>OY288270.1:80459229-81059229 GCA_958450335.1 Hibiscus tridactylites
ACCAACAGGATTGGCCAAATGACACCAATAAAGATGATTTTAGAAAGTTTCTCAGTTTCATATGATGAGAAGAGCCTCAACCAGGACCAATGCATCCACGGCAAGAGGCATTTATCAAAGGGCCAATCTGTTGAAGATTTTGTGAGAATCAAAAGACGACATAAGTCCGGGTCTGACCATATGCAGCTCTCAAATATTCTAGCTAAGTTAGTAGGATCATTTGATAGCTGAGAATGAGTGGGAATTGGTGATAGTTACGTGTTTCGTCCTTGAACTTCCTCTTCAAAGATTTTTCGCATATATGGAGATTCACCCGGCGTTCAACGAATCAGGTAACTCTCTTCTATCACATAATCGTGTTCCTCCCATTGCAAGATTCGAATGTGAGACTTTCAAGTTTTAGCTACTTTGTTGAATGTGCCTAGAGTAGGACTATTACCTTCGATTTGCAGAAGCATGTTTTTTCTTTCCTTTAACTTGGCTGGTTACAATGTTGAGCTTTCTCGAGTTCAAGACTCCATAAATGAGGAAACTATGTGTCCACGCAAGGCAGCGCAGGCATTGTCTTCCATGGCGGAGAATTCGAATCCTTTCAAGTTCATATCTTATACCCTATATCATGTGGTTTCCATCTGGTTATGTTGGATTTTCTCATTACGTGTTCTTTTGTTTTTTTTGAGTGAATGTTGTGTTTAATTTCTGTTTATTGTAATTACCACTTGTTCATTAATGGCGGAATTTCAAAATTCTTGTAACCCTTAAATCCGGCCTAGAAGAAAATATCGAATTTAGGGTGTTACATTTAAAAATTAAAAAAAAACAATACAAATTTTGATATATTAAAATAGTATAAAATAAATTATTTTTTATAATAATATAAAATATCTCATTTATATATAAGACTTGAACGTTAAAATAATAATCTTATAATTTAAATAAAATATTCAAATTTAAGTCTGAAAATACATAAAAAAATAACAAGTCTCAAATCTAAAATTACATTAAAATCTCAAAATAATAAATAATAATTCGAATAACTAAAAATAGTTTCGTACTGAATAATAAAATAACCGGATAAAATATAAAATCCTCCAAGTACCACGTAGCCTAAAGCCCAAAGATATCTGTAAGAGAAAAATATGGAGGAATAAGCTAAAGAGCTTAGTGTGTGTCTCTAAAGTGCAAGAAAAACTATAATCATAAGCATAGTATTATTTTCTTAAAATTCTTTAAAGCACAACACATAAATCACAAGCGCAATGTAATGCACCTAACTACGTCCGCCATAAAGGAGAAATGTTTTCATAACCTCCTCCCTACGTCCGTCAATTCGAAGTGAAATTCAGCCCAAAACGTGAAACCACTTAACATCCTCCTTACAAATCCCAACGTGTGAAAAATTCTACGTGCGACGAACACCACTAAAAATGAACACCGCTGAACACCATTAAATTAATTAATAAAGATTTAAAATTTCAAGGACCCATCATACAATTAATAATTATTTTTTTAAAAATTCAATTAAATTATTTTTATATATATTAAAATTTTATTTTTTTAATAAGGGTAAACTATATATTTAGTACCTCACTTATTTTTGTATTTCTATTGAAGCCTCATTATTTAAATATTATTTTAATTTGACCCTATTCTTTATAAAAAATAATTTAACCCTTAACCCTCAACCTAAAACCCTAAACTATTAAACCTTAAACTCTTAAACCTATACCCTAAACCATGTACCTTTAAAAATAATTTCATCATCATCGATTCAATTCAATTCAATGAATTGTTGAATTCTCCTAAAAATTCAATTACATTATTCTTTATATATATCAAAATTAATTAAACTCAAATCTCAAAGAATTAACACTATCATCTTATTTGAGACGAAGAGGTCATCACAATTAATCATAATTAATTCAATAGCCATTAGCAAATCAGAAAGTATTTAGTCCATAGTTAATCTGAATGGTTAACGATTTTTTTTATTAATGTATCACCGCAAAATAGAAGCTAACCAATCAAACAAACACATAAAAAATCCCTAAAAACAATAAAAAACTAGTGCAACTTTTCTTTATTAACGACTTTTCTTTATTAATTATGATGACCTCTTCATCTCAAATAAGATGATAGTGTTAGTTCTATGAGATTTGAGTTTAACTAATTTTGATATATATAAAAAATAATTTAATTGAATTTTTTAGGAGGATTCAACAATTCATTGAATCGAATTGAATTGATGATGGTGAAATTATTTTTAATGGTATATGGTTTATGGTATATATTTAATAGTTTAAGGTTTTAAGTTGAGGGTTAAATTATTTTTTTTATAAAGAATAGGGTCAAATTAAAATAATATTTAAATAATAAGGGTTCAATAGAAATACAAAAATAAGTGAGGTACTAAATATATAGTTTACCCTTATTAAAAATTAAAATTTTAATATATATATAAAATAATTTAATTAAATTTTTAAAAATAATTATTAATTGTATGATGAGTCTTGAAATTTTAAATCTTTATTAATTAATTTAATGGTGTTCAACGGTGTTTATCATTAGTGATGTTCATCACACGTGATAGACTCATCCCTAACGTGACGAGTCATTTAAAAATTTCCAAAACTCCAATATTGTTTTTGCAGTTCTCGTCAAGTTATCTTCTTTCAGATTGTGTTTGAAACCGCGTTAGTGGTGGTTGGAAGAGTAGCCTGAGTTCGCTGATGAACTGGGGAAGGAGGAAGCAAAGAGTCCAGCAGTAAAAGGTACTCAATTTCTTAATTCTTAAGCTGAACCTTTACAAAAGTACTAAGTTACCTACTCCATAATAAGACCAAAACTATATATAAACTAAAAACGAAATACGATGCTCTTACCATCAACCGAAACCGATCTAATCCAGGAAATAAAGGTAGAAAGGGTTCTAACAAACAGGATATGATCAATAAAATGTAGCAACATAAACTACAATAATGCAACTAAATTTTAGGAACAATACAACTATTGGTCCGAAACTGCTGGCTCATGAGTTAAAAGCAAAGCATAACACCTACACAAACAGCAATCATCCATGATCCAACAGATCAATTCTTCTGACAAAAACAGCTCCAAATTATTATAAAATCTAAACAGCAGCTTGGGCTGCAAGCCTCTTCCGGGCTTCCTCAATGATCGATAACTTGATACCTTTGCCTTTAGGGAGGGATACCCACGGCTTTGTTCCCTTACCAATTGTAAACACATTGCCTAGACGGGTTGCAAACTCGTGGCCAGCAGCATCTTGAACGTGGATCGTCTCGAAGCTACCCTTGTGCTTCTCTCGGTTCTTAATAACTCCAACACGTCCTCTGTTCCTTCCTCCGGTGACCATGACAACATTGCCAACATCAAATTTAATGAAATCAACAATTTTGTTGCTCTCCAGGTCAAGCTTGATGGTGTCATTAGCCTTAATCAAAGGATCGGGGTAGCGGATTGTTCGGCCATCATAAGTATTAAGGTATGGAATACCCTTCTGGCCAAATTGGACAGACCTAACCTTGCAGAGCTTAAACTGCAGATCACCAGTTCAATCGAACAAGGACAATCATTACAATACCATCCACAGGATAAAAAAAAATAGAGAGAAAGGTTGAACAAACATTAGAAAACAGTAACAATAAATCTAACAAATTGAGATACAAACCTTGGTCTCATCACCGGTGATGGCATGAAGGCGGAATCGACCTTTTGTATCATAAAGGAGACGGAAATCCTCATTTGTCTTCGGAATTGACACAACATCTGGCAGTAGGAAACAAAGAATAAACACCAATACATGATTGGCCTAATCAGATAAATGGAGCTATACTTCATATAAGTTCATAATTCAAAAATGAAAAAAAAGGTTCAATTGATCCGAAAGGCAAATTTACATACCCATGAAACCAGCTGGATAGGTCTTATCAGTTCTAACCTTCCCATCTACCATAACATGCCTTTGCATAAGAATAGCAATCACTTCTCTATATGTCAGAGCATACTTTAATCTGTTTCGCAGAATGAGAATTAATGGCAAGCATTCCCTGGATTTATGAGGTCCAGATGACGGCTTCGGTGCCTGCATGAACAAAGAAATTATAAGAAAAAATTAAAGGCAGTGGCATTGAAATGGTAAGCAAGCAAAATGGTCCGATATGATAACATACAAATGCACCACCGAGCTTGTCAAGCATCCAATGCCTGGGTGCATTGAGCCTCTTCAAATGTTTCTTCAACCCTCTAGCCTGCACCAGATAAGAGAAAATATATCTTTAAAAAAAACCCGAATGCATACCGATAAAATGCCCGAACAAAACGCAATATATATTCAACACATTCAAAAACTAAAACACAAATAAACATACAATAAAGATCTAAAATAAAGAACATCTCAAATCTCATTATTTCCAAACTACCATAAAACACAATTAAAAGGCATCATTTGATCTTAATATTCACATCACCAACTAAACCTCTTATTTCCACATCATGAAAAACAGTATTAATATATAAAGCTGTTGTTTCCATCCAAAGGCCATAAATTACCAAATTTTGCGAAAATACCAGATATATCCACCAGCCAAAATCAACATTGCATTCTTTTATAAACAATAGTTATAACAAAACTTCAAAAACATGCATTGATTCAACAAACTATAAGTCCAAGGGGGAAATTACTGAAATCAAAAACAGAAAATTCAAGGATTGAAATGATAAGCAACGAATTGAACAACAGTGAGGACAAGTTCAAAGGAGAGTAAGGAACTGACCATTTTGGTGGAAAGCGGCTCTTTCCACTGAAACCCTTCACTTGTTCAACGAAGGTGCGAACAGGGAGAGTGGGAGACCAAAAAAACCCTAATTTCGTTTTAATCCATATAGACATTTTACGGTTTAAACCGTATTGAATTAGGTGGGCCGGAAGTAAGCCCAATAGTTTTTCTGCTTAAAAGTGAAGTATTTTAGCTTTGAAAAAAAAAATTACTATTTTTTTCACCTGATTAAGTATACGAACCAATAAATTGAATTAATTAAATGTTTTGACCAATTTTGACCATTATTTATAATTTTTATGTGTCTAAAATTTTTAAACAAAATTAAAAGAATCTGAACATATCAAGTGATAATATTGTAATATGACACATTACACCACCTAACCTAAAAAATATTATTATATTTAACAGTTAATGTTAATCAAAGGTGAATAGATAAAATATAAGAATTTAATTGAATATAAAAAAAATTTAAAGGAGTAATTGATTTTTTTAAAATTAAGGGTTTTCTTAAACCTTTTTTATCAGTGAAGTAAGCCCGATTCTTCCTTCACTGTTAACGCTTTTTAATTAAAAAATATAATTTATGTTTAGTCTCCAAACTATATTATTTTTCTCACTTTAGTACATATATTGTTCATTTTTTTCAAATCGGTATCTGAAATTATATTCCGTTATTTAGTTCAGTTCAATAACACATGCCGACTTTAGAGCTGATAGGGTAAACTACGACAAAGGTCACTCAATTATAGGTAAGGTTACATATAAGTCACTCAATTATTAAAAGATACATTCGGATCACTCAATTACGAGTAAGGTTACATTTGGGCCACCCAATTATTAAAGGTTACATTTTGGTCACTCAATTATGGGTTGTGTTACATTTGGGTCACCCTTCACATTCAAAAATATATATCAATTTGTGTATTAGATTAATTAACGATTTCAAATGAAGTACACGAGTGTTTACGAGGGTATACAAGTGATTTGAAAGAAAACATGACTAAATTGATGTATTTTTTTAAATACGAAGGGTGACCCAAATGTAACCTTACCCATAATTGAGTGACCCAATTGTAACTTTTAATAATTGGGTGATCCAAATGTAACCTTACATATAATTGAGTGACCTAAGTGTAATTTTTAACAATTGAGTGACCCAAATGTAACATTACTCATAATTAAGTGACCTCCATTGTAGTTTACTCATACTAATATAATATTGGAAAATATCAAAGTTGAAAAAATAATGTAAGGATTAAATCATGCATTAAGTTTTCTAAAAATTAAAATTATGATCGTTAAGAAGATCGGAAATCTCTTCCCCAAATGATATGGCTCGAACCTGAATGAGAAAGACAAGGTTAAATGGGATGGCCAGTTAAGTCTGCGTGTAGCATTAAGGGTTGAAGATCCACTTAGAACTGGTTTTATGCTCAATAGGGCAATGTTCAAGCCTATAGAAATCTCCTTCAAATACGAGAGATTACCCAAATTCTGTTATAAATGTGGTCGTATTGGCCATGCCGAGAAAGAATGCTGTCATGATACCACTCTCTTCAAAACTGCTGGGAAATATGGTCCCTGGCTTCGTGCTTCACCTACATGGGAAAGGAAATCAGGTAAAAAATTTCACTCAAGTTCGCTGGAAGCTTTTATCGGAGCAGCCTGCAAAACACCTTCCTCCAAACGACACATTGGACAATGAGGGATTGCTCGTAATTCAAGACAGCAGTCCCAAAGCCACCTCGCTTCCATTGATCGAGAATACGAGGTTACCAGCGCCAGCAAGCCTCATTAAAAGTTCTCCTTTCGAAAAAGCAACAAACAAAAATGGAAAGGTTGGAAAGGGGGATTATTCCTTAAATGGAAACCTAACTGACAACGTGCCAATTGAGAAAGCTCTTAAGGTCAACTCAGTTCCCTCCATGCTCGAGACAAATGGGGATGTTGTAGGCCTTAATCAAGCCATTGAGACAGATGTAGGGGACCAATCAATGGAACTTTTCAATAGTTTAATAATCGAAAAGGTTGGCAACCTCGAAGTCTCTAACAAACAAAAACGCAAGAGGGAAGAGGCTGGTGAAGACTCTATCTTTGTGGCTAAAAGAAGAGAGATTTGGAGCTACATCAACAATGGAATCTTTTAGATCTCACCGGGCAATTGGGGAGCTAATGGTTTTGGAGCAGTAGCCAACGAGGACGTATTGAAGTTTGATCTCTTCCCAAGTTCCTTCACGTTCACTTCACCCATCATTAACAGTATCGAGAAGAAAAAGCGTGGCTTCTCTAATGGAGCGTCTCGTCTGACTCTTATTAAGCAAACAGCTAGAAGGAAGCATGCAATGGAGAGGACCAGACTCATGTTGGATCGTGTTGGCATTATAGAACTTTGAATCGACCCCTTTGGGAAGAAGATTACGACTATGGCATCGATAGTAGTTTATGAAGGTTGTTCACTTAAAGAAGAAATCATTATAAGTGATGATGATAATGCGATGGCTAAAACTCCTATTGGCCAAACCAAGGTTCCGAGCGCGGTGGAATTTGCTGATGCAGATAGCTCTCCAGGAGGCTATCCGCAACCACAGTGAATTGCCTTTGCAAGCCCTCGCCCATTTGGAAGGCATGGAAGGGGGTGTCACTATGTTTGCCTTCCTCTAGGATCAACTGGTGCCTCTGGAGGCTAAATGATCCAAGGTTTTACGGTTCCATACTTTCAGTTGAAGTCAAGTTATAGCCCCTGTCGTGTTCCAATGAGGGTTTGAAGCGCCCATCCTCTATTATCCTTTTGTGCACAAATCAGATGTTGCCCCCGTCCCAGTTGAAAAGACCTTGCCTCCGGATGGAGCTCTCATTGGGATTTCGGGTCATCGTCCTATGGTCTGCTGCTCGAATGGCTTTTGGTGTTTCGCGCATGCTTTGTGCGTTTGTTTTCCCAGCTTGGAACCTGTATGTAGGTGTCCCTGGGTTTGCTGATGGGGCCTTTGCTTGGCTTCCTTGTTTTGTGGGCATGCTGAGTCAACCCCGTAGGTTTAAGGTCTTTTTACGTTGTCGAATGTTGCATGTTGGTGCTTGCAGGCTCTCATGCCGCGTTTGTCACCTTTGCCTTATTCTCGTGTTTTCGGTTTTAAGGAACGACATTGTAACACCCGGGTTTAGGGGTCGGGTGAAAATAATATTTTAATATTATTTTGGGTTCGATTTTATAATTTAAATAATAAAATATTTTCATGGGCCTCGGGATTGCAAAATGGTTAAGGTTATGTTGGGCCTATCTCTTGGGTCCAAAATCCATGGACTTTAAGAGAGGTGGGTTTTGGCCATTCATTAATGGCATAGTTGTAAATATTATTTTTGGGTGATTTAAAAATAAAACAAAAGATGAGCACGTGCTCATCTTCTTCCTCACTTCCAATTTTTCAAAACCAACGACAAAAAGGGGAGAGCTTCTCCATGCTACTATTCCATTTCTTTCCTCCTTCGTTTCAACTCGGTTTTGAAAGGTAAATATGTTTTTGACTTGGCCTTGGTTTCCTTTACATTTTGGTACCATTAGATTTCATAAAAACTATGTATTTTGCATTTGGGTTTTTCAAAGTCTTAGGTCAAAGGTTGAAGCTTTATGATTATTTATCAAATCTTTTGATTTATTATGGTTAGATATGTTGTTTGCTACCCATAAGGTCCAACATAGATGATTTTTACATGATTTTATACATATTCCCGAATTTGGGTTTTGGTGGGTTTTTAGGAGGGTTTTTAGATGAATTTTGGGTATGGTTTGTGTTGGAATTTGAGGATTGATGTTAGGGTAATAGTTGGGGGCTGTTTTGGAAGCATTTGAATGTGCTAAATGTGTTGAAATCACAAGTTGTGGGCTGGGTATAAAGGCTGCTCGGGTTTGATGATTTTGGGGTTGTTCATGGCTTGAATTCATGTGTTTATTGTTTGGATGGTGTTTCGGGTTTGCCACATTAATTGATGAATTGATTTGAGGTTGTTTTGATTGTGTTGAGGTGATTAGAAGCGAGATTATGTGTTGGTGAAGCCTTGGGAACAAATCCAGAAACTTGAAGACTTTGGTTGCTTGGTAATTGAGCTTGGAGGTGGAGGTGAGTGGTTAAATATTTTTAAAATGGTTTTGAGTATTTGGTTCAAGCATGTGAACCTAGGATGGGCTTGGTAAACCCACCTAGAGTTGGGATTAAAGTGGTAGCCTAATCCCAAGCTTTGATTAGAGACTTTGGTTGCACTCTTTAATGGTTGTTTATGCCTCGTGTTAAATTGTGATGGTGTTGGTTATGTATATGTTGTATACATGTATGTTGAGGCATGTTTGATGCATTGTTATATGCATGTTGATGATAAACATGATGGAGATATACATATGCATGAAATATGATGTGATATTGTGTTAATGATATACATGTGGTGTTGACATGTGAAATGATATTATGAGGAGATTGTATAATTCGAGGATCATGGTGAGTACATGCTAGGCATGGAAATATGGTTTGTGCATGACGGTGAGTACGTGCTAAGCACGGAAGTTGTTATGAAATGATATTGTGAAAGATTAATGAAATGTGTAGTATTGGCACTAGTATGCTTGGGTACAAATGATCGATCATTAGGATGTTTAGTGTGCACACGTGAATCAAAATGCGCACGTGGTCTTGATGATGGTAGTCATCAAGATGGAGTACGGGTTCGCCCGGAAATCTTCTTATATATATTAGTCGGCGATGAGTGGAATCCCATCGACGGGCGTGAGGATGAGTGGAATCCCCTCCGCGTGAAACGAGGCGTGAGGATGAGTGGAATCCCCTCTGCGTGAAACGAGGCGTGAGGATGAGTGGAATCCCCTCCGCGTGAACGGTGATGAGTGTAATCCCACTGTCAGGTAATGGTTGTGTTGTTGGATGTGAGTTCCAACGGTTATCCACGTATTCGAGTCATAGCGAGGTGCCAATACGGATTGTGGTTTATGTTGCCAATATGTGATTATTTGTGAGCCAATGTGATTTAGGATGTGTTGCTAACATGGTTTAATATGTGTGATTACATATGTTGTGGATTTAAACATGTTGGGCATGGCATGATATTGAATATATGTTCATGCATCATGTGTAGATTGGCTTATATGGATCAAAGGTAAGAGCATGCATTATACCTTGGTTGTAAGCTCGTGCTTGGACCCTGCATTGTCGAGGTTTGTTTTATGAGCTTACCCTCACTAAGCTTTTATGCTTATGCTCCTTTTTGTTCGACAATGCAGATCAGTAGCTTGTGAGTGGCAAGGGCAAGGAAAGGTCTCCAAGTGTTGCTTTTGGTTAGCTCGCGTATGAACTTTTAATTGTAGATTGTAGTAGTCAAGCAATGGGATAGGTGTTGTTAATTTGAATGCTTTGGATGTATGTTGTTGTTGGTGTGGCTTGTAGATGTCTTATTTCGTAAATCGTGCTTTAATTCTTATCTTACATGCTATGTGTATGCCGGCTAAGGCATGAAACCTTAAAAGCTATGTATGCTTCCTTTGAATGCTATGTATGATCTTTGAATGGATGTCTATCTTACATCTTGTGTATCTTGAGCATGGTTGCTATAGGGTGTATGCCTATAGAGTGTGTTTGAATGTTGTGTATGCTTCTTGGGGTCGTTTAAGGCCTTTAGAGTTGTTGAGAAATGTTTAAATCTGGTTTTTGAAGGTTACAGACAGCCAGTGTTTCGAAACGGGCTGAGCCGTTTCGGAACGGGTAAGGCTTCAAGGACCCCGTATCGGAACTCGTTTCGATACGGTTTGGCCAATGTGAACCCATGTTCCGAAACGAGTATCGGAACACTTTGGCTACTGGAAATCTGAGAAATTGCCGAGATGAAGGCGTTTCGAAACGGGTCTAAGGGTTTCGGAACGGTCAAAATCTCGTTGACCACGAGAAGTTGACCGTTGAGGGTGTTTTGGAACGGTTGACCTCCGTTCCGATACGACCTTCTCGTGTGGGCTTGGGGCAGTTGACCAGATCAAGGCGTTTCGATACGCCTCAATGGTGTTTCAAAACGGCCTACCTAATGGATTAAAATTGGACTGTTTATTTGTCGGTTTGAGTTCTGTTGCGTGTCTTTCTCAAATTCTTCCGTTGTTGTGTTCACATAGGATTTAAATGTGCCTTTAGAGAAGATTAAATTAAAAGAAATTTTTAGGGTTGCTAACCGAGGGGAACCTTAACGGGTTTCACTTCGGTTTTCCCCGTGTGGCCCACTCGAACCGGTCATCCGGCCAGACCGGGACGAGGGGTTACATAAAAAAAACGTGAACAAACTAGAGCCAAAAAGACGACACGAAAGGAACATAAAAGGAAATGGCCCAACAGGCCAAGAGAACCCTAGCACAAACCGACAAAACAAAGGCACCACATGTTAACACCCGGGAAAAATAAAGGGATCGAAGCCAACTTAGGATATCACTATCAGCATCATATCTTGAATGTCAGATTGCATCTTAGAGAGTTTCGGGGTCGAAGAAGGGGTTCTCTATACGACGAATATAAGGACTGAATCATAAGATAAACCCGAAAGATAGAGGCCGAATACCAAAGACAGCAATAACCAACAAAGCCATAAAGAACACATGACCTCCAAAGCAGGGAAGCGAGAAACCCATAACCATGATCAGGAATAAAAAAATCCACATTGCATGTGAGAGCACTGTCGAGAGTGAGAAGGAAAAACAAGGAAAAAAAGCTACCAAACGTCCCTTCCTCAAAGCAGAGGTGGTTGCACCAAGGAAAATCATTTCTCTTGCGGATTACATTTCAAAATGACATCTGCAAAAAGGTTGAACTTAGCGTCCTCATGCCATAACCAGGACAGGAGAGGAGGAGGAGTGGTAGAGACTCGTTTACCGAAAGGATCACGTCAAAATTGGATAATGCTTGTTTCGTCATGTCCAAGGCAATGACAGCTTTCTTAATGCCATTAAGCCTTTTGAGACCAGATGCTTTACTCTTAAACGTAGAAAGAGAGTCTGCTATACCCAAGCTTGGAAGTTGGAACGTCCTTTACATGCAAAAAGTCCCAATCTTGGCTGCAGCCTGCATTGTTGGAGTAGATAAGTGCAAGAAGAATATCCAAACTTCTTCTCCATAACAACTTCAGGTCGGAGAAAAACCCTTCTCTTTTCTTCCGTCCAATCTAACATGAACAAGAACATACTCCTGCCCAGATCCTGGCACACAAGTTCTTTTTCACATTTCCATACCTTATTTACAATGGCATACATATTGGGATGTTTAGTCCCTCGGTTGGAGGTGATCTTTTCTACAAGAGATTGGTCCTTGATAGCTACATTCATAAAGATCCAGAGAATCAAGAGGAATATCGACATTCCTTGTCACGTTTGTAGCCATCAGAAACTTCTATTTTGTCTCCATTAGAAGAGATACAGAAAAGGAAAACGCTGAAAGCCTGAAAGAGATGCAGAAGGTAGGAGACAAGCAAAAAACAGGAAGCTCACTAAAAAAACTCAAAATCAAACCACCAACACAAAACAACGAAAACAATCAGAAAACCCCCCTAACAAAGGTCACGACCCAACCGCAAAAGAAAACCTCATACCACAGCAAAACCACGATCACAAATTTGAGAGACGAGTTTTGATGGTTTGGAAAAATATGTCATTGTTAATGGGTAGAGTAATTTAAATCAAGTCTTGTGGAAGAGAGTTATCTTTTCAATCTTGTTGGCTTTGTTTATAATATAAAAATTCAAATCATTGAGATATTCAATTAATTTTTCTGTTTCGATGTGAATGAAAATTGTTATTATACATTTTTGTTTTATACTTGTCAATACCATAATACTGAGAAAATAAATGATTTATTCGATCCCATGCCATATAAGAATCTAGAGATAAATTGAATTGATCTTATTATTATTTTTTTTGAAAGGGAAAATTTATTAATGAGAATAAAAAGCAATAATACCGACCTCGTTAAAAAATCTACCTAAACTGAAATGGAGGAAAAAGAGTACATAATGTTATTGCTGTACAATAATTCTACGAATCAGATAAACACTTCCAAAGGAACCAAACAAACTCATACCATCCAAAATCCAAACTCAAGCACAAGAAGGGACTGAGCCACACATAACATCGTAATGACAAATCAAGAATAGACAAAGTCAGCCCAAGGGTGAAGCAAAAACAAGCGAGTTCAACCAGGTTCTATGCGAACAAGGTCCATTATTTTGGATATCCCTTCTTTAGCCAAGCGATCAACTGTAGAATTAAATTCCCTCGGGACAAGCTGGATGGAGCACTATACATCGTCACACAACTTTAAGCATGACAACACATCGGGAGATTTATGAGGATGCATCAACCAATTCACTGCAATTTTCGAATCACATTCAAGTATGAGAGACAGAGACTTACTCTATCAGGAAGCAGTCCACTGAATGCTATCAGGAATGGAAGCATTAGTTCTTTCTCTATTATTATAGGAATGTATGCCAAACATCAAGTTCCCAATCAAATAGTTTCTTACGTAACACAATATTCCAAACTCAAAGGCCATCAATATTAACACCAAAATCTACAATCACCCATGATTTTCTACTGCTAATGCAAAAATTCTAGAAAAAGTGGCGCGTGGAGGAAGGCACCCATAAGTCAGACCAAAGTAGAATATTGTTGCCATCCCTCACTGAATATTGAATATTTTGCTCAAAAATATTACCTAGAGTGACCAATTGAGCTGAAATGTCCCTCCAAATCCAATATTTTTTTGGATAAGTTTGCATTGGACGACAGTAAAGAGTTTGAATTGTTCTCATATTTCGTTGTAATCACTCTTTGCCACATTCCTTAGGGAGGCATAGTGAATCCTAAGAGACCCAGTGATAGATATGAAATAAATTAGAAGATTTGAGAGGACAGATTGTACCAACCTGATATGCCCGCCAACGAGAGAGATTTTGATTTTCAACCAACTAGCTTGGTCCTGACCTTTTCAGCAAATGGATGCCAAATTTGAATAGAGTTTTTCGAGTGGCCTAGAGGTAAGCCAAGGTATTTGCAAGGAAAATTTTCACTTTGACAATTGATGATAGAAGCCCAGTAAGAAATGGTCCATAGAGATAAGAGTCTGACATTTCGATATCAGAACGATGAATGTATGATTGAAAGAGAATTTTGTAACAGAGCTTTCATAGAAACGTAGGAAGAAATTGAAATTTTCATCTTTGAGGGATGGCCAAATAGATTTTAAATCCGCAAGTGTCTCATTAGAATTATTGGGCGGATAAATATTAATGAATGCACACTCCAAACTAAGAGGAATATAAATTATTACGCTGCCGACCATGGAATGAAGCTTTTTTTTGTCGTAAAATTTGAACGTCGTTTGCCGGTCTATCGATCATTTACGGTCGATCGTTTTTTTTTCTTTTCGCAAGTTTAACTTTATTTCGATGATAAAAACGTCGTTCGTCGACGAGAAAATGAAAAAAATGATTGTGAGGGTCCAGTAACAAAAGTGGTGGGCACGCCATCGACGATTGACGGCGGCAATGTCTGGAATCAAGATTTTGGACTTAAAAATTTAGGGATTTGGAGACTATTTTGAGGATTTTTTTTTAGAATTTTAGGATATTTTTGAAAATAAAACATGCTACATGTTATGTTTTTATTGGATAACGGAAATTTTTAACGGATGTTAACAGAAAGGCACCTAAATGAAAATTTTAGGTACTTATTTGGCCCGAAAAATACTTTAAGTACTTATTTTTAAGCACTTATTTGACGCTTAAACCATTTTAATATCATTTATTTTATTTAGAGTTTAGTAGTGATGGTTTTATATTGTATAATTTAAAGGTTTATTACGATTGAAATAGACAAATTTTATATTTAAATTTTATAATGTATGTGTATTATAAATTTCTAGTTATAATCCATAGCACATTAAAAGTTCGCTAAAACTCAGTATTATTAAATCAAATGCATGTTTATGTACGAACCAACTTACCTCAGTGGTTAAGGGAACAGTTGTTGTTCTTAGAGGTCATAGGTTCGAGCACCAACAATTGTAGCAGGGTGATTGAGCGTTCATCGTCAAATGGTTGAGAGTATATTTAGAATAGATAATACTTGTAATCACTCTGGCTTTCATTAAAAAAAATCAAATGCATGTTTTTATTAAAGGTATTTAATATTTAGTTAAAATTTAAATATAAAATAATAAATCATTGTTTTTTTAAATAATCTTAATGTGATTACACATTAATATATATTCATATTTTTTTTTAATTTTTTTATAATGCACACACATCTTACAGATAAAGTCGTACAAACTTATATTAACCGATTGAATAGGAAAATCTGAAAATTTTGACCCATTCGATTTTTCATACAATCATTCGAATAAATATGAGCAATGAATTAGTAAAAGGGGGGGGGGGGGGGGGGGTTGATTGGGAAGAAAGAAGATAATACAAGAGAAGAAGAAAAGTTGACTTTTTCTTGACCCTTGACTTTTGACTTTGACCCAAACTTGGGATTTGGTTCAGACCTGTATTTTGGGTACCAATTCATTGTCCTGAAATATGAGTAAACTACACTATCTTTACCAGGTCAAAAGCAATCAATCTTTTAACCATAAACAAACATATGCTAATGTGAAAATAAGCCTAATGGAGAAAGCTATATATATATTAGATACATTGGGGTGGGGGGATAATACATATATTGTTGTCGATGTGCTATTCTTTTGAAAGTTTTAGTGGGTCAAAAGTTATTATATGCGTTTTGTCTTTTCAATTTAAAAATAGTTCATATATTCTCGTTCTTTAGAAGCTGGTTCTATGACGATTTTGTGCCACATTTATTTTATTTTAAGACATAATTGAATGATCACTGTTACTTATATATATCCTGAGAACAACAAAATTAGCAGACAATACAACTAAACTAACATGACAATATATGTTTGGTTATCGTGAATTTCATAGTTCATATGACATGATTTTAAGCGTCTTGCATTACAGCTGATTTTTTTTTTGTAATGACCTAAATCACAATCTTTTATTTATAATAAGAATTTGAGGTTTATCTTTATCCATTAAACACAATAGTGCGTGAAAAAAATAAAATTAGGGAAACCAGCGAGTTTGTACACGAGAAGACTCTATCCATTAGCCTCAACCATCTGGACAAGTAATGGAGACTACGATATCATTTGTATAATAGTATTTATGTCTCGAGTTAATTGGACATCAATTCATTTAAAAAATAAATAAGTTAAAATCATATATATAATAATATGATTAATATCCTATACACTGGCGGTGGAAATTTAAAGTTTCCACAAGCGCCTTAGTTTTAGGGTTTAGAGAGTTAGTTTAGGGTATAGGGTTTAGGGATTTAGGTGTAGGGGTTTAGAATTTAGGGATAGTTGTTTCAATTTAAGGTTTAGGGTTATAATTTAGGGTTTATAGGTTAGGGTTTAGTTTTTAGGGTAATATGGTGGGGATTTAGGTTTTAACCTATAAACCCTAAATTATAACCCTAAACCTTAAATTGAAACAATTATCCCTAAATTCTAACCCTCCACACCTAAACCCCTAAACCATATACCCTAAACTAACTACCTATACCCTAGAATTAAGGCGCTTGTGGAAACTTTCAGTTTTCACCGCTTGTGTATAGAAAATTTATCCATAATAATAATGAAAAATTCTACAACGTACGACGAACACCGATGAACACCACTAACGATGAACATCATTAAATTAATTAATCAAAATTTAAAATTTTAAGGACTCGTCATATAATTAATAATTATTTTTAAAAATTCAATTAAATTATTTTTATATATTAAAATTTTATTTTTTAATAAGGGTAAACTATGTATTTAGTACCTCACATATTTCTGTATTTTTATTGAACCATCATTATTTAAATATTATTTCAATTTGACTCTATTCTTTATAAAAAATAATTTAACCCTTAACCCTCACCCTAAAACCCTAAACTATTAAACCTTAAACTCTTAAACATATACCCTAAAATATAAGGGTGAAATCATTTTTTAATGGTATATGGTTTAGAACTCATAAAATATGATAAAAAAAAAATAAGGACAAGGAAAGAAGCTTGAATTTCTAAATGCACAGACTTCAACTCATAGTTCGAGTTAACCTTCAAGATTCAAAATCGTTTTTCCTCTTCGTTTTTTTTAGTTTTCGACCTTCATTTCCTTTCCTCTACTTTATACTGCAGCTCAGCGCATTTATAAAACCTACACCAAAAATTAGGGAAAACAAATAATTAAATCGTGGACGACGAAATTGAGATGAGATCGATGGGGAAACAAGCTAAACCATAAACAATTCATTGAATTGAATCGATGATGATGAAATTATTTTTAATGGTATATGGTTTAGGGTATATGTTTAAGAGTTTAAGGGTTTAAGGTTTAATAGTTTAGGATTTTAGGTTGAGGGTTAAGGGTTAAATTATTTTTTATAAAGAATAGAGTCAAATTGAAATAATATTCAAGTAATGAGGGTTCAATAGAAATACAGAAATAGGTGAGGTACTAAATATATAGTTTACCCTTATTAAAAAATAAAATTTTAATATATAAAAATAATTTAATTGAATTTTTAAAAATAATTATTAATTGTATGATGGATCCTTAAAATTTTAAATTTTTATTAATTAATTTAATAGTGTTCATCGGTGTTCATCGTTAGTGGTGTTTATCGGTATTCGTCGCACATTGTAGATAATTAATTTAATAGTTTACCCTCATTAGTGTGAATGTATAGATAATTACATTTTTAAAAATTAGAAACATAACTCATCTCTTATTTTTACCCATAAATATTTTTTATTTTTTTTATATTTTTAATTACCTAATCAATCATTATAATTCTTTAAAAATCTAAAGAAAGTTTAATTTGTTAGGCTCCCATTGAAATGGACCACTTGTATGGAGTTAGGACCCTACGCAAAAACATTAAATGATGATAATTTTGAATAAAAGCTTAACGTGCTTCTAACTTTTTTGTTCTTTAATATGATATTTAAACTAAATATAATCTACTCGGATTATTAAATCAAAGATAATTACATATATAAATTTATATTTTTCTAATAAAAATTCATCAATTAAGAATTTGATTTGCATATTAAAAAATTACTATAATAATAAGGATTGTTGTCTCATGTACATACGGTGTGGTGAATTTTTTTTGTTTTCACTAGTGCCTTAAATTTATGGTTCAAAGTTTACAGTTTAAGAATTTTAGTGTATGTATTTAGAATTTAGGATCCGTGGTTAGAGTTTAAGGTTTATGGCTAGAATTTAGGGTTTAGGGTAATATGGTTAGAAAGTTAGTTTTGAACCTAAAAACCTTGAATTTTAACCCCTAAATCCAAAATTCTATCAACAACCCCTAAATTCAAACTACTATACTTAATCTCATAAACCCTAAACCATGAAAAGAGTCTCAAAACCCTAAAACTAAGACACTTGTGAATGGAATAATTACCCTAATAATAAGGAATATTATCCCATATACAGGCGGTAGAAACTTTTTGTTTCCATAAGTGTCTTATTTTGGGTTTAGGGTTTTAGTGTATGTGATTTAGAATTTATGGTTCATGGTTAAAATTTAGGGTTTAGGTTTAAAACTTATAGTTTATAGTTATGGTTTATGTTTAAGGTAATATGGTTAGAAATTTAGGTTTTAGCCTATAAACCCCAAGTTTTAACCCTAAACTCAAAATTCTATCAACAATCCTTAAATTCAAAACTACTACACTTAAACCCTTAAACCCTAAATGGAGTACCTAAACCCTAAAACTAAGACACCTATGTAAACAAAGTTTCCACAAGCGCTTGTGAATGGAATAATTACCCTAATAGGAATACATAATATAAATTTTGATAAACACTAGGAGCACCCTCCTTCCTTCCCTTAGAGTCTCTCATTCTCCTCCCCTCTCCTCTAAGTAAGGTTATAATTAAAATTATGAGTAATTTTTTTTATTTGCATGCAGGGGCGGAGCTCCCTTGGGGCCCAAAGGGGCTCAACCCCTGCTATAAATTTAAACATTTGATAAGTATTGGTCTAATAACAATTTAGCCCTGTAAAAAATAAATATTCATATTAAAAATACAATAATTTATTAAAAATATAATCAAGTATGTGTTAAACTAAAGAAGAATAAGCTATTGTGGTAAGTAGCTTGGTATTGCTTCAGTATGTCTCAAGTTCGAGGTCTTTTGTATACAAAAAAATTACTAGGAGACTCACCCACCAAAGCCAGGTGTGCGACGCAAGTCGGTCCAGATTAGTTTGGGCATGTGTCTTCAATTTTTTGTCCAATAACTATTTAACTCCTTAAAATTTTAAATGTTAGACAAATTAGGCGTTTTCCATAAAGTTTGAGTCTATATACTTAATAATTTTAATATCGTTGGCCAAACCCAACCTACTTTCTAACATAGAAAAATCTCTAGAACATTTGATAATGACAACACCAAACCATATATATATATATATATATATATATATATATATATATATATATATATATATATATATATATATATATTCTTGACATTGTAATTTTTCATTTTGGTGAGATAGAAATCTTTTCTTTTCGTTTGTATATATCTTTACATTGTAATTTCGTTTTTCAGGTATCGTTATTTTTTTTTTTTGAATATGCTGGTGCGATGGAAGGGTAGCATCTGTTCAATTTTCTTAGTCTTTTCAAAGACGGCACACACAACATGCATTATTGGTGCTCGATCCCGGGTCCCAATGAATAATAAACATCTACCTTTGCCACCAGGACACAAGGTAAGATAATATTTTACATGCTAAAAATAATATGACAAATTGTCATTTGAATACTATATTATAGCAATTTAATTTAGATAATAATGTTTGTGCCACATGTACATTTTATGTTCCTGATTTTTTTTGTGTTTAAGCTTTAACGTATTACGAATTATACTAATTTTTAAATTTTAATAACTAAATTTTGACACATTTGTGAATCAGTACTGTTTTCTTAGTGTTCTTTTTCCCTTATTATATCATTTGATTATTTTTCATATTATTTGAGTACAATGTCTTAATTTAACTCTTATTTTATATAATTTATTATAATTTAATTTTAACTCTAAAATTTTAAATTTAGATACCATAATATTATATTTACATTTAAAACTTTAACATAATTTTCGTCTCTCGACAACGTAGTGAAAAATTTTCATAGTAAAAATACAAAAACTATATATAATTATAAAAATCAAGTTTTATAACTATGCGTAGAGTAATAATAATAATAATAATAATAATAATAATAATAATAATAATAATAATAATAATAATAATAATAATAATAATAATAATAATAATAATAATAATAATAATAATAATAATACATATGATGAGTTTACCACGCTCGACAAGCACCGTTGAACACCACTAACGATGAACACCGCTAAACATCATGAAATTAATTAATAAAGATTAAAAATCTAAAGGACTCAACGTATAATTATGAATTATTTAAACATATAATTATAAATTATTTAAAATAAAATATTAATTAAATTATTTTATGTACATAATATTTTTTATTTTTTTAATAATTGGATCAAATATCAACCTTAGTCAGTTTAAAAAAATAAAAACCCAAAACTCTAAACTTTAAATCATAAACTAAAACATTAAAACCTAAACTCTAAACCATAAAACATAAATCTACAACCTGAAACCCAAAACCATAAAGCCTAAACTTAATATTCAAATATTGGGCTTAGGCTTTAGGATTTGGTGTATTGGGTTTATAGTTTCGGGTTTTAGGTTTAATGTTGGTATTTGATCCAATTATTTTTTTAAAAAAAAGATAACAATAATTATATATACAAAAAATAATTTAATTAATATTTTATTTTAAATAATTTATAATTATATGTTTAAATAATTTATAATTATATGTTTAGTCATTGAGATTTTTAATCTTTATTAATTAATTTAATGGTATTCAACGGTGTTCAGCGTTAGTGATGTTCAGTTGTGCTCGTCGAACGTTGTAGAATTTTCCTAATATATAATATAAATTTTAATAAACGAATATCATATTCTTAAAAGCTATTTTATTCAATTTGTTTTTTTTTTGAATAACCTAAATGTAATTACAATATAACATTTTTTATACATATTTTTAATTTTTTAACAATACATACACATTTTACGGAAAAAAAATTAAATTCAAATATTTTAATATAAACACCATCTATTGTTTCACTCAACCATTAATTTATATTGTATTTTATATCACAGGGTTTTTTTTTTCACATTTCATAATACTTGTCGGGTTCACAAACAAACCGTGTCGAATATTGCATACGAATTTTATGAGGCACATTTGACCGTTTCTTATTTGCCCTGTTTGTACGTGTAAAAAGGAGGGCGTCTGACAAACTTTTTGAATTATAAAATTATGCCGTTAGGATTTTTCTGTTCTTTTTTTTTACTGTAATTAAATTTCTGTGAGAAATTAAAAAAAATTACTTTGGAAATTGCTACATAATGTTAAAATTTACCTTAAATGTATTTTCAAAAAGAAATTCACCTTAAATGTTTTATTTACATAAAAAAATCATCTCAAAATGTTTGATATAAGTTAATTTAATATTTTTATGTGCTTTTAACTCAATATTTCGTTTCTGGTCAAAATATTAATATTTAGATAAAAATTATTTACTGACTGACAATCAATACTTATTAATGATTACATTTGAAGAAATATAAATGTACTTTTGACAAAGCTCATAGCCAAGCTTGTAAGATAAAAGTTTAACTAAGCCCTTAAGTAACCACCGGACCAAATTAAAAACTTAATTATTTTTTACAATATAAATATATAATTGAAAATTAAGATTTCATTAATTAAAAAAACAAAACATAAATCAATAAACATATTCTCATTCACTGTAAAAAAGACAAAAAGAATAGAAAAATCATGGACGAAGCTAAATGGAACGTGGATGAATACGAGTCCACAATTTTTTAATTAATTTTATTTTATATCTTTAAAAGTTTAACTATTAATCATATTAAACTCTGTTTCTTCAATCCTCTAATTTAAAATTTCTTAAATATTTTAATTTTATTGTCAAAATATTCAATCTTAACTTTGTTAATAGGTATGGTGAGGGACGCGGCCCGAACGGTCCAACGTTCGCTCTTGCATTATTGATAATATATTAAATATATATATATATATATATATATATATTAACGTTAATCAAAATGATAAGTGGGTTAAATTTATTACTGATTAAATTACAGGTGCGGGCATGATTATGACTTTCATAAAATGTGTCATGTTGTCGTATTAGACCGTCATCTAAATAAATGGTCACATCAAAACACATTTAATTAAACATAATAATCATTTTGACATATAAACATAATAATCAATTGTTTTCCATAGAAAATAAATTATCATTTAGTTTTAGAATTATTGATAAAATATTGAGACTTTAAAGAAATAATTAAAAAATATATTATATATATTGTATGTTTGTATATTTATTTTTATAAATTAAAATCTAAATCTCCAATCCCCTAAATTTTAAACCATAAAATCTTAAATTTTCAACATTTGAAATTAAACCTATAACCCTACCCTAAACTATAAACATAAACCATAAACATAAATCTTACAAACTAAACTCACAAACCTTAAATCATAAGCTAAACTCGTAAACCTAAAATCAAAAGAGATATTGCAGTTTAAAGACTATAATACATGTATCAAATAATTTCTCTTAAAAGAAAATGGAGGAATAAAAATGATAATACATATGTTTGCTATCCATATTTATATATTAATTAAAATTTCTCCTATCTTTATTAACAAAGTATCATTCTATGATTTATTCGTAATATATAATCTTCATAAAAATCATTTCTGAATATTACAGCTAATTCGGATGTTCACATTGCATTAAGTTATTATATATTTTTATGATTTTATTTTTGAGCTTATAAATTGTTACAATGACATGATAGTCAATTAAAAAGTTTAAATTCAGCGAGTATATTTGGTCGGTTAGTTAAGTTGTTTATCGTTATTATTTATATTTTCTTAGGTCATGAATTTTAAACCTACTAAGAACACTCCCTTTGCTCATCTTTCCTTTAGGTAAGATTAAGATTAGATTTAGAATTTGTCAAAAAAAAGTTTAAATTTAATTAATATCACTATTATTCTAATAATCTAAAAGTTATCGGTTCGAGAAATCGAGAAACTTGAGTTTGGTTAACATCAGTTGGATATGAATTAGAGTGAACCAGCCGTTTAAAAAAAATCTAAAAATTATACAAAAACATATAATCAGAATATTTTTGCAACCGAAATTAAGTTTTAGTTAGGTGAACATTGTTATTATTTACAATATGCAGGAATGCATGGGTTTAAGTGTACTTAAACTTCGATTATTATTTGGTTTGGTTTAAATCATATAATCATATTATAGAAAAAAAAATCATATTACAAGTTAAAAGATATGTTATTAAAGGAAACATTCATGAACTCTACGCTTAAATCAAAAAAATAAAAAATAAAAAGAAATGAGGACTAAATAAATAGTCATCCCATACAAGTAAGGGAGTTGAAGTTGGGAGCACATTGAGTGAGAAAGTGGCCAACCCATCTCTATTTCTTATTAATTATAATATTATTAATCATCATCATGATTAGCATGATGAATTTTCTTATTTTCAATTTTATATAAGAAACCCAGCACCAATTCCAAATTCAACAAAAAAGGTGAAAGGTGGCAAAAGTAGTACAATTTCATAGCATCCAAAGCTACAAAAAAGAAAGAACCCCAATAAAAGCTTCATAAAGATAGAAAATTAGACAGAGAAGAAGGGGCCAGGGGGGACACCCAGGACATTACCATAGTTTCTTTTGTTTTTTTAGTAAAAACATAAGAAACCCCATGTAATAAAAAGCAAGAGAATGGTAGTATAATTAAAATTAGAATAAAAAAAAGAGAGGGTCTTCTATGGCTGGCTGCTACTACCTTTCTTTCTTTCTCTCTTTTCTCTAGCTTCTTATAACTCAGCTTTTTGAAGGGTTCTTTGCAGAATTTGGGATTTGGAAGCTCTCCATTTAAGGTAACCATACATGATACATGTGTGATTTCTTTTAAAGTTAATGTATTTTGGGGGGTTTAAAGTATACTTGTGTGTTTAAGGTTTTGGGTTTTTGTTAATTATGGTGTTCATGATGAATTTGGATGTGTGTTAATTATGTTCTTGGGGAAGGGGTGTAGACAACTATAATTCTCAAAAAGTGAGCCTTTTTTTCATCTTTTTAAATTTCAAGTATTTACCTTTGGGTCTCTTTTATCTATGTGTCAGATATTTTCTTGGAAAATTGTTAATCTTTTCTTTTTTCTTCACTTTCTTATTTGTTTCTGCTAGGGGAAGTTTCTTCTGGAAAAGATCTTTTAAGGATGTTTATGCTGATTGTGAAGGCTTCATATATAATTTTTTAATATGTATAAAAAATGACAAATATATGATTCTTGGTGTTTAGCTAAAACGATTTCTTTTGGACTTCTCTGCCTGTATGTATATGTGTATCACAGTGTATGTATATTTCTTCAATTGGACTGATACATCAGTTTTGATCATAACTTGGAACCTGAAACAATATAGTGGGTTAAACCAATATTTTCAATGATGTCAAGTGAGAAACCAGAGGTTTTTTTTTTGTATGAAGATTCCCCTGTTTCTTCTTCTTTTCCCTATGTTCGTATGGAGTTTTTCGATGTTGTATTTGTTTGATTCGTTGCTGGTAGTAGACAATCTTAAGTAAAATTTCTGGCCTGTTGTTGGTATGGAACTATGTATTCTGAGTTGCTGTGATTTTCTTGTTGACATATTTTCCCTCTAAATAATCAAGCTATGTTATTATTATCATTCTTATGAGAGTTACCGAGTTCCGATGTTTGTTCTTCATCAAGAAACTTTCAGTTCATATTCATGAAGGGCTGAAAAGTTCCTTGTCATGGTTTTTATCGGGCAGTTTCATTTGATTTCATGGTTGGGAACTTGAATTCTCAAGTCTGCATGAAATATTATTTGCTGGAAAAACATTTCGATTACATATTCTTTTTCATCCGTATTGTTCGTATCACAAGCATTCTTATGCATGCTTTTATCTCTGCAGGTAGAAGGATCGACATTTTGATAATACACGGTCGGGGCTGCTGATATTTTGTTATTTTATTTCTTCTCGTGCTTAGTCCGACACGGTAATTCTGGCAGTATGGGAAAGAAGGGAAGTTGGTTTTCTGCAATTAAAAGATTTTTCTTACCACACTCCAAGGAAAAGCTAAATAATGTAAGTTGTTATTTTATCAGTGGTGAATACGGACTTTAGCACTTTGTCTGTGATTTTGTGCAAGATCGAATTTTGTAGATAATATTTGGTTGCTCCATTTCGTTATTTCTCTTATATTTTCATCTTAGAAAACTTCAAATTTTCGCTAGTGAGCTTTTATGTTTATAAATCGGAATGCGAAAAAGGGTAAAAAATGAACTATTGAATATTGACGTATTTAATTGGAGTGTGAAATTTCTGATTGAAGTCAGTTTTGTTCTATGGTCAGCTATTCATTTTGATGTATTTGTTTCCGATCTCATAGCATTAGCGAATTCTACTGCATATCTCGTGCATACGGAGAAGCACTGGAATTAGTTCTTCTGCCCCTTTTACAGACATGGTTTACCATTCTTGGCTTGTAAAGCATGAATTTTCTCTAAATGTTACAGAAAGGACACCTTATGTTTCCCATGTTTGTATAGTTTCAGGAATCGGATAAACGAAGTGATAAAGAAAAGAAGAAAGGCCTAGGAAAATTGAGGCATGGAGATAACAACTCCTTTCTTCCACTCTTCAGAAAGCCCAGCAGTATCGAGAAAATTCTGGGGGAGGCTGAACGAGAGCATAACCTGATATTCAGGCCTCCCTCACCACCGGAGCAGCCAACACCGCCACCTTTTGTGCCTCACAGACCTGCTTCTCCACAGGTTCCTTCTCCTAGGATTGCCTCTCCCAGGGTTGCTTCTCCTAGGGCGGCTTCTCCAAGATCTGCTTCCCCTCCACGAGTTGCTTCTCCGCCTCCACTGCCACCCCCGCGAGCTGCTTCTCCACGAGTTGCTTCTCCAAAAGCTCCTCCACCTAGTATTGTCCGTCCTCGACCAGAACCAACTTTAAGGAACCAGCATGCTTCAGCAATCCAAATTCAAGCTGCCTACAGAGGTTATAAGGTAAGTCCTTTGTTAATCTAATTAACATGACCCTTTAAGTGCAATTTCATGGGGGCAACTGATCTATATTGAGTCACTTTCCCCTTCACTTTCCGACCTGCCGATATTAATATATTTGTAAATGAACATAGTTCCCCATGGAAATATAATAAGCAAAAATGTAAAAAAGCCTTTCGACATTAATGGCTATGCTACAGGTTGTTTTGGTTGGTGCTATCATGTTGTGTGATTCTCCGTAGATACCTTTAGATTGACATGTTTTGCATCTATATTTGATTCCCGACTTGATTATCTTAAAACCTCAAATACAGGCAAGGAGAAGTTTTAGAGCTTTGAAAGGCCTAGTGAGGCTTCAAGGAGTTGTGAGAGGTCAGAATGCGAGACGCCAAACTATGAATGCCATGAAACATATGCAGCTTGTGGTGCGAGTTCAGTCTCAGATTCAGTCACGCAGGATCCAGATGTTCGAAAACCAAGCACAGGTTCAGCTTAAGAATGAAAAGGAAGCAGAGACTACCTTGGGCAAATGGATAAGCCAGGCAGTAAGTTGTTGGTTATTGAATGTCATAGTTCTTTTAAGTTGCTATCAAATGACACAATTCTTTACACATGAGATCTGGTTTATAGGAGCTTATTTAACCAAATGAAACCGGCAAACATATATTACGTTTGTTCTCTTTATTGCTGTTAAATGCCTTAATGTTGGAACAGTCTGAGGCAGGCAACGAAAACTGGGATGATAGCACGGTAACGAAAGAGGAAAGAGAAGCAAGAAAACAGAGAAAAGTGGAGGCAGCCACTAAGAGAAAAAGGGCCTTGGCATATGCATATTCGAACCAGGTAGTCTTATTTTTTACCAGCCTAGGCCGGTTTCAACTGCACCATAATGGACGGTTTATGATTATGTGCTTTGAGTCTACATATTGAGTTATGGGGTCGCATTTTTTTTGAATATTTTGATGTGATTACGTGGTAGCATCCATTCTTTACACTTAGTATCCACATCTATTTAATTATATATCAACATTCGTATTGAGTATATGATTATACAAAAACACCATAGAACACAACTTAAAATAATGTTGGTTTTAATCAGTTTTCTGCTAATAAACAGAATCATATGTGGTTTTGGTGTGTGCGTTGGAGCAAAGTTATAAAGAAAATAACTCAATGTCAAACTATAGGAGATTTTTTTGTCCACTTTACTATATGATTTAAACTTTTATTCATACAGCTATGGAGAACAGATCCGGAATCAGGTTACACAGGTGTTTCCAGCGGATTTCCATGGTGGTGGAACCGGCTAGATCGTCACCTACATCAAGTCAGTGCAGCTGAAAGCCAAGGCATGAAGAATTTCAAACTAACACCACCAAGGCCAAATTCCGAAATGAAGACAGGCTCAAGGCCACCGTCGAGCAGCAGCAAGCAAAGGCAGTTCAACTACGACAGCATTATGGAAACTCCCACACCAAAATCAACAAGATCCACAATTCTCCCCGCACAACGACTGATGCGTACACCGCCTTCAAGTTCAAGTAAAAACCAGTATTCAAGATCAAGGGCGAATAAAGCTGCTTCACCATTCAACATGCACATTAAGGACGATGATAGCCTCATGAGCTGCCCACCATTTTCAGTTCCAAACTACATGAATCCAACAGTTTCAACAGCAGCCAAAGCTAGAGCCAGCAGTAACCCGAAAGAGAGATACATTGGAACTCCCCGAAGTGAGTCAAATCGAAGGCTTTCATACCCTTTTACACAAGGAACCGGATCATTCAGATCAAACAAAGGGTCCGTAACCAACATGAGTGTTGATTCAACAGTTTCTACACCAACCAATGCCATGGATGGAAGAAAGCCATTTAACAGATTTGTGTGACAAATTCTATTTTTTCCCCTGATTTTTAACCTTTGATTACTTAGTATTATGGTGTTCTTACTTGAGTGTTGGTTATATATATGTTTTGAGTTACAGAATTACTAATGTAAACTACGACATTAAACTATAGGAAACAATGGTTTGGTTGTAACAGGATTTAAGGTTTGGTGAATATCTTTCTTTTATCTTTTTGCTTATTATCAATTGCAATAATATGTTAAAGATCCAATCTTTATGATCATCGAGAAAACTTCTGAATATCCATTCAAATTGGACGATAATACCATCTAATTTGCTTTAAAAAAAGCACCCAGATTTCAACTCTAACTCAAATTTGACATTTTTCTATGAAAATAATTATAAGGCAAAATCAATATTCAGCTTTGTTTTCATAATAAAAACAAAAAATGTGAACTTTGTTCTGAAATCGAAAATAATAAGAGAGGAGAGTAGTTTAGATTAAAAGGATGTAGCGACTTGTTCGAGGCCACAATCAAAACGAGAAATTGAAATTTGATGGGCACGGAGAATCGCTCTGTGTTATCGCCAACCTTCAATGCAAATCACGCCATTTAACATAAACTTGACGCCTTTGCTCTGCAAATTGGCTTCCTTTATTGGAAAGAATGTGAAAATAAAGAATTTACCAGAAAAAATATAGAATATACGAACAACCCAGATTAGAATGCATAAATGGGGTAAGCTAAAGGGAGCTTTATATAGGGGATGGAAAGTCAGGAACTAAAACCCTAACCCTAAATGACTTGAATTACAATGAAATGACTAAACTGCCATCATATAGTTTCTACAATAAATGTTATGTATGTGCCATTAATCATGTGCACAGCTACGTATCGTTAATTACTTTAATTAATTTTGAAATTATGTGATCAAAAGCGTTATTATCCTTTTTAGAATAAAATCTAAAAAAATAAGTTTTATATTGTTGTAAATAAAATAAAGAAGAACAAGAATAAGAATAAGATGAACAAAGAGATGAGAGAAAGAGGGAGATTTGTATTATTCTCAAATATAGAAATGTATACAATGCCTTCAATGAATCATCTATTTATAGGCATAAGAAGTACATAATACATTAAACTCTAATTCATGGAGATAATATTCCTAATAATAAATAAATCAAACTCCTTTGATAAAGTTCTAATCATGATAGACATCCACATAGATAAATATTCATAACACTCCCCCTTGGATGTCTATGAAGATAATGTGCCTCGTTAAAACCTTACTAAGATAAAAACCCAGTGGGAGAAAAAAAATTCTTTAGTGAAGGAAAAAGAGTACACACATCTTTGATACGCATAACTTGTTGCCTCATTAAAAACCTTACCAGGAAAACCCATTGGGACAAAACCTCGGTTAAGGGAAAAAGAGTGCAACGCGTATTTACTCCCCCTCATGAAAACATCACAGAAGATCTTTGAATCTTCATAATTTAATCTTGAATATCATTTTTCTAAAGATCGCGAGGGATGAAACTTTGGAGTAATATGTTCCATGATGTATCAACTTTCAAACTGAGATATACATCTTGCTTTATCTTCACACAAGATAGCTTTTATCATATCTTGTAAAAGTAAATCAACATATCTTTTGGATATGTTGGGTCAATAATCTTAGCCAAACACATTTTTTTTTGGCTTGCCTCGTGCATAACAATTATTTCTACGACATTTGAGGAGGCATCAACGAATGTTTGAAGATCTAAATGTAATGATCTTTGTATATTCATAGATATTTCTTAACCAACTAATATATAGTGCTTCAAGACCAAGAAAAGATATAATTATCTTTATTCACATCCAACAATCTTACAACTATTGGGATACTCAATAGATATGCTCTATCCATATTGAATCTTCTTTAAGATTCTTTCAGCTTATGTCTATTCATAGATAAAAGAAATATATAAAAATGCTCGATCTTCAGGTCGAGATAAACTTGATGTCAAGATTCAAGTACTTGTATTGAAAGTACTTCATGAGTTTCCAATTTGAAGCTCTTTAGGAGTTCTAAAATTATCATAATGGATCTTGATCCAAACTCCTTTATAAAATACATAAGGAAATCTGATCATTCTTATAGTATTTTCTCAATTAGTATTCACTAAGGTGATTATACCAAATGCGCCAAAAATATTCATGAGACATGTTTAAATAAATTTCCTCAGAAATTTCCAAATGCTTATAGCATTTTAGATCCTTCAAGGATAAATATGGATCCACAAATAATTAGACGCATGTAAAATTTTCAAAACTGCCAAAGTAATTGCATCCACCATGAAGTAATTAAAACTTTTCATAAATCACAGTTTAAGTCGTATTTACGACTACTTATTTGTGCCTCACTTGCATTACACCTTTAGGTGTTTGGACTGGTGGTCCAAATACTTCTATTTTAGAAGTTCAAAGCGTCTTTCAACATTGGCCAATTCAATATCTATACTTCTGGATAGATTTTATAAAAGATCCTCGATTTCTTTCTTTACTTCTATAGAAGTATTTTATGTAAAATCGTTGTCGACAACTTTCTAATATTCTGGTTCCATTCTCGTAATGACATAACTCATCGAGATCTCTTCAAGATTTCAATCTTTATTCTAGGTACCTGAAACTCTTCAAGAGTTTTATTATTTGTTATGTCTTGGGTCTCTTCAGGAGCACCCGCCTCCAATATATGACCATCTCATATTACTTTCTATTTACGAGAGTTTTGATCATTGGAACCATTTCAACTATCATGCTTCAGGCATGATTTACATTATCTCGCCCTAACATGTACTTTAAACTTAGAGCATTTCAGCTGGTATATGAGACTTAATTACTCTCATTGGGTCAGTAAATATGTCTGGCAGTTGACATGTAATAACATGAATTATCTTATGAACTTCTAGTTCATATACGAGGATCTAGAAAATGATAATTCATTTTCTTCTATCTAGCTGATTATTATCTCCCCCTGATGTTGAGAAAAATCATGTCATAAATGATTCTCCAATTAATGTTTAAGAATTTAAACATAAAAGGAGACTCGTACTCAATATATATTCTCAACCCTTTTATTTACCCATTTTGTGCGTTGTGGTGGAGCAATTCATATCGCACATTCAAAAATCACAAAATGGAAAATATATGGTTTCTGACCAAAAACCAATCATAACGGGGAGTTTATTATAACTCGTTGGCTTGATGCGTATAAGTGTTGCTATATGGAAACACCATATAAATAATAACTCTTTTGTTCTCATAGTTTAGCTATTAAATAGGAGGCATCCAATTGAAATTTTGCTAAACTATATTTTTCATAATCAATAGGCTTTGTAACAACTGATATAGCCTAAAATATAAATCCACTAGCTTTTCAAGACGAATAGTCTAACTGCATAATCTGAATATTTTTAGAATCAATCTCACAAACTTCTGGTTGTAAGTCGATAAAACAATGTAGATGCATCTACTAAAATCATATAAAACTTTCCACATTTGTGGATATATGGGCCCATATTTCGTTCAGATATGCAAGACATACAGTCTCAACTTCAATACAAGAACTTTAAGTTCTAATTCTTTTGGTAAGTGGGATCATATATATCCTTTGAGAACAAACAACACAAGAACTTCAGGTTCTTTTAGTAAGTGGAATTTAATCAATTCCTTTAAGCAACACAAGAACTTCATGTTCTTTAATAAGTGGAATTTAATTCATTCCTTTGAGAATAAGCACCACAAGAACTACAAGTTCTTTTAATATATGTGCATGTAAATCTCAATAATTTCTGCACCATTGATCAGGATGGTCTAACCGATCATGCCAACTATATATATATGTGTGCATATATCTCTGAATTTGTAAACTCCTTGTTTACCATAACATGTAATTCAATCTCACTCGTACATGTCTAGTACGACCATTAAAATTGTTCCTTTAAATAGGAATATATTTAGCTCTTTCGGAGCTTTCAATTGAAATTATCTTTTGGTAGTAATATATAGCTCTTCTAGAGCTTTCAACTGACTTTTTGGCTACCAAAACTTATATCAATATTGGCTTATTTCAAATGCCAATTGATAACATATGTTATCTATAATTCCCAAAGGGATAGTTTGCGAACTCATATTGCTCTCTTTATGACTTTGACGAGTATAACGCACTGTGAATATGGAATAAAGTTCCATTTGACAATAACATATTTGCTCAACCAGAGCCTTTTGTGATATTAGTACTTCCGGATATAGTACTCACATTATTCCCTTGCATTTTAATCGAGAAATGCATAATTGTGCACCTTTCAAAATGTGCTTTGTTTCATTTACTTCAGGTAATGAAAATATGTACTTTGTATCATTCACTTCGAGGAATATAAAATATAAAATATAGCACATCATATCAAGTCGATTATCTATTAGAGATAAACTTTCAAGTGCTCTTCCGAAGTATTGATATTTTAGTACTTTGAGAAATACTACTCATATTTTCCCTTGCATTTAAATGGGAAAATTATTTCTTATGCTTAAGTACAATATGAGTACTTGCATTATCTGCTAGGCATAAATAGCCACAATTCTAGGCATAAATAGCCACAATTCATTGTATAATCATATTCTTCAAATAATAAATTAACATAAAACGTAACTAAATAATATATGAAATAAATAAACATAAAGCAAACTAACATAAATAAATAATAAATAAAATGAATTAACATAAAAATAAAATAAAATAAATCAATTATTCCTATTAGAGGTTATAAGGGAAATAAAATAAATGGTAAATTATTCCCTTCAAAGGTTATGAGAAAATTAACAATATCCAATTGAGTTGGATCAATAACGCCATAAACAAATTTTGTTTATATTTTATTTCATTTATCATTCATGCTTATGGATAAAGTCCATAATACTTTGGCGTTTGACAAGTACGAAATCAATGGTTTATAACATCACATTGGTAAAAGGATTTCACTTCCTTAGAATGATCTTTATCACTCTTTTCATCCTTATAACTTTGCTACCAGCGGGTAGAAGTATTCTTCATACGACTATATTTTTCATGTGTATATTCATAGTCTCGACCACGATCACTACTTTTAATGTGATTTTTTATTCATTCCATAATATAATCTCACATTCACTTCAAGGAATGGAGTAGAGCCAGTGGGCCTTTAAAACCTTTTTCACATATCCTTATCATAGAGAACAAAGATTTAATCCTCGTACGCGGCATTGTTAAACCTGTCCACAAGGTCCTTTAAAAACCTCCTTTGAGACCAGTAGCTTCGCAGAACGGGATGTCCAGCCAATTATACTTGGATTATATCGAAATTATGTCTCTAATTGAATAATGATTTACCATGTTTGCATTCACTTCAGGGAATGAAACAGATCAATAATTGCATGAAATAAACATCATGCTTACATTCACTTCAGGGAATGCCCCATCATTGATAATTGCATGGAATAAACATCATGCTTGCATTCACTTCAGGGAATGCCCCATCATTGATAATCGCATGGAATAAACATCATGCTTTGCATTCACTTCAAGGAATGCCTCCCATAAAACTTTTTGGATCAAGAAGAATTTTCGTAACTTGAAATTGGGAGAAGTCTATGGTCGAGTTTTTCGACAAAGAAGAAAAATTGCTTTCGAGCAACTATAGACTTTATAACAATCTTTTTATAAATTGAAATTCTCCATGATTTATCGCACATTAAAATCATAATTTAAAGAATAAAAAAAATAAAATAAGAATTTACCGATATTAGTTTTCCTCTCGAGGAAAATGGAGACGTAGCAAATGACCAAAACATCTTCTCATAATGTCGTGTCTCTTTCCAAGTCATTTAAATACATGTAAAACTCAATACATGGTTAAAATATCAATATCATCAAATAAAATAATATAAACACATATTGATATTAATACAAAGTTCAACCATTGTGTCAAAAATAAACATATATGAAACCATAATAATAAGATCTATATGTATGGGTTGAATTGAATATATTAGAAATCAGAGGATCTATGTCATAATTCTCTCTTTAAAAAAAACTAAACCAACAAAGGTGTTTCATTAATGTACAGATCTTTGTTACTAAAAAAAAACCTTAAACCTAGAGTACGTATTTTAATTAATTTATATGAAAAACTACCATAGTTCTACGTACATAACTTTGTTATTCATAATTATAAAGTATAGTCAGTAAATCGAACATGCTTTACATGCACCATCATCAAACTTCATGAATTTACAAATATACAAACACAAATAATAATAATAAAGTATGAAAAGCATAAGCAGTTGAGTACCAAAGATGAAAACCCACAAATACTTTCGCTTAACAAACCTTAATCGATTCCATCGTTCCCTCTTCGTCTTTGTTGATTCGTCTTTTGGTTTGTGAGAAGCCACAAATTTATCTCTTTCCAATGTTCGAATAAAATCAAACATACTTCCAAAATTTTCAAAAAAAATTTAAAACAAAGTTAAAATATAAAGAGAAAGACAATCGGTAACTAAAAAAATAAGGAGAGAAAAAAAAACTTATCTTTGGTTTATTCTATAATCGAATTCTTCCCGGTAACTTCTTTTGAATTATAACGATGAAGACCTCAGTTGATTAGAGTCTCGTGCTGATAACGTGTTGTAAATAAAATAAAGAAGAACAAGAATAAGAATAAGATGAACAAAGAGATGAGAGAAAAAGGGAGATTTGTATTATTCTCAAATATAGAAATGTATACAATGCCTTCAATGAATCATCTATTTATAGGCATAAGAAGTACATAATACATTAAACTCTAATTCATGGAGATAATATTCCTAATAATAAATAAATCAAACTCCTTTGATAAAGTTCTAATCATGATAGACATCCACATAGATAAATATTCATAACATATATTACTTTTTCAAATATTTTTTATATAAATTTCGTATAATAATATATTTAATCTTCCACGTTTGCACATTAAATAATTTCATCTTAATTCAAAATTAATAATAAATTTAGCCCTCATTATTTATACATTATTTCAATTTCACCCTATTTTATTTAAAATTAATTTAACAATAAACCCAAAAATTAAAATATTAAAACCCTAAACCATAATTTAATTTATTTAACTCCATATGATATGTACTAAGTTTAATATGAATCAAACTTTCTAATTGAACTCGAAGTTTCATCTAATCATGATCATGGGAGACCGGCATGGCAAGAGGGATTATGATCATGGTGAGCCAGATGAGGATCGTGGGTTGTATGAAATTGGCATAGGCGTTCGACATAGATGACCAACACTATGAATACTATGATCATCATCAAGATCGAGGAGAACACGATTTGGATGCCTATGGTAATCGTTATGACCGTGACCGTGATCGATATAATGGGATGGAAGAAGATGATTACAGGTGATTTCGATCGCAAGACAGAAATCAAATACTTAAAAATGAGTCACTATTCTCTCTTGTCATTGCACCTGCTTTAGTTTAGATCTCAACGAAACTGTTTCCAGTTTGGTTTTGTTTTGCTGTGGCTACTAGGGTCTAGGAGTTCATGAGTGTTTCCTTTGGGGTTGCAACCTTATAAGCGTGTTTTTATTTGTACTTTTAAGTTTTCTTAAGCTGCTTTGTTTGTTTAAGCACTATGCGACTGATTCATAATGTGCTTGTCTCCGTTTTATTTAAGATTCTTGGATTTGATAATTCATGTTATTACGTTGTCGTTTTGGTCCTAAAAAAAATTCACTTAATAATGAAAACGGGGTTATGAGGAAATTATTGATAGTGCAAAAGTTTTAAGGTGTACTTATTTTTTCGCATTTTGATTATAAATATTAAAACTTTTGTAATCGCTTGAAAATTTTCTATAGTTCTTATAGTTAGTAATCAAGATAATAAGTAAAGAAACTGAATGTGGTTTATCTAGAAGTTTTTTTTTTCTAGCTTATGTTATTTACTTGTTAAAGATTTTTTTCCCTTAAACCATATTCTAAGGGGCGTATGGTTTACCGAGTATTACTATTATTTAGCACTACGAGATATGTTAAATTATCATACAATATTTTATTTTTTGGTTGACACATTGTAAAATTACCTGAAAAAGCATATTTTACTAATTAACTTTGTTTTGGAATTTCTTTAACAAGCTTTGTTCACATTAATTTGGTTTAGGAGTTTACGACTTTAGGGTTTAAGTGTTTAGGACTTAAGGTTTAGTGTTTAAAGTTTAGAGTTAAATTATTTTAAATTAAAATTAGTTATAAATTGAAATAATGTGTAAATAGTGAATGTTAGATTTTTTTTTTAAATTAGGACAAAATTGTTTGAATGTGCAAATGTGGATGACGAAATGTGTTATTATATAAAATATTTTAACTGTCATGTCACCTTTTTAACGGATGTTAATGGGTCAGTGATCAATTTAGAGTAAAATTAAAAGTTTAATAGTAACATTAAAACAATTGAAAGTTTGGTTATCCATTTGAATAACGTAGTTTACCAAAAAAAATATATATATATTTTTAATTTTATTTTAAAATAAGTAATAACGTGATGTAACGAAAACAGAGAAAACAGAGAAAAGCTGAGCCATCCACTAAGAGAAAAAGGGCTTTGGCAATTGGCATATGCAATTATGCATATTCGAACCAGGTAGTATTGTTTTTACCAGCCTAGGTCGGTTTCAACTGCACCATAATGGGCGGTTTATGATTATGTGCTTTGAGTCTACGTATTTCTTGAAATATACACATTTTTAATATTTTAACATAATTATATTGTAATATATGTTGTTTATATTTGGTCGATATCCACGTTTATTTAATTATATATGAACATTAATATTGAGTATATATGATTATAAAAAACACGTATAGAACACAACTTAAAATAATGTTACTTTTATATTAAAAAACTGATTTTTTTCTTTCGAAATTTTAACCCAAATATTATATTTGAATTTTTTTATTTCAAAAGTAGGGTACGATGTTTACTATTCGAAAAGTGAAGACATTAGAAGAACAATTCGATTTTGAACAGTAATTTGGGGTTCGGGTACTATTCAAACTCGGATTACCCTCCCCCGTTTTCATTTTCGCACGCTGCCACATGGCAGTATTCAGGAGCACCTGACACTGTTCAAAGTCTGGCTGCCCTCCCCCGTCTTTAAACAGTGCCGAGAATCTTGGCAGGGGTGGCAGAGTAGGACAGGGACAACATCATGTAGGGGCAGGGGCAGGGTGCTGTCATGGGTAGACTTTTTTATTTAGTTTGATTGGATAAATGAGAGGTGGTTTTTGGGTGGTTGAAATTGAAAGTGGTAGGGGATAAATAGGGGTTGTGATGAAATTGTAGATAGAAGATAGGAGATAGAAGAAGAAAATTTGGAAGAAATTTTGTAAGTGTATAGATTTTATTTGAGAAAATTATGTTAAATTGATATTTTTATTTGTAACGTAATGTATATATTTTTTTGTAGTTACGATTTTTTAGTTTAATTTTTGTAATTATATATTTGTTAAAAATTTTGAAGTTAATGTTTGAATTATTGAAAATTTTGTCTTAAATAGGTTGCTGAGGAGAAGAAATTTTGTGAAGAGTTTGAGTAAAGAAAGAAAGATTAGAAGAAATATAGTAAGTATGACGAAATTTTAATTTGGTTGTTGAATTTTTTAAATTTGTTAAGAGATTAAGTTGTTGTTGTTGTTGTTAAGTTGTTGTTTAAAAATTTTGATGTTTGAATATTTCTATTGTCGTTAATTGTTTGTTAGATTTTATAATATTAATGTTTAAAATGAGGATATTTGAAGTATATTGGGAGTAAAACGAGTATATTTGTAGTTGAATAAAAAATTTAGTAAATTAGTGATTAGTTCATAATAATCTTAAAGTTAAGTTGTTTTAAAGTTAAATTAGTAGTAGTAGTAAAAAACATTTTTAAAGTTTTATTTGTAACTTTAAAAAAATTAACTTAGGAGTTGGCATAGTAAAAAATATTAATATTATTTTTAATTTAGGAGCTTTTTAAAAATTTTATGTATATACCGATTGTAATTAAGGTATTAATTATAAGTAGATTAGTGACTTGTTTGTAAAAATGTTAAAATTGAAGGTTATGAAGCGAAAGTAGTAAATTAGTGAGTAGTTTGTAAAAATTTTAAAGTTGAAGAGTTTTAAAGGCAAATTAGTGAATGATATAGAGACTTAGGATTAAAGTTATATTAGTAGTAGTAGTAGTAAAAAAGATGTTTTTTAAATTTTATTTGTAATTTTGAAGAAATTGTTTTATTTAGGAGTTGTTAAAAATTAGTAAATAAATATTAATGAATTTTAATTTGGGAGTTTTTTTTAAAAAAATTATGTATAAACCGATTGTAATTAAGGTATTTATTATAAGTAGATTAGTGACTAGTTTGTAAAAATGTTAAAATTGAAGGTTATGAAGCGAAAGTAGTAAATTAGTGAGTAATTTGTAAAAAAATTTAAAGTTGAAGAGTTTTAAAGGGAAATTAGTGAATGATATAGGGACTAAGGATTAAAGTTATATTAGTAGTAGTAGTAAAAAAGATGTTTTTAAAATTGTATTTGTAACTTTGAAGAAATTGTTTTACTTAGGAGTTTGTTGAGTGGATCGTTGAACCGATTTAAGCCAAGAGGGGGTGAATTAGATTTTTAGAAAGCTTGGTGGTGAAGTGATAAAATAAAAAATATCAAGACAAAGCACTTAGAGTGGTTCAAGTTCCAATTGAACTCTATATCCACTACCTTAGCTCACACTAAAGATTTTCCAAAAACTCCACTAGTTGAACTTCCCATTTTCTAGGCTTAGGAGGATACCTTTTCACAATGGCCAATTTTCTACCCAAAAATTGACCAAACCCTCTCACTTAATTACAAAGAAGATTAAGGCAAATAACTAGTATCTCTCGACCCTCAATACAAATGTTGCCCAATTACAAACACTCAACTCAGTAGAATCAAATAAAATGAGAAATACAAAGAACCACAATTGGGGTTTTACAAGGAATATGGAAATTTTGCACAAGAGCTTGAATTTGATGTTTGGATGTTTCTCTTAGGATTATGTAACGCCCCGGTTTTGGGCCCGAGAGTTATCGGTTTTGATCTAGGACTAATTTTGGGTTAAATTTAAATCTAAAATGCTGATTTTTATAAAAGTGTCATTATTTACGACAATGCCATTAATGAAATTTTGAAAAGGAGTTTTGAGATTTGAAGAGTCATATTTATTCCAAAAACCTAAAAGCTCAAAAATTTCTCCCAAAAGCTTCCCACCATCTCTTCTTTGACTCAAAGGCTTTCCCATAGAAGATTTAAGAAGCATGAGAGATAGTTTTGGATGCAACACCGGGTATTGAGGAAGCTTGAAACGATATTTCGATGATCTTTCGTACGTTGGCTAGTGAGTGGAAACTGTTTTGAAGCTTTAATTGCTCAACGAGATTTCTTGGGGTTTGGGGTGGAGCCTTAGGGGGGGCCAACCTAAACCCGAGCGTAAGTTGTCTATGTTCGTCTCGTTTCGTGAATTGTTGGCTTATGAGTTTATTTGTGTTGTGGTATGAATTATGCAATGCTTTTGCCTCCCTTTTTAATGTTGTTGTGTTGTCGTAGTTGTTTTCAAGCCTCACGTGATGGTTAGTTGTTGTTGAATACGGTGATGTGCAGTCCCACCAGAGAGGACTAGTAGATGAGTACGGTGATGTGTAGTCTCACCGGAAATATGCTAGTTGTTGTGTACGGTGATGTGTAGTCCCACCGAATTTGGTTATGCATGTGCATACCATATTTTGTCTATGTTTCCATTTATCGTACTTCCTCCTTAAATGGTTTTGTCTTTAAAACTATATATATGTTTTGAACTGCATTGTTGTGGTTGTGTTTTAGAGCTCCGCTCACTAAGCTTTTAAGCTTACGCTCTTTTTTTCCAACAATGCAGATTGTTAGGGGCATCGGAAGGCAAGCGGGCAAGGGAGGAGTCTTGGAGTTCTTTGCTAGCTCAAAGTATGGTTTTATAGTTGTAATAATACTTAGGCAATGGGAATGGTAGACTTATTGTTATGGAGTTGGTGTCTAAACTCCTATATTTTGTTATTGTTATTGTCGTTACCATGCTAACAATGTTGAAGTATGCATGTGTTGGCTTTTGACCTCTTTACGGATGCTAAGCTTCATCTTTTGGCTTGTTGTGTTGATGTTTACATGTTTGTTGAGACATGTCTAAATGGTTTCTCATGTTTGTAAGCCTAAGTTTGGATTGTATGGATTTTTGGCCTTTTGGCAAATGGTTGGGTTATGATTGTCCTTGCTTCTTATCTCTTGTTGGTTGAATGCTTGTTTATCGTTTATTAGGATCTGTTTGCCTCTAAATGGTTGCTCTATGTTGGCCCGTGTATGTATGCATGTTTAGAGGTCTTAAGTTGGTGTTATAGTGTTGCTTTTTGGCTTAAACTAGCAAATTTCTGCATTGTCGAGTCAATGGTATCGATATGGTTGGGGTCGTATCGATACGAGCTTCATGCTTTAAGCCAAGCGTATCTATACACGGGAAGGCGTACCGATATCATTTTTGCTACTAGAAATATGAGAATTTGACGAGAAATTGAGGGTATCGATACGAGCCTAAATGTATCGATACGGTCCTATGAAGTTGACTTTAGAGTGTTGACCGTTGAGAGGTGTATCGATACCACCCCTGAGGGTATCGATACGGCCTGCAGAAAATTGCAAGTTTGGCCCTGTTTGTCTGAATTGTTTGGTTCTCGTTCGTGTTTGTTTCTTCCGCTGTTAGTGGCATCACATAGGATATAAATGGCATCTAGAGAAGTTTAATTAATCAAATAAACTAGGGTTGCTAATCAGAGTGAGCTCATAACAGGTTTTGCTTTGGTTTTTCCCGTGTGACCCGTTTAGTTCGGTCTGCTGACTAGGTCGGGACGAGTTACATTTGGTGGTATCAGAGCTTCGGTTACAAAGTCTTCCGGGAAGGTAAGTCAGGTAATTTGGTTTGTTTGCCATTACACGGTGTGTGAAAGCATGTTTTATTGTTCTTGTTGTTGATTGAATTGTAGTCGAGCGTCTCCATTGCTAGGTATTATTGTTGGAAAATGGTTTTGGTTAAAGAGCTTGAGCACTTGGATCCTTGCCCTTGCTGGCCCAATGTTTTCTTGTGTGTGATGTGTTTATTGTTTAGATTTTATCTTCGTTATGGTGAGACCGAGGGGAAGGTCTAGAGCGGGTGACCAGGCACCCGGGGTTGTGCCTCCTCCTCTTGCTCCGGATGGTAATGGGGCGGAAGTCAGAGATGATGTACCTCAGGCTGGGGCAAATGTTGGGGGTAATGGGGATCAGGATAAGGCAGGTGCGGACATGACTCATTTGATTCAGACTATAGTCAGGGCTTTTTAGACAGCTTTAGCCGATATACATGCTGCAGCACCACCTCGGGGTGCGGGGACTGGTTTACCCCTTGAGAGACTTCGTAGCTTGGGCAGAGTTGAGTTCCGTGGTTTGACTCCCGAGGGTTTAGAGGCTTGACTCGAGAGCACTACACGAATCTTAGGCCAGATGGAGTGCTCAGACACTCGTAAGTTGGGTTGTGTTGTTTTCTTGCTTTAGGGAGATGCGTATGCATGGTGGACTACCGTTACTTCGGGTATGGCAGAAGCGGTTGTCACTTGGGAATTCTTCTGAACAACTTTTAGAAAGAAGTACCTTGGAGCCCGATATCAAGATGAAAAGATGAGGGAATTCATGGCTTTGGTTCAGGGTGGTAAGACAGTGTCAGAATACGAGGTACAATTTGTGAGGTTGAGCTAGTATGCTCCCGAGTTGGTTCCTAATGAGAGGGAACGATGTGAGAGCTTCCGTTACGGTTTGACTAGGGATGTGAAAACGTATATGCTCGCTTTTGATTACAGCGAGTTTGATGTTTTGGTCTCTAGGGCCAGGGATATTGAGCAAAGTTTAGGCTCGAACACTCGTGCTAGTGGGTCTGATTTCGAGAAGAGACATGCGGATTGGGACAGAGAGCATGCCAAGAGGCATAGAGATAGAAGGTATCGGCCCTGAAGAGAGTGGCAATCGATCGAACAAAACCAAGAGGGGGGGTGAATTGGATTTTTGAATGGAATGGTGGACACTAATTGCAAAGGTAAAATTGCAAGGAGATTTAGAGTGGTTCAACTCCCCTAATTGGAGTCTACATCCACTACCTTAGTGACCACACTAAGGATTTTCCACAAATTCACTAATTTGTCTTTCCTTTAAGGATAAGGAGTAACCTTACACAATTCAATAGACTTATACCCCAAAGTCTATTGAATCTTATCCCAAGAATTGATACAAATGAGCAAACTAGAAAATCCTCACTAGGAATGTGTTTGCAAAGTTTAAGCTCTCTCACACACCCAAAGAAACACTAGCACAAGAATTACAATGAAGAACACTCTAGTGTTTTACAAGAAAGATTGAAAATTGAGCACAAATTGGAATTTGATTGCTTGGATGTTTGGATTGACTTTCTTGTTGCTTCATTACTGTTTGGAGACCCCTTTTATATGCTTTTGATCTTTTCTAACCGTTGGGAGACTTTGGAGGGAGTTTGGAGCCGTTGGGAGCCATTAAAACCGAGCATTAAATGCTCACCTGCACAGAGGTTTCGAAACCTTTACCAGAGGTTTCGAAACCTTAAGAAGGGATTTGTAAAAACTAGCCGTTACAGGGCCAAGGTTTCGAAACCTTTATAGAGGTTTCGAAACTTTTAAGCCAAGGTTTCGAAACTTGTGAAGGTTTCGAAACCTTTGCTTAGGTTTCAAAAACATTTAGCTACTGCCCAGTAAAGCCCAGTAAAGTTTCGAAACTTTCTCAAAGTTTCGAAACTTTCCTTTGAAAATGAACATTTTGGGCAATTGTCGACTTTTAAAAGTGTAGTTCAATATAGGTACTAAGTCGAACTTTTTCAAAACATTTTGTCAAGTTAAAATCGAGTTTTTGACAAATTTATTTCTTTAAAATTACTTTACAATTTTTTACAATTTAGTCCTTAAAATTTCTTTTTAAGTTATATCAAAATCAAAATAAGTTCAACAATCTCCCCCTTTTTGATATAACAAAACATTTTGTAAAAATTTGTTTTTGAAAAATTTGTTAAATTTTCAAATCTCCTTCATAAGCTCCCCCTTAATAAATGTCTTTATGAAATTCTTTTAAAATCATAATTTTAAAGACATAGTGAAATATTTGGATAAAAACTCTTGATAAAAACAAATTTACTCTTAATCTTCTCCCCCTTTTTGTTATAGCAAAAAGGATAAATGGCTACACAAGCAACAAAATGTTAATAGATCAATATAATTCAATAGCATATCATCCATAAAAACATTCCAAGATATATAATCCAACAAAATAAAATCCATAGAAATATGCAACAATGATCATAAAATGTCTTAAAAACAAAGACCAAAGCGTAAATCAAAATAAGTCTAAAAATGTAACAATAACATCATAAAGTCATATAGAATGCATATATAATCTAAACATCATCATGAGGCATCTGTGGTGGAAAAAAGTGAGAGTGGACATCGTGCATGTCATGCTCCAAAGATGTAACGCGATCATCTATGCCACGAAGATGAGCATCTATGCTATCAAAGCGCGTGACCATAGTCGCATACATAGCCTCTAAAGTAATCGGTGCCGGTGCCGGTGCCGGTGCCAGTGGAGCCTCTCCTATAGGATCCTCTCGATCATTAATCTCCTCTATATCTCCTCTATGAACCCATCCATGTACTCCATGATACCATTGGGATTTATGACAAGATTTTAGGTCAATGAAGCTTTTGTTCTTAACTTGAGGATCTAAGGAAGTGTCAATGTTGAGCTTCCTAAAGATGTGGCTAAGAACATTCCCAAAAGAGAGAGAGAATGAGGTGGGATTGTAGATGATTTTAATGAGGTTAAGGAATATGATGGTAGCGATATCGGGACGAGTTCTATCACGATATTGGTGTAACCACCAATAGTCACATGCTCGCATACTAGTGGCTTTTCCGCCGGAGGGACGGAAGAACCAAGTAGTAAGGAGTAGAAAGAGGCGCTCCTCAAAAGGAAGGTGGGTAGGACTACCATCCGGGAAAGCGGGAATATTGTGAGCATCATTTTCATTAGAACTCCCATCTAATGGAACACTTAAATGATCGGCTATGCTTTGAGGTGTTAACTCGAATTCGGTACCCATGAGGTAAGAACGGATACCTATGATGGTGTTTCGCTCACTAGGTGATCGGATGAAAGAGGCATTGGCGAAAAAAGCACGAACTAATTTGCGATGGGTATAAGGAGGAATGTTTAGATAGTCAAGCCATTCCCATTCCGCAAATAATTCAAAGAGATTAAAGTTAAATTCAGGAGACGTAAGAAAATCAAAATCAATTGTTCTTTCTTCTCTAACTTTCTTATTCTCATATATACTTTGATATCTATCAAGGTTTTCGGGATTCCTAAAGCAAACAACCTCAAATTGAGGATTAGGATTGGAACCGGAATTTTGACCGATTTCATTATGTTGGCGTTTCGCTCTAGGAGGGTTGGTTCTAGGAAGAATTACTCTAGGAGGCATGATTTTGGTTCAAAAAAATTGGTTTGGGAATTTTATCAAACACTTTGTGGGCAAGAATCAAAAGGTGTTTAAACAAGAGTTCTAACAAGATTAGGTGATACCTCCTGCAAAACATGATATAATAAGCAATATAAACAACCCACATTGTTCTAAAAATCACTAAAAATTTGATTCCCTAAAAATTTTGATAACCCCAAAATTCTCAAAAGCTTGAAGAAATTGAAGTTTTAATGAAAAATTACCTCAAATAAATGTTGAAGATGAAGAAGTAAGCCCAAAGGATTGATGAAAACTTGTAGATTTGAGCAAGGGTTTTGAGGATTTTGAGAGAATTTGGGATATTGGCCGTTTGGTTAGGGTTATGAAAATTTTGATTTTGTGCTTAAAAACCCGTCCGAACACGGCCAGGGATTAATGAAGGTTTCGAAACCTTGGAAAGGTTTCGGAACTTTAAGCCTACGGTTTCGAAACTTGTTTGAAAAGTTTCGGAACTTTTGCCTCCAGTAGCGATTTAAATTCTGGGAAACCCTGAAGGTTTCGAAACTTTGTAAAAGTTTCGAAACTTTTGTCCTGTATTGTCTAAAAATTTTAGATTTTTGCCTCAATTTAGTTCCAAGACGCATTCTAATATTACTATGATAATTATCAACATTAAAGACCATCTTTGAACTTAAAAACAAAGAATTTTACGCTAAATGTTGGATTTAGAAGTGACTATCTTAACTAAGGTCACCAAAAAAATTTAATCATTTAAGCACATAAAATAGCTAATTTTTAAGGCCTAAAGACATATAATAACACATAAGGCCAAAAATTAAGCAAACATGCAAAACATAACTCCCCCTCACTAAAAGCATTCATATAACATATGGGGAACCTCAAACATGTTTCAACACAAAATAGTCATATAAATCAACATGAAAGAGTAGATTTTGCAAAAAAAAATTACCACTTGAACCAAGATATGTCATTGAGCTTCTTCAAGTGTCCTTCCATTTTGTGTGTATAGAGCTTTCAAGTTTCTTCAAATTTGCATATCATGGCTCCAACACACCTACAAAAAGGGAACTATGCATGTTTTGGTACCCAAGCTCTTTTGGGTCCATAAGAGTTAGTTCCTATAATTTTAGTCCCTTTTGGTATCCACTTAGACAATATATCATATTCTTTGTTAGCAATGAGTCCTTTTGGAACCCAAATGCTCCTAATTATCTTTCTATTAAATGATCTTTGATTACCTCCTTGTCTATACCCATAAAAGTTCTTCCTAATATAGTTGGGTCTTGAATTTTCACCTTTTTCAAATTTTTTTGTTCCAACTTTATTTAAAGAAACTTTAAGATCATCAAGCTCCTTTTGATGATCATCATGGACCTTTGAAAGTAAGTTATGCAAATCTTGATTTTTCTTTTCAAATTCTTTTATTTTAACTTGCATTTCCTCAATTTTACTTTCAAATTCCTTTTTAGACTTAGAGAGAGAGTCATTTTCATTTTTCAATTTTAAAATGATTTTTCTATTTTTTAAAATTGACTCCTCAAACTCCAAGGCTAATTCATCATAAGCCTCTTGCAATTCATCAAAAGTATAATCAATTGAAAAAGATGAATTAGAGGTTACCATAGAGTCATCCTCAATAGCCATGAGACACAAGTTGGCTACTTCATTCTCGTCATCATCGGATGATTCATCATCGCTCCAAGTAGCTATATGAGCCTTGTGCTTCTTTTTCTCATAGCTCTTTTTCTTCAATTGAGGACAATCGAACTTGATATGTCCCGGTTTATTGCACTCATAGCAAATAATGGATCTTTCACTTTGTTGTCATTCTTGAAGCCCTCTTCTCTTTGAAATCTTCTTCCTTTGTTGGACCTCATGAATCTTTTGAATCTCTTGGCAAACATAGCCATCTCTTTATCTTCATCATCTCCACTAGAATCAACATCTTCTTTAGATGCTTTGAGAGCAATGCCAAATTTTTTCTTTTCCACTTCCATCTTCTTTTCTTCCTTGCCCTTAGACATCATCTCATGTGTAAGCAAGGAACCAATGAGCTCATCCAACTTGAGAGTCTTGAGGTCCTTTGCTTCTATTATGGCCGTTTTCTTTGAATCCCATGAATCGGGAAGAGAGTAGATCATCTTCCTCACAAGTTTATCTTCCGGGATCACTTCACCATAGCCCTTCAAACCATTAACAATCACGGAGAATCGATCGGACATGGTTTTGATGTCTTCCTCGGGGTCCATCTTGAAGTTTTCATAATTTAGATTGAGAAGCCCGATTTTGGTCTCCTTCACTTGATTTGTTCCTTCATGTGTAACTTCAAGTTTGTCCCAAATCTCTTTAGCATTGGAACAAGATGACACCCTTCCATACTCATCCGGGCCAAGGGCACAAAAAATGAGATGCATTGCCTTAGCATTTGTGGAGAATCTCTTGCTTTCTTCATTGTTCCATGTCTCCATGTTGCTAGTTGGTGCGGTGTAACCACTCATGATGATCTTCCAAGCTTCAAGATCAAAAGCTTGAATGAAAAGCTTCATGCGGTTCTTCCAATAGGCATAATTAACTCCATTGAAGAATGGAGGCTTGTTGGTGGGTTGAGAATCGCTCCAAGCTTCAACGGTGGAGGTGGAAGCCATGGATGACCTTGTAGATGATTGCACACTTCTTGGATCTTCTAAAGAGGTTGTAAGACCTTCCAATGAGCCAAGCTCTGATACCAATTGAAGAGAGTGGCAATCGATCGAACAAAACCAAGAGGGGGGTGAATTGGATTTTTGAATGGAATGGTGGACACTAATTGCAAAGGTAAAATTGCAAGGAGATTTAGAGTGGTTCAACTCCCCTAATTGGAGTCTACATCCACTACCTTAGTGACCACACTAAGGATTTTCCACAAATTCACTAATTTGTCTTTCCTTTAAGGATAAGGAGTAACCTTACACAATTCAATAGACTTATACCCCAAAGTCTATTGAATCTTATCCCAAGAATTGATACAAATGAGCAAACTAGAAAATCCTCACTAGGAATGTGTTTACAAAGTTTAAGCTCTCTCACACACCCAAAGAAACACTAGCACAAGAATTACAATGAAGAACACTCTAGTGTTTTACAAGAAAGATTGAAAATTGAGCACAAATTGGAATTTGATTGCTTGGATGTTTGGATTGACTTTCTTGTTGCTTCATTACTGTTTGGAGACCCCTTTTATATGCTTTTGATCTTTTCTAACCGTTGGGAGACTTTGGAGGGAGTTTGGAGCGGTTGGGAGCCATTAAAACCGAGCATTAAATGCTCACCTGCACAGAGGTTTCGAAACCTTTACCAGAGGTTTCGAAACCTTAAGAAGGGATTTGTAAAAACTAGCTGTTACAGGGACAAGGTTTCGAAACCTTTATAGAGGTTTCGAAACTTTTAAGCCAAGGTTTCGAAACTTGTGAAGGTTTCGAAACCTTTGCTTAGGTTTCAAAAACATTTAGCTACTGCCCAGTAAAGCCCAGTAAAGTTTCGAAACTTTCTCAAAGTTTCGAAACTTTCCTTTGAAAATGAACATTTTGGGCAATTGTCGACTTTGTTCGATATAGGTACTAAGTCGAACTTTTTCAAAACATTTTGTCAAGTTAAAATCGAGTTTTTGACAAATTTATTTCTTTAAAATTACTTTACAAATTTTTACAATTTAGTCCTTAAAATTTCTTTTTAAGTTATATCAAAATCAAAATAAGTTCAACTGGCCCGATTCGAGACATATGGGCGGTAACCATGGACGGGGCCATCAGGGCCAAGGAGCTGTTGTTCACACTCATGAGTGCACTAGATGCGGGAGATGCCATCCGGGCGAGTGTATGGGTACCTTTGGGGTATGTTGGAACTGCGGATTTCGAGATCATTTGAGGCGTAACTGTCCACACCAGGCTGGGGGCGGACAAGCTCCAACTAGAGGGTTTGAGCATCATAGAGGCTGTGGGCACAGTCGAGGTAATTTTCAGCCGAGGAATGATGGTCAGAGGAACTTAGCTCATGTGGTGGCAGTTCAGCTCGAGAGTGGAGGAGCAACTAGGGTGTATGCACATCGAGAGGCTGGGAATGACACGGATGTCATCGCAGCTAATTTCTCGTTACAATCTTTAACCTTGTTTTCTTTGATAGATCCGGGATCGACACATTCGTACATTTTGGGTGAACATTCAAGATCTCTAGGTTTACCGTATGAGTGGTTAGAGGTAGGTGTGAATGTTAAAAGTTCTTTTAGTGAAACCGTGGTAGTTAGGAAGATGTATAAGAGGTGTCCTTTGATGATTCAGGGCCACGTGTTTCCGATTGATAGGATAGAATTGTCGTTCTATGGTTTCGATGTGATTTTGGGCATGGATTGGCTCGTAGAGCATAGGGCTGGGGTAGAATTTGAGATCAAGAGAGTCTCCTTGAGACTTACGGATGATTTTGAAGTTTTAGTAGTTGGCGAGAACATTAAGTTCTTGTCCAATGTTGTTTCTGCCTTAGAAGCTCAGAGATTGATGGATTCGGGTTGTCAAGCGTATTTGGCTTATGTGATGAATCCGAATATGAGTAAAGTTAGACCGCAAGACATCGGGACAGTTTGTGATTTTCCGAGTGTCTTTCCGGAAGAGTTGTCGAGTTTGCCTCTAGATAGGGAAGTTAAGTTTGCTATTGAGACGTATTCAGATTCTGCACCTGTGTCTATTGCTCCGTATAGAATGACACCTAAAGAGTTGAAAGAGTTGAAGACACAGCTTCAGGAACTGTCAGATAGCGGTTTCATTAGGCCTAGTATTTCTCCGTGGAGTGCTCCGGTCTTGTTTGTGAAGAAAAAGGACGACAATATGAGGATGTGTATAGACTATATGTAGTTGAACAAGGTAACAGTGAAGAACAAATATCCTTTGCCGCAGATAGATAATTTGCTTGATCAGTTGAGAGGTGCTTCAGTGTTTTCGAAGATTGATTTGAGATCGGGTTACTATCAGTTGAAGGTGAAGGATGTGGACATACCGAAGATGCCCTTTCGTACACGTTATGGGCACTACGAGTTCTTGGTAATGCCTTTCGGTTTGACTAATGCTCCAGCTGCATTTATGGACTTGATGAACCGAGTGTTCCACGAGTTTTTGGATAGATTTGTAGTAGCGTTCATAGATGACATCTTAGTGTACACTAGGACCGAGGAAGAGCATGATGAGCATATGTGACTAGTGCTTCAGACTTTGCTTGAAAATCAGTTGTATGCCAAGTTGAGTAAATGCGAGTTTTTAGGTCATGTGATCTCAGCCGATGGGATTAGTGTGAATCCCAAGAAGATAGAAGCCATAGTGAATTGGAAACAACCGAAGTTAGTGACCAAAATCCGTAGTTTCCTAGGTTTAGCCGGATACTACCAGAGGATTGTCGAGGGATTTTCGAAGATTGCAGCACTCTTGACTAAATTGCTTCAGAAGAATGTTCCGTATGAGTGGACAGATGCAAGGCAGCAAGCGTTCGAAAATTTAAAGAAAGCATTGACCGAAGCTCCTATTTTGATTCAACCTAAACCAAGGAAAGAGTTTGTGATTTACAGTGATGCATCGTATGTAGGTTTAGGTTGTGTGCTTATGCAAGAGGGTAAGGTTGTAGCTTACGCTTCAAGACAGTTGAAGGTTCACGAGAAGAATTACCCCACTCATGACATAGAGTTAGCTGTCGTAGTGTTTGCTTTGAAGATTTGGAGACACCACCTTTATGGTGAGAAGTGCACAGTTTATACCGATCACAAGAGTTTGAAATACTTGATGACTCAGAGAGAGCTGAACCTTAGACAACGTAGGTGGATAGAGCTTCTTAAGAACTATGACCTTACGATAGAGTACCATCCGGGTAAGGCAAACGTAGTGGACGATGCTTTGAGTAGAAAGGTGGCAGATGAGTTGCGAGCTATGTTTGCGAGATTGAGTGTGTCACGGGATGGCGGTTTGATAGTCGAGCTACATGTTAAACCTTCGTTGGTTTAGTTGATTCGAGAGAAACAGTTGCAAGACGAGTCTTTGACACCTCACGTGCAAGATATAGCCGAGGGTAGGCCTACAGATTTCTGCTTTGGCGAGAATGGGATCCTATGTTTCAAGGATAGGATAGTAGTTCCAAAAGAAGCCGAGTTAAGGCGTGCCATCTTGAATGAAGCACATAACAGTCCTTTTGTTATGCATCCGGGTGGTACAAAGATGTATGTAGGTTGAAGGAAGAGTGATACTGGATTGGGTTGAAGAAAGATGTGGCCGGGTTTGTGGGCAAGTGTATGGTTTGTCAGCGAGTTAAGGCCGAGCATCAGTTTCCTTCAGGTTTGTTACAGCCGTGGAAGATTCTAGAATGGAAGTAGGAACGTACTACCATGGACTTTGTGCCGAGATTACCGTTAACTCCATCAAAGAAGAATTCAATATGGGTGATAGTCGACAGATTCACTAAGTGTGCCCATTTCATACTCGTTCATACTACCTACACCTTAGATAGGTTGGCCGATATGTACATCAGTGAGATAAAGAGGTTGCATGGTGTACTGAAGTCGATTTTGTCAGACCGAGATCTGAGGTTTACCGCAAAATTTTGGGAGTGTTTGCATCGTGCCTTGGGTACTTGGTTGAACTTCAGTACTTCGTATCACCCGCAATCAGATGGTCAGTCAGAGAGAGTGATTTAGGTGTTAGAGGACATGTTGAGATGTTGCATCTACCGTTAGTAGAGTTTGCGTACAATATCAGTTATCAGGCTAATATTTAGATGGCACCGTATGAGGCTTTGTATGGTTGGAAGTGTTGAACACCTATTTGTTGGGTCGAGGCCGGACATAAGCTTGTACCTATGCCCGACTTGCTTAAGGGTACTACCGAGAAGGTAAGACTGATTTGTGATCACTTGAAGGTGGTTTCAGACAGACAAAAATTGTATGCCGATTTGAAGAGAAATGAGATAGAGTATACTGTAGGCAACAAAGTGTTTTTGAAAGTCTCACCTTGGAAGAAGGTGATGAGGTTTGGTAAGAAGGGTAAGTTAAGCCCGAGGTTCATTGGTCCTTACGAGGTAGCTGAGAGGGTTGGTCCCGTTGCTTATAGATTGAGATTGCCGACAGAGTTAGAGAAGATTCATGACATATTCCATGTTTCGATGCTCCGAAAGTATAGATCGGATCCGTCTCATGTAATGCTAGTGGAAGAGATCGAGTTGAACCCAAATTTGTCGTATGATGAAGAGTTGGTTGAAATTCTTACGACGGATAGAAAAGTGTTACGTGGGAGATCTATCGTGCTGGTCAATTTTTTATGGAGACACCGAGGTATGGAAGAGGCCACTTGGGAGAGGAAGGAAGACATGGAGAAACCGTTTCCGCATCTTTTTCTATTAGGTAAATTTCGAGGACGAAATTCCTTAAGTGGGGGAGAGTTGTAACACCCCGGTTTTGGGCCCGGGAGTTATCGGTTTTGATCTAGGACTAGTTTTGGGTTAAATTTAAATTTAAAATGATGATTTTTATAAAAGTGCCATTATTTACGATAACGCCATTAATGAAATTTTGAAAAGGGGTTGTTGGATTTGAAGAGTCATCTCTATTCCAAAACCTAAAAGATCAAAACTTTCTCCCAAAGCTTCCCACCATCTCTTCCTTGACTCAAAGGCTTTTCATAGAAAATTTTCAAAGAAGCGGGGGAAATGGTTTTGGACGCAACACCGAGTATTGAGGAAGCTTGAAATGACATTTCGATCATCTTTCGTACGTTGGCTGGTGAGTGGAAATTGTTTTGAAGGTTTAATTGCTCAACGAGTTTTCTTAGGGTTTGGGGTGGAACCTTAGGGGGCCAACTAAAACCCGAGTGTAAGTTGTCTATGTTCGTCTCATTTCGTGAATTGTTGGCTTATGAGTTTATTTGTGATGTGGTGTGAATTATGCAATGCTTTTGTCTCCCTTTTTAATGTTGTTGGGTTGTCGTAGTTGTTGTCAAGCCTCACGTGATGGTTAGTTGTTGTTGAATACGGTAATGTGTAGTCCCACCGGAGAGGACTAGTAGATGAGTACGGTGATGTGTAGTCCCACCGGAAATATGCTAGTTGTTGTGTACGGTGATGTGTAGTCCCACCAGATTTGGTTATGCATGTGCATACCATGTTTTGTCTATGTTTCCATTTATCGTACTTCCTCCTTAAATGGTTTTGTCTTTAAAACTATATATATATATATATATATATATATATATATATATATATATATATATATATATATATATATATATATATATATATATATATATATGTTTTAAACATCATTGTTGTAGTTGTGTTTTAGAGATCCGCTCACTAAGCTTTAAAGCTTACGCTCTTTTTTTCCAACAATGCAGATCGTTAGTGGCATCGGAAGGCAAACGGGCAAGGGAGGAGTCTTGGAGTTCTTTGCTAGCTCAAAGTATGGTTTTATAGTTGTAATAATACTTAGGCAATGAGATTGCTAGACTTATTGTTATGGAGTTGGTGTCTAAACTCCTATGTTTTGCTATTGTTATTGTCGTTACCATGCTAACAATGTTGAAGTATGCATGTGTTGGCTTTTGACCTCTTTATGGATGCTAAGTTTCATCTTTTGGCTTGATGTGTTGATGTTTACATGTTTGTTGAGGCATGTCTAAATGGTTTCTCATGTTTGTAAGCCTAAGTTTGGATTGTATGGATTTTTGGCCTTTTTGGCAAATGGTTGTGTTATGATTATCCTTGTTTCTTATCTCTTGTTGGTTGAATGCTCATTTATCGTTTATTAGGATTTGTTTGCCTCTAGATGGTTGTTTTATGTTGGCTCGTGTATGTATGCATGTTTAGAGGTCTTAAGTTGGTGTTATGGTGTTGCTTTTTGGCTTAAACTAGCAAATTTCTGCATTGTCGAGTCAGGGGTATCGATACGGTTGGGGTCGTATCGATACAACCTTCATCCTTTAAGCCAAGCGTATCGATACACGGGAAGGCGTACCGATACCATTTTTGCTACTGGAAATATGAGAATTTGACGAGAAATTTAGGGTATCAGTACGAGCCTGAGTGTATCGATACGGTCCTCTGATGTTGAATTTGGAGTGTTGACCATTGGGAGGTGTATCGATACCACCCTTGAGGGTATCGATATGGCCTGCAGAAAATTGCAAGTTTGGTCATGTTTGTCTGAATTGTTTGGTTCTCGTTTGTGTTTGTTTCTTCCGCTGTTAGTGGCATCACATAGGATATAAATGGCATCTAGAGAAGTTTAATTAATCAAAAAATCTAGGGTTGCTTATCGGAGTGAGATCCTAACGTGTTTCGCTTCGGATTTTCCCGTGTGACCCGTTCGGTTCGGTCTGTTAGCTAGGTCGGGACGAGGGGGTTACAGATCAATAGTTGTTGTTGGTGCTTTTAGGACTCCCTTTTATACTTTCTCATTGAATTCTAGCCGTTGGGGTTGTTGTCATCATAATTATAGCCGTTGGGATGCAATCTTCCCACCATAAATGCACTTCCGCAACTCCCCGTTCCGAAACGCTCGAACTTGTTCCGAAACAGACCAAAATAGAAATAGCCATTGGGGTGTAATTAAGAGACCGTATCGAAATGGACATGATCATTTCGATACCCTAAGAGCCCGTTTCGAAATATTTTTCCACTACCAAAACCCGTATCGAAACGGCTTAGCGCATTTCGATACACTCTAACCATTTCTCTGAAAATCAGTTATAAAATTGCAACGGTCATATTTTTGAATCCAAGTTTGAAATCGTTTCGAAACGTTTGAGGTCGTTTCGATACTGTCATATCGAAACAGTTCAACCTGTTCCGTTGTTCTTCATCCGTTTCAAAACATGAAGACCTGTTTTGATACACCCGTATCGAAACATGAAGGCATGTTCCGAAACACATGTTAATAGTTTCAAAACGTTCCGAAATGCCTAAATCGTTTCGAAACGGTGACTCAAAAATCACTGTTTTGACTTGGAAAACACTTAGAAAATTTTTCATAAACATTGGCTTTGACTTGGACCATTTGCTTAGAGATTTTAGGAAGTTTTGAGGACTTAAAAATTTATTTTCTCTTTTTCATTTTAGTCCTTAAATTCTTTGTTGTATCAAAATCAATTTATTAGTTTTACAATCTCTTTTTTATATATAACAAAACCAAGTAAAATTTTTTAAGTGTTTTGAAATCATTGAAAAAGTTTTAACTCCCCCCTCAATTTAAGATAGGTTTTAAAGTTTTGAAAAGATTTAAAATTGAAGTATTTGAAACTCAAAACCGACTTAAAAACACTTAGGCTCTTATGTTACTTCTCCCTCTTTTTGTTAGATCAAAAATAGATAAACAAGGCTAACAAGAGAATAAACAGAGTCATAAACAATAAACCAAATAATATGATACCATAGATAGCATTTAAGTTCAAGAAACAACATCAAAAACATAAATATTTAAAATATTTAAGTTCAAGCTCAATCCTAAAAACAAATAATCAAAGCATAGGTCTTAAAGATAAAAACATAAATAGGTGCAAACTTAATCCTAATATGACATACTAATATGATATGCAATATGAATCCTAGGCCTCATCACCATCAACGCCTCCAATATCATCAGAAGAATCATCCTTGTCCTTAGCTTGATCTTGACGAAAGCGCCTCCAATCACCATAGAAGGTGGAGAAAGAGAGATCCATGGACGTTTGTTGATTTTCAAGAGTAGAGACATGGTCCTCCAAGGATTGAATACGAGTGTTGAGACCAGCAAAACTCGAAGCCATGTTCGTGTCAATCATGTTAAACCGCTCGGTAAGGAAGGCCATAAGAGCATCATTGTTAGGAGTCGCAACGGGAGCCGGAGCTTGAGGTTAGGGCTCAACTTGAGGTGCTGGAGCTCTCCTATCAACACGAACCCAATGGCCAAGTGAGTAACGAAACCCGGACTTCACAAAAGAAGATTCACCAATCTTTTTCTTTTAGGGTTCTGAAGAATCATAGGAACAATCAAAACCGAGGCTACCAAAGATATAGCTCAACACTGTCCCTTAAGTGAAGGATGTAAGTGAATCGGTTGTACGAATCTTCACTTGATAGACCATCTCGGCGAACATGATTTTTACTAAGTTCGGTCGTTGTGCTTGGCGAAAACACTCGAGCCAAAAGTGATCGACCTGTCGAATGTGGGCAAATTTACCTCCTAAAGGGCGAATGAACCAATAGATGATCAAATGCAAGAATCGGTCATGAGCATCCAAGGTAAGAATGGATCCTGTGTGAGCTCCAAAGTGATTTTCATCCTCAAGACCTTCATCTTTGAGCCCAAGGGTGTTCTCTAAGACGGATGGATCAATACGTAACTTCTTGCTCAAAAGATAAGACTCGATGCCAATAACCTTGGAATGATTTTCATTGCTGATGAGAACGTCATTTGAGTAAAAGAGCAAGACCATGTTCTTGTAGACGATGTCGGGAATGCTCAAAAAGGCTAAGAAACTTCATTCTTGCAAGAGAGGTAGATAACAGAATTTGAAACGCTCAGAGCCAAAGAAATCTATATCCACAACTCGCTCTCTTCGAACGGAGAAATCATGAATGATTTTGAATCGTTCCTTAGCATCTTGATTCTTAAGAGTCTTTTGAAAAATGAGGGTAAGGTTTGGACAAATGTTGTCTTGGGTCGAACCTTCACCCGCTTGAGTCTTTCGTTTCTTGTTTTTCATTAAAAATTCCTAAAAACACAAAGCAAGCAAGAAAAAAATTTAAGTGTATGCATTTAAATACTGATTCAATCCAATAAAAATCTCATTAAGGTTTTAAAACCACTTTGAAAGTATATATATATATATGTTTTTGAAGAAAACAATTTTGAAAATTTGTGTTAAAAACAAATACGATTAAAATCAAATATATTCGAATCAAAAAATTTGAGATTTTGAAGAAAAAAATTACAAGTTTTGGAAAACCCATGATGTAAAACATATATTCTATACAAAACTATAATTTTCTAACCTAAGATTCGAATGAAATCAAAGGAAAAAGAAAAGGTTAGAAAATATCTTAAAAGAGGGATTTTGGAGGAATTGATGGATGAAATTGCACCAAATTGTTTAAACTTGCTTAGATTTTTGTTTGGGAGTAAAATCCCTCAAGATTTGATGAAATACAATGAGGTTTGGAGGGTTTTTATAGAGAATATCGTGTTTAGGGTTTTTGAGTTTTAGTAAATAGTAAATTTTGAGCATTTAAAACCCTTTAAAAAGGCTTTTCGGATACACATTTCGAAACAGGCTAGACCGTTTCGAAACAGGCGTACCAAAACGTCTACGAATGTTCCGAAACTTGCTGACCGTTCTGATACAGTTTTGACCGTATCGAAACCCAAGAGATTGCTCGTATCGAAACACATATGGGACGTTTCGATACATGTCTTGGCAGAACCAAAATGTTTCGAAACCCTTTGGGGCGTTTTGAAACACCCTGGTCTATTTGTATTCATTTAAGGTAACCGTATCGAAACTGGGTTACCCGTTTCGATACACCTAGGCCTGAAGGTGCAGATGAGGCTTTAAATGGCAGAAAAACTGAATTTTAATAGGTCCTAGATGCATAAATGATATGAATGAGCAAGAAAATCATAGCAAAACACAAACACACTCCCCCTGACTATAAGAATGGGTGAAATTAGGATCAAAAACACATAAGCATGGCATTTTACAAGAAATCAAGCAAATTTAAGCACAAAAGGTCCTGCAAAGGTCAAGATAGGCTAGTTAGACCTTACTTTCTCCTAAGGGACCAAAAACGCTCCTTATTTAGAGGTTTGGTAAAGATGTCCGCTAATTGATTTAAGGTGTCCACATACTCTAAAACAACATCTTCCTTAAGGACACGATCTCTAATGAAATGATACCTTATTTCTATGTGTTTGGTTCTAGAGTGTTGGATGGGATTTTTGGTAAGACATATAGCACTATTGTTATCACACTTAAGGGGTGTGATATCTACCTTAATTCCATAGTCTAAGAGTTGTTGTTTCATCCAAAGGACTTGAGCAAAACAACTCCCTAAGGATATGTACTCAGCTTCGGTGGTAGATAAAGCTACACTATTTTGTTTCTTAGAGAACCAAGATATGAGCATACTATCTAGGAATTGGCAAGTGCTGGAAGTACTTTTCCTATCTATTTTACAACCCTCGTAATCTGCATCCGAATAAGCATGAAGGTTAAAGGTTGAGTCTCTAGGGTACCAAAGACCTAAACAAAGAGTATCTAGGTGAGACTCTCTAGGACTAGCTTGAAACCTAGCACACAAGCAAACACTAAACAATATAGCTGGTCAACTTGCGGTAAGGTAAAGAAATGATCCAATCATAGAGCGATAAAGCTTAGAGTCAACACACTTACCTCCTTCATCTTTGTCAAGCTTTGTAGATGAACTCATTGGTGTAGCTTGAGGCTTTTCTTGCTCCAAGCCAAACTTCTTGAGCATATCTTTGATGTATTTAGCTTGATTGATGAAGATGGCATCCTTCATTTGTTTGATTTGGAGTCCCAAAAAGAATGAGAGTTCCCCCATCATGCTCATTTCAAATTCACCTTGCATCAACTTAGAAAAATCTTGACAAAGCAACTCATTAGTAGAACCAAATATAATATAATCAACATAAATTTGAACTACTAAGATATCTTTGCCATTGTTTTTATTAAAAAGTGTTGCGTCCACATTTCCTTTCTCAAAACCTTTTCCAACTAGAAAACTTGAAAGTCTTTCATACCAAGCTCTAGGAGCTTGTTTTAAACCATACAAAGCTTTTGACATTTTAAAGACATGGTTTGGAAAAATGGGATCTTCAAAACTCGGTGGTTGTTCCACATACACTTCTTCGTTTATAAAACCATTTAAAAACGCACTTTTGACATCCATTTGAAAAAGCTTGAAATCATGATAACATGCAAATGCAAGTAGCATCCTAACGAATTCCATTCTAGCTACGGGTGCATAGGTTTCATCAAAATCAATTCCCTCTTCTTGAGTGTAACCTTGAGCAACAAGTCTAACCTTGTTTCTCATTATGTTACCACTCTCATCTAGTTTGTTTCTAAAGACCCATTTAGTTTCTATAGTAGATTTATTTCTAGGTCTATCAACTAATGTCCACGCTTTACTTCTCTCAAGTTGATTTAACTCATCTTGCATGGCCATAATCCAAAAATCATCTTTTAATGCTTCTTTAACATTCTTAGGCTCAATACATGAGATAAATGCAACATGATTAAGCATTTTAAGAGAAGAGGGAGTAGTTACCCCCTTGGATGGATCACCCAAGATCTCACCACCCTTGACATAGTTGTACTCCCTTGGGTAGCTCACTTCTTTTTCCTCAAGAGACATGTCTTGCAATGCTTCTAGAGGCGGTTCTTGTGCTTCTTGTAACACCCGGGTTTAGGGGTCGGGTGAAAATAATATTTTAATATTATTTCGGGTTCGGTTTTATAATTTAAATAATAAAATATTTTTATGGGTCTCGAGATTTCAAAATATTTAAGACTATGTTGGGCCTATCTCTTAAGTCCAAAATCTATAAACTTTAAGAGATGTGGGTTTTGGCCATTCATTAATGACATTTTAGTAAATAGTTGGTCTTCCAACTAAAACCCATTTTAGTTTTTATTTCATTACCATTCAAATAAACAAATATCCCATCTTCTTCTCCAAACTCAAACCAACGACAAAGGGGGAGAGTTTCTCCATTTCCACTATTCCATTTCCTTGCTTCTCCATTTTAGCTCGGTTTTGAAAGGTAACTACATTTCCGACTTGCCCTCATCTTCCTCTCTTTAAAAGTATAATTAGTTTTCATTTTGGTCCAAGTTTTAGAATTTGTGTTTTTGGAGGATTTGAATAAAATTGGTAACTTTATTGTTTTTAACATGAGGTTTTTATTTAATAATGTTAGATATGATGTTTAGGAACCAAATGGTCCAACATATGTGATTTTTACTTGGTTTTATTCACATTCCCGGATTTGGGTTTAATGGGGTTTTTGAAAGGTTTTAGAATGGTTTTTGGGGTTGTTTTAGGTTGAAATTTGTGGGCTGGGGTTAGTATGATAGTTGGGGGTTGTTTTGGAATCATTTGGAGGTAGTAAAAGTGTTGAAAACATGAGTTTTGGTTGAGGTTTATGGGCTGCTCGAGTTTGGTAATTTTGGGGGTTGTCCATGGCTTGAATCCTTGCGTTTGATGTTTGAATAGTATTCTGGGTTAGCTACTTTGATGTTTGAGCTGATTTGAGGTTGTTTGGATTGTGTTGAGATTGTTTAGAGGCAAGGACTTGTGTTGGTGAGACATCGGAAGTGAATCCGGAAGCTTGAAGGTGTTGGTTGCTTGGTGTTGAGCTTGGAAGTGAAGGTGAGTGGTTTAATGTTTTCAAAATGGTTTTGAGTATTTGGTTCAAGCATGTGGACTAGGTTGGGCTTGGTAGACCCACCTAGAGTTAGGATTAGAGTGGTCGCCTAATCCTAAGCTTTAGGTAGAGACATTGGTTGAACTCTTTAATTGATGTTTATGCCTCATGATGATTTGTGTTATGATGATTATGTATAATGTGATATACATGTATGATGAGGCATGGTTGTGATGCATTGTGATATGCAAGTGGATTGTTCATGATTGTGATCATGGTGAGTACGTACTAAGCACGGAAGTTGATATTAAATGATGTTGTGGATTTAGTTAAATGTTGGCACTAGTATACTTGGGTACAAATGATCGATCATTAGGATGTTAGTGTGCACACGTGAGTCAAATGCGCGCGTGATCTTGATGATGGTAGTCATCAAGATGAAGTACGGGTTCGCCCGGAAAACCTTCTTATATATTAGTCGATGATGAGTGTAATCCCATCGACGGGGCGTAAGGATGAGTGGAATCCCCTCCGCGAGAACGGTGATGAGTGTAATCCCACCGTGAGGTAAAGTTGTTGTTGGATGTGAGTTCCAACGTGTTTATCCGCGTACTCGAGTCGTAGCTAGGTGCCAATATGAGTTGACATGTGTATCAATGTGTTATGAAATGTAATCTCTATTTGGATGATTATATGTGTTTACATATGTTGTGGAATTGAGCTTGTTGAGCATGGCATATTATTGGATAATTGTGCATGCATCATTGACATTTTGGCTCTTGTAGATCGAAGGTAAGAACATGCATTTACCTTGTTGTGCTTGTGCTTGGACCCTGCATTGTCGAGGTTTGTTTTTAAAGAGCTTACCCTCACTAAGCTTTATGCTTACGCTTTTTTTTGTTTGACAATGCAGATCCTTAGTTTGTGGGTTGCTAGTGCAAGAAGGGGCCTCCAAGTGTGTGTGCTTTGTGGTGCTAGCCTAGCTATCAAGTATGGTTATTTTTAATTATGATGTAATGGTCAAGAAATGGGACATGTATTTGTGTTTTGATGCTTTTGAAGTATGTTGATGTTGTTTGCTAGGAGCATGCTAGACTCCTTTTATGTGTTTTGTTGGTTTGGCATTGGATGCCATGTTGCTTGTAAACCATGTTGGTTTTTACCTATCTTATTTTGCCTAAGTGTTGGCCTTGTTGAAGCATGATACCTTTAATTCTATGCATGGATGTATGATTCTTATGATGTTGGTTCCTTTAATGTATAGCCTTGTTGTGTTTGAAGTGTTAAGCATGCTTGTTATGTTTGGTTTTTCCTTAGGGTTGATGTTAGTGTGCTGTTTGAGGTTTTAGAGGGGGTTTAGGGACATCCTTGTGCCATAAACCAGCTAAAACCAATCTGCAGACATAGGGCGTTTCGAAACGGTCGACCCCGTTTCGATACGGTCCCTTTGTTTTTTGCCGGGCATTTCGATACGCCTAGGGGCCGTTTCGATACATTTTTGCTACTGGAAATATGAGAAATTGATGATAAATTAACGTATTGAAACGGGCTTTAGCGTTTCGGAACGACCTCCATCTCGTTGACCACAAGAAGTTGACCGTTGGGGTCATTTCGATACGGGTCACCCCTGTTTCGAAACGGTCTCATCAGGTTGACTCTGGCCTGTAGACCAAGTCAAGGCGTATCGAAACACCCTACGGGCGTTTCGATACGGCCTGCTGTAAAGGACTAAAATGGACTGTTTTGATGAGCTGCTTGGTTGATCGTCTCATATGTTCTTCCGCTGTTGCCTTCCTCACATAGGATTCATTAATGCATCTAGAAAAGATAATAAGAATGAAATTTTTTCCTAGGGTCGGTAACCGAAGTGGAGCCTTAACGGGTTTCATCTCGGTTATCCCCATGTAGCCCACTCGGATCGGTCAATCGTCCGGACCAGGACGAGGGGGTTACACTTCTTCCTCTTTGGTTGGAATCTCATTCACCTTTGATGATTCTCCACCATCATTGGCTTCAATGATCCCTACATCATCATCATCACAAGAATCCTTCCTCGGAATGAGGTTATCATCGAAAACCACATGAATAGATTCCTCTACAACTAAAGTTCTTTTGTTAAACACACGATAGGATTTAGAGTTTAAAGAGTAACCTAGAAAAATAGCTTCATCACTTTTTGCATCAAATTTACCTAAATTGTCTTTTCCATTATTTAAAACAAAACACTTGCAACCAAAAGGATGAAAATAGCTACTGTTAGGATTTTTAAATTTTAAAATCTCATAAGGAGTTTTCTTCAAAATAGGCCTAATCATTACTCGGTTTATAATATAGCAAGTGGTGTTAGTGGCTTCCGCCCAAAAATACTTAGGTAAACTATTTTCACAAAGCATAGTTCTAGCCATTTCTTCTAAAGTTCTACTTTTCCTCTCAACTACCCCATTTTGTTGAGGAGTTCGAGGAGCCGAAAAATTATAGCTAATCCCATTTTTATTACAAAACTCATCAAAACCCATATTTTGAAATTTTGTTCCATGATCACTTCTAATATGTGAAATTTTAAGTTCAAGATCATTTGGGGTTATTTTTGAAAATGTGATGAAGTTTTCTAAAGCCTCATCCTTGGTGCTTAAAAAGAGAACCCGAGTATATCTAGAGTAATCATCAACAAGCACAAAATCATATGATTTTCCACCCAAGCTAGTAGTCCTAATTGGCCCAAAGATCTATATGGATCAATTGCAAACACCTACTTGTAGAAACATGATTAATGGACTTAAACGAGGCTCTATGTTGTTTACCTTTAGCACATACATCACAAATTTTATCTAATGAGAACTTGAGCTTAGGTAGGCCTCTAACTAGATTAAGGGAAACTATTTTTTCCAAAACACTAATGCTAGCATCTCCTAGTTTTCTATGCCATAACCATGCATCATTTTCATTTTGTGCAACTAAGCATGCATGAGATGTATGAATGTTATCTAGATGCACCATATATATATTGCCTACGTGATGACCAATGAGCATTGTTTTATTAAATTTAATGTCAACTATTCTGCACCCATTTACATCAAACATGACATTAAACCGTTTATCACAAAGTTGACTTATGCTCAATAAGTTATGTTTTAGACCATTGACATACAAAGCATTTTCAATGAGTATAGAAGAGTGATTACCTATGGAGCCAATACCTTCAATGTGGCCTTTGGAGTTGTCACCAAATGTTACTACTCCTCCACTTTTTGGCTTTAATTCCATGGATCGACTCTTGTCTCCGGTCATGTGCCTCGAGCATCCACTATCAAGGTACCACGGATTTTGACTTTGTGCTTTGGCCTTGTAGCAATGCTCCCCCTACAAACAAAGAGTTAAACTTTGATTTTTGGTACCCAAATCATTTTGGGTCCATGAGTGTTAGCTCCCAAAAGCTTGGTTCCCTTAAAAATCCAAGGTGACATGGCAATAATGTTATTAGATTTTACAAGTTCCTTAGGAACCCATACACTTCTAATTCTTTTAGTTCTATTATGTCTATTGGAGCCACTTTGTTTGTAGTTAAAATTCTTTCTTTTTACAAAGTTGGTTTTTGAAGATTCACCTTTTTCTAGTTTTGAAGAACCAACATTTTTGAAAGAATTTTTGAGCTCACTAAGCTCACTCACCAACCTTTGGTGTTCATCATTACATTGAGAAAGAAGGTTATTTAAATCAATGTTTTCTTGTTCAAAGAACTTTAAATCATCTTGTAAACTTAAAACCTTTTACTCAAAATCCGAGTTAACTTTAGAGAGTAAATCGTTTTGAGCTTTTAAATCTAAAATGACCTATTTTATTTTTCAAAACAAACTCCTTATATTTCTCTACTAACTCGTCATATACCTCTTGTAACTCATCGTATGTATCATGCAATTCGTCAAATGTAAAATCAAAGCAAGACGAGTTAGAGGTTACCATCGAATCCTCCTCAAGAGCCATGAGGCAAAGGTTGGACACTTCATGTTCCTCATCCTCAGATGACTCCTCATCACTCCAAGTAGCAAGCTTAGCTTTGAGCTTCTTCTTGAGTTGAGGGCAATTGGAACGTATGTGACCCGGCTTCTTGCACTCAAAGCAAATGATCAGATCCCTTTCTTATTCTTTGCCTTTGTTCTTGAAGTCCATTTTTCTTTGAAATTTTCTCCCTCAGTTGGACTTCATGAACCGTGAGAATCGTTTAGCTATCATAGCCAACTCCTCAAAGTCTTCCTCCTCACTAGAAGAGCTCTCCTCTTGTAGAGATGCTTTGAGAGCAACTCCTAGCTTCTTCTTATTTTCCACCTCATGCTTATCTATTCTTCTCTCTTCCTTCTTCTTTTCTTCTTCTCTTCCTTAATTCATGATCTCATGTGTAAGAAGAGACCCAACGAGCTCATCAAGCTTTAAAGTATTCAAATTCTTAGCTTCAATGATGGTCGTCCTTTTACTATCTCAACACTCCGGGAGAGAGTATAGAAGCTTTCTTACTAGCTTATCTTTAGGAATCACTTCACCAAATCCTTTAAGACCGTTGACGGTGATTGAAAACTGATCAAACATCTTTGAGACGCTCTCATCGGGGTCCATCTTGAAAATTTCATAGCTCAAATTTAACAACCCGATTTTCGTCTCCTTCACATTGCTAGTACCTTCATAAGTCGTCTCTAAAGTGTCCCAAACTTCTTTCGCGCTTCTGATAGATGAAACCTTCGAGTAGATATCTGGACCAAGTGCATAAAATATAATGTGTAGAGCTTTGTCGCTGACTTACATCCTTCGTCTATCTTCCTCGGTCATCTCCGACTTCACCTTTGGAACAAGTCTTCCTTCATCGTTTCTTTTAACCGGAATGTAAGGACCTTCTTCCACTACATCTATAACCATATAATCCGTGGACTTAATAAAGAGACACATCCGGTTCTTCTAATATGGGTAGTTGTCCCCATTGAAGAAAGGTGGTTTAGTGGTAGATTGTGACTCGTAAAGGTTGGAGGTTGAAGTAGATGCATGGCTTGTCTTTAAACTCGATCACACTTTCCTAGGAACTCCTCTTGTGGTTGTTAATCTTCAAAAGGGGTAGGCTCTAATACCAATTGTTGAGTGGATCGTTGAATCAATTTAAGCTAAGAGGGTGATGAATTGGATTTTTAGAAAGTTTGGTGGTGAAGTGGTAAAATAAAAAATATCAAGACAAGGCACTTAGAGCGGTTCAAGTTCCAATTGAACACTACATCCACTACCTTAGCTCCCACTAAGGATTTTCCAACAACTCCACTAGTTGATCTTCCTCTTTTCTAGGCTTAGGAGGAAACCTTTACACAATGGCCAATTTTCTACCCAAAAATTAACCAAACCCTGTCACTTGATTACAAAGAAGATTAAGGCAAATAACTAGTATCTCTCAATACAAATATTGCCCAATTACAAGCACTCAACCCAATTGAATCAAATAAAATGAGAAATACAAAGAACCACAATTGGGGTTTTACAAGGAATATGGAAATTTTGCACAAGAGCTTGAATTTAATGTTTGGATGTTTCTCTTAGGATCAATAGTTGTTGGTGGTGCTTTTAGGACTCCCTTTTAAACATTCTCGTTGAATTCTAGCTGTTGGGGTTGTTGCCATCATAATTATATCCGTTGGGATGCAATCTTCCCACCATAAATACACTTCTGCAACTACCCGTTCCGAAACGCTCGAACATGTTCCGAAACAGACCAAAATAGAAATAGTTGTTGGGGGTGTAATTAAGAGATCATATCGAAATGGACCTGATCGTTTTGATACGCTGAGAGCATGTTCTGAAACGTGCTAGAGCCCGTTTCGAAACATTTTGCCACAACCGAAACCCGTTTCGAAACGGCTTAGCACGTTTCGATACACTCTAACCGTTTCTCTGAAAATTAGTTATAAAATTGCAACGGTCATATTTTTGAATCCAAGTTTGAAATTGTTTCGAAATGTTTGAGGTTGTTTTGATAATGCCGTATCGAAACGGTTCAACCCGTTCCGTTGTTCTTCATCTATTTCGAAACTTGAAGACTTGTTTCAATACACCCGTATCAAAATGAGAAGGCTTGTTTCGAAACACATGTTAACAATATCAAAATGTTTTGAAACGCCTAAGGGCCATTTCGAAACGGTGACTCGAAAATCACTATTTTGACTTGGAAAACACTTAGAAAAATTTTCATAAATATTGGCTTTGACTTGGACCATTTGCTTAGAGATTTTGAGAAGTTTTGAGGACTTAAAATTTTATTTTCTCTTTTTCATTTTTAGTCCTTAAATCCTTTGTTATATCAAAATCAATTCATTAGTTTTTACAAAGTTGTTGAAAATTAGTAAATAAATTCGGTAAAATTAATTTATAATATCTAGTTTTATTTTTAATTCAGTAAGATTCATCAAAATTTAAATTCTAAGCATTTATTTAGTTATTTAGTAGTGTGATAAATGTAATAAAAATATTAATGAATTTAGGAGTTTTTTTTAATAATTAGTGACATTAAAATTTTATGTATTAAAAATATGGATGTTATTAGTCTTTTAATAATACTGTAGTTGAATTGAAATTTAAACAAAATTAATTTATAATATCTAGTATTATTTTTAATTCGGTAAAATTCAACGAAATTTAAATTCTAAGCATTTATTTAGTTATTTATTTGTGTAATAAATGTATTAGAATGAAAATTTTAATTTCGTAGAATTTTACAAAATTGAGTCCCTGGTTATAATATATTCATACTTATCATGTAGGATGGCTGAGCAAGCTCCTCTACTGAGATTTCAGGATGAACACATTAGTAGTTTGTCGGTTCTTAAGATGGTACAATTTTGTTAATAATTGATTTATTAGAAATTTAATTCAATTATGTTAATAATATTTAGTTTGGTTTGTCCCTTTATTTATTGATGTGTTAATTACAGGATTTGGAGGATACATTTAAACATCACCTGACCATGGCGAAAAATCCTCCGCACGATCGAACAACTGAATGGTTGCAACAATCTGGGTTTTATTATGCGACATTTCTTCGAGGGTACAAGTTGGTGTCGGGGTTGATTGCTGCTCTAATTGAGCGTTGGAGGCCGGAAACTCATATGTTACATATGCCGTGTGGGGAATGTACGATCACACTTGAAGACGTGGTCATGCTTATTGGGGTGCCGGTAAACGGGGCACCATTGACCGGGGAACCCTCGATTGACCAGACTGAAGTTAGAGCTGAAGCACTTTGCGGTTATTTCCTTGGGAAGGTGCTGGAGAAATCAAATTTGATAGGAAGTCGTGTGAAACTAAGTTGGTTGCAAAAAGAATTCAAACTCAGTGAATATAGTTCGATTGATGCGGTATATAACGCTAGTCGAGCTTATATTCTGCAGCTCATTGGCGGTACATTGATGCCAGATAAATCTGGCAATCTTGTTAATACACGGTATCTATGCTTTTTGAGGTATCTGTGGGAAGCTGCTCAATATAGTTGGGGATCGACCATATTAGCGTTCTTGTATCGTGAGTTGTGCAAGGGTGCTAAAATAGAGAATTGTCGTAAGGTTCGAGGTATTGGTGGATGTTTGTTGTTGCTGCAAGCATGGACTTGGCAGCGACTTCCGTTCTGGACACCGATTACTCGAACACCGGTACAATTCCCTCTTGTCATCAAGTAATTATCCCGATTTTAATTTTAATTTTTGTGGTAGTTTTAAATTATTTTTTATTATTAATTAAAACATTATTTGTGAATTGTATGCAAATGGTGCGAGAAAAAAGCGAACACGGGATTGGCGAACAACAACTTGAAAGTATTTAGAGCAAAAATTGATTTATATTGCCAGGAGCGGGTATGTGGTTAACTGTATTGCTTAGAATTTAGTACGATATATATTAAAAGTTTATTATTTACATTTTAGTTAGGTCTTATTATAATAATCATTATTTTTGCAGTTTATTTGGATATCGTACAACGATGATCGCATATTTGTACCAAATGAACTGTTGAAGTTTTCTAACTAGTGGTGTTCGGTTACACCGTTGATCCACTTTACGATTGTCGAGTTCCAATTTGCCGACAGGGTGAATAGGCAATTTGGCTTCCACCAGCCTATTTCGTATCCCCACACTGAGCATGATTATTTGCACAATTATAATGGACGCGGCAGGGCAGATGTAAATTGGGAAGTCGTACACGCTCAGTACATTACCATGTGGAACAACAGAGATTCAACGGTACCGTTTCGCGCTCAAATCGAAGAGTATGATTTTGATTTTCAGAGGTCAGAGTAACTAATTTATTTTTTAAATAATGGAAAGCCTTACTTAACTTCGGTCGAAAAACGGGAACAATGTCGAACGTTTAAGAAAAAATATGGTGGTAAAGCTGAGTCTTCCAAGAGTGCAGCAGCGCCCGCATCTCAAAGTCCCTTTTGGTCTCAAAATCCCGAAGGTTGGCCAACCACTTGGAAACAACCAGAAGTGGGCTCGCCAGTTATTTGGGAAAAGGAACCGGCCCCAACACATCATGCACAAGAAGTGCGCATGAGCTCCTTCGATACTCACGGGTTTGCTGATGTTGTTTTATACACACCTGAGTTTATTCCTCCATAGTTACCTCGTTACTCAAACTTTGAACAGAGCATGGATTTTCAGGAAATACAAGATTTCCTAAATTCACCAGAGTTTTTACCTCATTACTCTACGGGTTACGTGGACATGTTCACAACACCGCCTTCTATGCCCTCGGTGAATGAGGAGGATGCTGGAGAGGTGGATGCTGAAGAGGTTCCTGAGGCCACAACGTAAGAGGACCCAAAAACACACATATTTTTCGACCATATCCGCTCATTGTCAGAAATTACGTAAGCGGATGCAAAAGAAAAAAAATTATCTTTATTTGAGTAATAACTTAGAGTACTGATTGAGTTTGAATATTGAATATTCAATATGTGTTTTGTTTTTTTATTATTCGTTGTTTGGTTAAAATATGATATAAATAGTATATTTTGGCCTAAATAGTGAAAACATAGTAAATAAATTTGAAACGTCCTAAAATTTTGTATGCTATTAGAAATATTGTTTTTAATGTTGCTGTTAAAATTTGGTAAATTTTAGAAATCGTTTGGTAGATCAATTCGAATAAAAATAGTTTTGAATAGTTTACGAAATGATCACTAAATATTGTATCGTCTAATCGAATAGGTAAATGACCTCTGTTAGTAATGATATTTCACATTGCTTCATATTAGAATAACTAGATTTGTAAAAGTACAACTACCACACATTCGGACAATATTTTAAATGCAAACATTATATTTTCAAGTACAAACATGACAAATCATTGAGGCATGGGCACATATCTTGGTTCGTTGGGACATTTTGATTTCGAATGGCCTTCACCCCTACATATGCTGCATCTCTTGCATTGGCCCTTCTCTTTGTGAGGAAGATCCATACTCGTGTAGATCCGAGTCGATCTAGGTCACCCAATTGGCTTTCTACGGAGTGTCGGATCCGGTAACCATTTATCATGCTCCACTGGCGGCCAATACATAGAATTCGAGATCCGTGGGAACTCAATTTTGTAAATTTCTAACATCTAGTTGAGACTGAAGCATTCATCAACATATGTGTACGGGTCAACGTTGACGAACATACATGCTGCAACTGTATGAGCACATAGATATCACCACTCTTGGAACTTGCCACAGTCACACCAGTTACGTCTGAAATCTACTCAAAATACGTTCGAGTGGGGGGCTCTGTGTCGGGATCTGGAAGCAACAACATCGAAAGTCTGATTCGTTCTGTCGAATGCGTGAACCACCAACGTCGTTACACTCTTCACATTTTCATCCATTTTTTCAACTATTGTAGTAGCCCATCGTTGTCCCCTATTTATTAAGGACTGCACCTGCTTCCCTTTGACGGCTCAAACCTTAGCCAAACGGTAGTATGTCTCTGTTACCAAGCCGACTATTGGGAGATGACGTGACTCTTTGAGTACTCTATTAATGCACTCCACAAGGTTGGTAGTCATTTTCCCGTATCGTCTACCACCTTCATCATATGATTGGTCCCATCTCTCTCTCTTGATGTTGTTGGCCCAACTCCAAACATGCTCGCCATATTTCATTAAACCCGCCATCTTCCTTTCAAATTCTGGCCGTAGTAATTGATACCATGTGCCATAATATTTGTTTGACTTAGCATCAACAAAAATCAAAACACATCACTGTATACACATATATAACAGAATTTGAAAAAATGACATTTACCCATGCTCAAAATCTCATTGCGAAGGTACTGATTTTTGAACCTTTCAACGCTATTCTTTCTAATGTAACGAACACAATATGCAGGGTATGCATGGGGAGGTGTCCAACGACTTCCCTATCGATTAATTGTTGCTTTAATACTCGTCCCTCGATTAAAGATAATGCAAACCCCATTTTCTTAGACCACATGCTCACGCAAATTAGTCAAAAAGAAATCCCAAGCTTTAACAGTTTCCCGCTCAACAATTACGAGTGCAATCGGAATGGCATTGCTCTCACCATCTTGCGCAACGGCAACCAGCAGTATGTGAGAGTATTTCCCGTAAAGCCACGTTCCATCGACTTGGATCATACGCTTACAATACGGAAAGTTGTCAACGCATGGCTTGAAAGCCCAGAACAATCGATGGAAAAATTTATACCCTTGAAGCAATTGCCCTTGTCGGTCGCACGCATCATTTGTTTGATATCTGACTATGGTGTCTGGGATGAACTGTGTCACTGCCATCAATAACGCTGGTAGCTCATTATATGATCTGTCGTAATCACCGTACACTGAATGCAATGCCTTATCCATTGCACGCCACCCCTTCTTGTATTGTATTTGATATTCAAATAGTTGTGCAACGATTGCTTGAATTGTTTAAACTAGAACCCTCGAATTTGCTTCGACCAGCTTCATCACGTGATGGCTTATTACAGTCGAGTCCAATTTGGTGTGGTCCTGGTCGATGGATGTTCGTAAACATGTGTGATCGTCGTTGTACTTTGTCACCTCCCAACGATCTGTCTTCTTACGCTTCGTTGCACGAATCTTCTAGTTGCACCCTTGTCCGTATTTCACACACTTCGCAAGGAAAGTTCTCGTGTTGGATTCTGCAACCGCATAATCTACATGTTGTCTGATGCTATACTCTTTAATTGCCAATATAGCTTTATCATTTGCCTTAAATTTCATCCCCCCAAACAATTCACCATTCTGACTCGAAGTTAGTTGGGGCATATCTAGAAATTGCAGTGCCCTCATCGCATCGAAATCCACTAAGTTCATATGAGCAGGAGCTTCATATAATGTAATGTCGCCCCCGGTCGGAACAAATTCTCCAACACCTAAATCAGGGGCTTCACCAACGTTATCAGGGAACAAATCAGGATCCTCAATATCTTCATCTTCGCTAGAATCTTCCAGTGATTCTCCCCATCGACCACCTAGGTTCGCAATATTAGCATCAACAGTCGGTCCGTATGACGTTGCATATGTTGACGGCCCACCTTCATGAAATCTACTAGATGTCCAGTTGCCAACATTACAACAAAACTGCCTCCGGACGTATCAAATTCGTTACCAAAACCCATTTGACTAGATTCTCCAGTTGTGTATCTAGAGGGGCCAGGAATATCATGGATCTCAGCTAATAACCCGACATTTCGAATTCCCATAGACTCATGCTATGCGATCTTTATTCACACATCTTCATTATCTTCGAGAGCAATTGCGGAATATATGACTGGATTCGAACATGTCATCCACCGGTACCGTAAACTATAAATACGAGCTCCAACTTTCTCTGATATCACCTCTTTCAATACTTGAAGTGTGATTTCTTTGCTAGTTCTCGTCTTCGTATGGCTCTCAGAATGAAATATGATACCAACATCAGATTTTACCATTTCTCCAATGTAATGTACAATCACAACAAAGTTGTTGTTGCTCATTTTCTCTACATGTTCAAAAAAAATATTTTCAATAATAATCCTAAATAAAAACACTAATTTTAAACTATAAATAAATAGCAATCTATAATTTTAGAACATACTATTTATTTACAGAAGTATTTCGAAAATATATTCGAATAGACTTTAAAATTATATATACTATTTTCTCAAAAATACGCATTAAGGTTTTTTCACATTACTATAATCCTAAACAAAAATAAAACATATTTCAAAACGACTTACATTTTTTTTCCTGCAACTTTCTTCTTCTTCTACTCCTTCTTCTCCCTCTTTACTCAAGTTTTTACTAAAGTGTTTTCTAACAAATTACATTCTTCAACACTAACACAACCTATTTAAAAAAACAATTTGAATATTTCCCTATAATACCCCTACACGAAAATTAATATTCACTAACAGATTTTAAATAAAAAAAATACACTGGCCCTACATAATTTAAAATTATTATAACAATTTAAAAAAATTCTACCCTACACCTACACCACTATTATTTCACATCACTGCAACCCTATATATAAAAAAACAACTCATACTTGCAACCATCTTTTCATGTGAACCTACATTTGCACCTACACCTCTCATTTATCCAATCAAAGTTAAAAAAAATACTAAACCCCGTGTCTTGCCCGGCCACCCCTGCCAAGATTCTCGACACTGTTCAAAGACAGGGGGAGGGCAACCCGACTTTGAACAATGCCAGGCACCCCTGAATATTGCCACATGGCAGCGTGCGAAAATGAAAATTGGGGGGAGGGTGATCCGAGTTTGAATAGTACCTAAACCTCTAAATTACTGTTCAAAAATTCAAACCTAATATTTAGGTCAAAATTCCTTTTTCTTTCCTTCTTGATAAGTGTAGCTAGCTAGGCTTTTTTCGTTTTTTTTAGTTTGATTGGTGGCGACACAAATTTTAGTGTTGGTTGTCAATTTCATTATTTCCTTGCTATTTTATATTATGTTAATAAGAATTTCTATTTTTGTAACACATTTTCTTCTGTTTTTTAACACGCTTCTTATTGACTTTTTGTGGTACACAAATTTTAGTGTTGGTTGTCGTTTCATTATTTCCTTGTCATTTTATATTTTATTAATAAAAATTTATATTCTTGTGACACATTTTCTTCTTTTAGCGCGATTTTTATTGATTTTTTTGTTTCATTTCATTTGTTAGCCGAAATAACTAAAATTGTTTAGTGGAAAAAATTGATCCCTACTCTAGCAGATTTTTTTGTCTGCTATTTTTATATGGTTTAAAACTTTTATTCATACAGCTATGAAAAACGGATCCGGAATCAGGTTACACAGGTGTTTCCGGCGGATTTCCATGGTGGTGGAACCGGCTAGATCGTCACCTACATCAAGTCAGTGCAGCTGAAAGCCAAGGCATGAAGAATTTCAAACTAACACCACCAAGGCCAAATTCCGAAATGAAGACAGGCTCAAGGCCACCGTCGAGCAGCAGCAAGCAAAGGCAGTTCAACTACGACAGCATTATGGAAACTCCCACACCAAAATCAACAAGATCCACAATTCTCCCCGCACAACGACTGATGCGTACACCGCCTTCAAGTTCAAGTAAAAACCAGTATTCAAGATCAAGGGCGAATAAAGCTGCTTCACCATTCAACATGCACATTAAGGACGATGATAGCCTCATGAGCTGCCCACCATTTTCAGTTCCAAACTACATGAATCCAACAGTTTCAACAGCAGCCAAAGCTAGAGCCAGCAGTAACCCGAAAGAGAGATACATTGGAACTCCCCGAAGTGAGTCAAATCGAAGGCTTTCATACCCTTTTACACAAGGAACCGGATCATTCAGATCAAACAAAGGGTCCGTAACCAACATGAGTGTTGATTCAACAGTTTCTACACCAACCAATGCCATGGATGGAAGAAAGCCATTTAACAGATTTGTGTGACAAATTCTATTTTTTCCCCTGATTTTTAACCTTTGATTACTTAGTATTATGGTGTTCTTACTTGAGTGTTGGTTATATATATGTTTTGAGTTACAGAATTACTAATGTAAACTACGACATTAAACTATAGGAAACAATGGTTTGGTTGTAACAGGATTTAAGGTTTGGTGAATATCTTTCTTTTATCTTTTTGCTTATTATCAATTGCAATAATATGTTAAAGATCCAATCTTTATGATCATCGAGAAAACTTCTGAATATCCATTCAAATTGGACGATAATACCATCTAATTTGCTTTAAAAAAAGCACCCAGATTTCAACTCTAACTCAAATTTGACATTTTTCTATGAAAATAATTATAAGGCAAAATCAATATTCAGCTTTGTTTTCATAATAAAAACAAAAAATGTGAACTTTGTTCTGAAATCGAAAATAATAAGAGAGGAGAGTAGTTTAGATTAAAAGGATGTAGCGACTTGTTCGAGGCCACAATCAAAACGAGAAATTGAAATTTGATGGGCACGGAGAATCGCTCTGTGTTATCGCCAACCTTCAATGTAAATCACGCCATTTAACATAAAATTGACGCCTTTGCTCTGCAAATTGGCTTCCTTTATTCGAAAGAATGTGAAAATAAAGAATTTACCAGAAAAAATATAGAATATACGAACAACCCAGATTAGAATGCATAAATAGGGTAAGCCAAAGGGAGCTTTATATAGGGGATGGAAAGTCAGGAACTAAAACCCTAACCATAAATGACTTGAATTACAATGAAATGACTAAACTGCCATCGTATATAGTTTCTACAATAGACGTCGTGTATGTACTATTAATCGTGTGTACCGCTACGTATAATAAATTATTTTAATTACTTTTGAAATCATGAGATTGAATCCGTTATTATATTTTTAGAATAAAATCTAAAAAATAATTTTTATATTACTCATTCAATTTGGGGTACACAAATTGGTAACTGACCTGTTAACAACAGTTAAAAGAGTGACAAGGTAGTTAAAATATTTTGTATAATAATATATTTAGTCCTCCATGTTTGAAAAATAAATAATTTTGTTCTAATTCGAAATTAATAATAAATTTAACCCTCATTATTTACACATTATTTCAATTTCATCCTATTTTAATTAAAATTAGGGTAAACTACACGAAATGCCACTAAACGTTAACCTTTATATCGAACATACCACTAAACTATAAAATGATACTATTGTACTACTGAATATTACTTTTTGCTATTATTATACTACTAAACTTTGTTTTATTATACCACTGAACTTTATTTTTTTGTTCAATCCAAGCACTCGACTGTTAAACTATAAATGACGTTAAATTCAAAACGGCTTCGTTTTGCTAGTAAAAATTAAGAAAATGTAGAACTAATGTTTTGATATAATATTTGAAAAATGTTTTGGACTGATTTAAAAAGAATTCAAAACTATTTCCAAAGTCCAAATAACTTGAAACTATGTTTTTAAAGGGTTTACAATGTGTTTCAAAGTCAAACTTCACAAAACCTTCCAAGCGTTTCGAAACACCTTAGGGCGTTTCGATACGATGCATTCCAGTAGCAAAAGTGTTTCGATACGGGTATCGAAACGGGTTATCCCTGGATGAGAATTTTGCCCAGCGTTTCGAAACGGGCTATGTCGTTTCGATACGCCTACGTGGCATTGACCACAACGGTCATAAACTCCAACGGCTATTTCCCAACTAACTTTTAAATGCAGATCGTTTCGATACGGATACAGGCATTTCGATACAGGTGTTTCGAAATGGCCAAGGGCGTTTCGATACGGGTCTTACATCAGACTGCAATGGCTCTTTCTACTTAAAGGGCGTTTCGAAACGGGCACGAGTGTTTTGAAACGGTGAGCTGCAGAAGTGCATTTATGGTGGGAATTAATGTCCTCAACGGCTCCAATTCATCCCCAACGGCTAGTAACGACCATAAACTCATCAAGGAGTATAAAAGGGACCTCCAAGCATCAGGATTAGGCTAATGCTCATATTGTCAATCAACAAATGATCAAGAATTATCTTAGAGCTTAAATTGTCATTTATTGTATAGACAAACACTAGTGAGCCAAAATTGTCAAATTTGCTTAAGTGTTTTAGGTTTTGGGTGAGTGCTAAATTGTGCAAACAAATACCTATTAGAGGGATTTAAGTTTGTTTATCTTTCTCTTTGTAAAAAAAGGGTTTGATCAAGGCTTTGGGTAGAAAGTTTGATCGGTGTAAAGGGTTTCCTCCTAAGCCTAGAAAAAGGGACGAATCAATAGTGGATTGATTGGAAATCCTTAGTGGGAAGCTAAGGTAGTGGATGTAGATCTTGGTTAGAAGGTTGAACCACTCTAAAATCATTATGTTCTTTATATTTTAGCTTCCACACCAAATCCACCTAAAATTCCACCTCTTCACCACTTGGTGAGCAACATTAATTGAACGAATCGAGCACCTCTCAACTCAACAATTGGTATCAGAGTTTGGCTCAATTGAAGAGGATTCACATCCTATTGAGAAGATCCAGCAAGCTCGATCATCATTTCACACAACCGGCTCAATGGCGCAATCCATCGACAAATCGCCATTCTTTGACGGAACCCACTATGCCCATTGGAAGACAAAGATGAAGTTCTTCATCAAATCTAGAGATTACAAGCTATGAGACATAGTTGAAGATGGTCCGTTCGTGCCTCAATGAAGCAAAGCGGAGTGGAGTACCGACGATCGCAAGAAGATGGAGCTAAATTGCAAAGCCTTACACATTCTCTTTTGTGCATTTGGCCCATCCATCTATGAGAAGATGTCTTCTTGTGAGAGTGCCAAGGAGGTTTGGGACAAGCTTGAAGTCACATACGAGGGAACCGATGAAGTCAAGGAGACCAAGATTGGGCTCCTCACCTTAGAGTATGAGAACTTCAAGATGGATCCGGAAGAGAGCATCGAGAAGATGTTTGATAGGTTCTCCACAATCACCAATGGTCTCAAAGGATATGGAGAAGCCATCCCGGAGGAAAAGCTTGTCCGAAAGTTCATCTACTCACTTCCCGAGTCTTAGGACTCAAAGAGGACCGCCATCATCGAAGCAAAGAATTTGAAGACATTGAAGCTTGATGAACTCATGGGGTCACTTCTTACTCATCAAATCACGAAGAAGAACAAAGAGGGTGAGAAGAAGAGGGAAGAAATTAGAGCTATGTGAGAGAAGAAGCTCAAGGGGCTTGGCATCAACACCAATGTCATGGCTCTCAAGTCCTCCATTTGCCATTACGTTGATTCAAGTGAAGAGGCGGATGAAGAAGAAGAGATAGTTCATCTCTTCAAGAAGTGTGCCTCGTTCATGAAGAAAGCCTTGAGAGAGCTTGAACGAAAATCCAAAAAAAAGGAGAGGGCAAGCACTTCAAGCCATAAGAAGAAGGCACATGTGGCTACTTGGAGTGATGAGGACTCCACCGATGATGAACAAGCCAACCTTTTCCTTATGGTCATCGAAGAAGATTCAATGGTAACTTCTAATTCATCTACTTCATGTTCTTACTCTTTTGATGAATTACAAGATACTTATGATGATTTGGTTTTAGACTTTAAAAATCACACTTTGAAAAACAATGAAGTGATTTCAAAATTGAAAATTCAAAATGATTTGATTTTTAAAACCAAACTTGAACTTGAAGCAAAACTCAATGAGTTTGAGCTAAAATGTTTTGATTTACAAAAATTGCTTCAAAAAGTTCAAATAGAAAAGGATTTGATTTCCAAAGAACTAGAAAAGAAAAATAATTTTGGAAAATTAAATTTTTATGTAAGACAATCTAGTGCCCCTAAATTTGTAAAAGGAAAATGTTTTAGAAGTGTTTGGGTGCCAAAAGGACTAACCACTTCAACTAAAAAGGATGACATTGAAAAATGGATTTCTAAGGGGACTAAAATTTATGCTACTAATGTTCATGGATCCAAAGCAATTTGGATACCAAAAATTACTTGGTTGTCTTTGCTAGGTGTGATGGAGATGTTCAACAAGTCAAACATTGAGGGGGAGCTCCATGTACACAAGGAAGAACACTTGAAGAGTGAAGGTTTCACATCCTCCCTTGGGTTCAAGTGTTGGTAAAAATCTAGTAGTTTTTTATTTTATTTGATTTATTTTTTTTATGTCAACTAGATGATCATATATGTTGGACTAACACTTTTAATGATGCTTTAAGTAAGGGGGGCCATTTTAAAACCAAATTCTTATTTTTGTCAAAGTTTTCCTCTATAGTTACTTTGAACTTAATGTTTTAAATTCCTTTTGATATAACAAAAAGGGGAGAAATGGTTTGAAAAATTGAATTTTCAAATGAATAAGGGGGAGCTTTATTTGATTTCATACATTTAATCTCTTATTCACAATTTTAAAGTTAAAGGGGGAGAATATCAAACAATTTTTCAAGTTAGTTTTATTATATCAAAAAAGGGATATTGTAGAACTAATGTTTTGATATAATATTTGAAAAATGTTTTGGACTGATTTAAAAAGAATTCAAAACTATTTCCAAAGTCCAAATAACTTGAAACTATGTTTAGGAACGTTTTTAAAGGGTTTAACATGTTTTTCAAAGTCAAACTTCACAAAACCTTCCAAGCGTTTCGAAACACCTTAGGGCGTTTCGATACGATGCATTCTAGTAGCAAAAGTGTTTCGATACGGGTATCGAAACGGGTTATCCCTGGATGAGAATTTTGCCCAGCGTTTCGAAACAGGCTATGCCGTTTTGATACGCCTACGTGGCATTGACCACAACGGTCATAAACTCCAACAGCTATTTCCCAACTAACTTTTAAATGCAGATCGTTTCGATACGGATACAGGCATTTCGATACAGGTGTTTCGAAATGGCCAAGGGCGTTTCGATACGGGTCTTACATCAGACTGCAATGGCTCTTTCTACTTAAAGGGCGTTTCGAAACGGGCACGAGTGTTTCGAAACGGTGAGCTGCAGAAGTGCATTTATGGTGGGAATTAATGTCCTCAACGGCTCCAATTCATCCCCAACGGCTAGTAACGACCATAAACTCATCAAGGAGTATAAAAGGGACCTCCAAGCATCAGGATTAGGCTAATGCTCATATTGTCAATCAACAAATGATCAAGAATTATCTTAGAGCTTAAATTGTCATTTATTGTATAGACAAACACTAGTGAGCCAAAATTGTCAAATTTGCTTAAGTGTTTTAGGTTTTGGGTGAGTGCTAAATTGTGCAAACAAATACCTATTAGAGGGATTTAAGTTTGCTTATCTTTCTCTTTGTAAAAAAAGGGTTTGATCAAGGCTTTGGGTAGAAAGTTTGATCGGTGTAAAGGGTTTCCTCCTAAGCCTAGAAAAGGTGACGAATCAATAGTGGATTGATTGGAAATCCTTAGTGGGAAGCTAAGGTAGTGGATGTAGACCTTGGTTAGAAGGTTGAACCACTCTAAAATCATTGTGTTCTTTATATTTTAGCTTCCACACCAAATCCACCCAAAATTCCACCTCTCCACCACTTGGTGAGCAACATCGGTTGAACGAATCGAGCACCTCTCAACTCAACAGAAAACATTTGAGGAGATTTAAATCATGGACCTCTAAGATGAAAGGTTTACACCAAACCACCAAGTCAACTTAAAGACTTTATATAATCCTAACAAAAATAGTATATAAATAATGTTGCAGTTGAACTTAGTTTTATTTATCTCATGATATAATTTTATTTATAATATAATTTTATAAATATATTTTTATAAATAAATACTATTTATAATTTATATTACAAAATTAAAATATTATTTATAATATATACAACTAAACCCTAAACCATACGTATAACTAACTAAACTACAAACTCTAAACCATATATATATAATTAAATCTAAAATCCTAAACCCAAAAAATATATAATTAAATCACAAATCTTAAACCTAAAACTTTAAAATTAAAATATTATTTATAATATATATTAGGATTTGTAATATAAATTATAAATGATATTTTAGTTTTAGGGTTTATGATTTAGGATTTAATTATATATATATATATATACGGTTTAGTTATATACAGTTTAGGGTTTATGATTTAGGATTTATTTATATATATTTTATAAATTAGTTTTATAATATAAATTATAAATAATATTTATTTATAAAGTTAATGTATTTATAAAATTTTATTATAAATATTATAAAATTATATCATGAGATGAATGAAATTAAATTCAACTACAATATTATTTATATACTATTTTCATTAGAATTATATTAAGTTTTTAAGTTGGTTTGATGTAAAACTTTTATCTTAGAGGTCATTGGTTCAATCCTCAAATGTAGTGTTTTCTTAATTATTTTACTAACAAAACGACGTCGTTTTGGCCTATTTTAGGCATCAAAGCAACTATACCAAAACGACGATGTTTTGAATTTAACAGTCTGTTACAGTTTAACAGTCGAGTGTTTGGATTGAACAAAAATATAAAGTTCAGTGGTATAATAATAGCAAAAAACAATGTTTAATGGTATAATAGTATCATTTTATAGTTCAGTGGTATGTTCGATACAAATGTTAAAGTTTAGTGGCATTTTGTGTAATTTACCTTTAAAATTAATTTAAGGCTTAATGGCCCGTTTGGCCCCTAAAGTATACACAAAATATCAGATTGCCCCCTAAAGTATTTTTGGAACGTTTTGCCCCCCTAAACTAAAAATTGTAACCTATATTAGTATTTTTTAAGCGCAATTAGGTCACGCCATGTGGCTCTTTTAACAAAATATTGTTTACTTTTAATAAAAATTGGTAAAATAACATGTTGAATTTTTCAAGTTATATATTTACTCAACCTAACCATCTTCTTCTTCCCTAATTTCAATTATAGCTCCCTCAAACAAACTCGATTTCATTTTCATTTTCTTCTCACTTCCATCAGTCAAACCCACACAATTTTTTTTTCTCACCAACATAACTCCGAAGATCTTGAGGTTTGCTGTTTACAGAATTAAATTGAAAAAATATATTGTAAATTGTAATTGTACTAAATTTCTACAACTTTAATGGAGTCGGGCAATGAGATTATCAGCTAATTTTTGCACTACTGGGTGGCTTACTGTTTGTTTCTCAAAAGATTACACTTAGTACTTATCATCTCATAAAACTTAGAAATTATATTAGAGAGTGTCCAAATTTGCATTATAGTTTTTTTCCTGAGAAAATATGTATTTCTTAATGAATACACTAAGGTTGCTAATCATTTTTCCACTAAATAAACAAGTTCCAATATTTATAGCTGAAATAGCACCAAGAAATTTCAGAGGAAAACTCACAACATTGAATCAGGTTAGAAAGCTTGGTAGAATTGTATGCAATGATTAGCGATGACAACTTGTATTCACTATCAGAATATTTTTTAGAATGCCGTCCGACACAATTGTTGTTTAAATCTCTTCTCTTTTTATTGTACTAAAATTTAATTGTTCACGTTTAAACTAGTAACGAAAAGCACTAGAATGTTCCCAAAATAGCACTATAATGTTTGTGTGGATTTGATAGCTTATGATGGCTATGAATTTGATTAGCTAATGGTGATGGATGTGATAAAATGTTATGAAGATGCGAGATTGGGTGAGTTGGATGATGGGTTGAGTTAAGAAGCAAAACAGATTATATTGGAGGAAGAAGAAGAAGATGAACAAATTTAAGGATTAAATTAAATAAATATAAAACCTTAGAGACTCAACATGTCATTTACCGATTTTTATTAAATTCAAGTCATTTTTGATCAAAAGAGCCATATGGCGCTATCTAATTAAGCAAAAAAAATTAGATTAAAATGACTAACAAAGGTGATGATTTTTAGTTCATGGTGCAAAACATTCAAAAAAATATTTAAGAGACAATTCGGTATTTTGTGTATACTTTAGGGGCCAAACAAACCGTTAAGCCTTAATTTAATCATACACACCAAAACTAAAATCCTAAACTACTAAACCATAATTTAATTTATTTAAATCCATATGATATGTACAAAGCAAATCAAACTTTCTAATTGAACTTGAAGTTTCATCTAATCATGATTGATCATGGGAGATGGGCATGGCAAGAGGGATTATGATCATCATAGTGACCCAGATGAGGATCGTGGGTTGTATGAACAGCATGATCATTGGCATAGGCGTTCAGACCTAGATGACCAACACTATGATCATCATCGAGGTCGAGGAGAATACAATTTAGATGCCCATGGTGATCCTTATGATCAATATACTGACCGTGACAGAAATCAAGTACTTGAAAAATGAGTCACTGCTCTCTCTTGCCATTGCACCTTGCTTTAGTTTAGATCTCGACGAAACTGTTTCCAATTTGGTGGATATCTTTATCTTTTCTGCTTATTATCAGTTGCAATAATATGTTAAAGATCCAATCTTTATAATTATTAAGAAAACTTCTGAATATCCATTCAAATTGGATGATAATACCATTTGATTTCCCTTTTAAAAAACAACCCAGATTCCGATTCTAGCTCAGATTTGACATTTTCCATTCAAATAATTACAAGGCAAAATCATTATTCGGCTTTGTTTTCATAATTAAAAACAAAAAATTGAACTTTGTTCTGAAATCGAAAATCATAATAGAGGAGAGTAGTTTAGATTAAAAGGATGTAGCGACTTGTTCGAGGCCACAATCAAAACGAGAAATTGAAATTTGATGGGCACGGAGAATCGCTTAATGTTATCGCCAACCTTCAATGCAAATCACGCCATTTAACATAAATTTGACACCTTTGCTCTGCAAATTGGCTTCCTTTATTCGAAATAATGGGAAAATAAAGAATTAATTTGAAAACAGATGGAAGAAACCCAGATTAGAACGCGGAGATAGAGAAATCTAAAGGAAGGTTTATATAGGGGGTGGGAAGTCGGGAACCAAAACCCTAACCCTAAAAATCGGAGAGATGCATCGACTTGAATTACAATGAAATGACTAAACTACCCTCATATAGTTTCTTATTTCCCACTTTCCCCGGAAACTTTACGGCCCTTTTTCGGTTTTGGGGCTTAACTCGGGTGGGTTGTATTGTATCTATGCAATTTTGCGTTTTTTTATAACTTACTCATATCCGATTCGGATTCGGTCTGATAAAGATTTTATTATGAAAATAACTTTCTCAATTTAGTAATTATTTAAGTTACTAAACGCCTCACACTATATAATTGATAGTCAATCATTTTACTTTTTTATTATGTCATAGTTATATTCTTTTATATAATTAAAAACATTCGACATATTTTTTGTATGCATATACTTCTTGTATAACCATTGATATAAAATTATTGACCGACTAATCAAAATCAAATACTACAAAAGTTCATATTGAAAATCTTTTTAATTCAATTTGCTTCATTCACAACGCTGAGATTTAAACTTTTGACCTTGTCTAAGTGATTTAGTGGTTCATCCCACTAGATATATTAATATTATATAGTTATTGATTTTTTTAAAATATTAATATTATGTATCATTTTTTACATATGTGTGTGTGTATATATATATATACAGAAGATAGCAGCATCATATTTGTGACACAAAACCTTAAACTCAGTTGGGTTCCTCACTTAACCAGAGAAAACGCAATACCAAAGTAGCAACAACAAGAAACCAATCAAATTGTTCAACAGCCAAATCACTAAAGGAGTCTTGATCGAACGAATTCATACATCAATGACCGGACCAGCAAAGGTTGCGGATCAAGTTCATATCAAAACATGCACATTCAATTGTTAATTCCTTATGCAAACAACTTTACGTATATGTGCAGTAGTTAATGAGGTAACACTACAGCTTCAGTAGCTTAGATTACTCGAAACTGCTAAGCTTTCACTTCGACTCATTTCGGCCCCTGCTCCGGAATCAACAATCCAAGCCCTTCTTTAGTTCGAGCATCAGCAAAAGATCGGTTCTTGTACATATGCATCGGATTCGAAGTCAACACCCTCAACCCTGAGTTCCTATTGATCTCCAAAACTTCAGGCAATCCGTTGCTGCAACCCTTCGACATTCCCACATCGATCCTTATCGCTCTGTAATCACAAGCACCATTGATCCCGGTCTCTTGAATTGTATGACCCATTATCATCCTTTTCGCACCGGGGATCGTGGCGAGAACATGTTCTAGGAGTGAACAATCACAGTTCTTCTCCAACTCATCCGAAAACTTCCTCAACCAAACCACAGCATTCATCCCCCGACAATGCTCCGGCACTTGGCTCTTGGTCGATCCATTAATCCAATCCCTCACCTCTTCATTGATCCTCTGCAAACCATAGTCCACATGTTTCGGTAAAAGACCGCCGTGCACGAAAACCGAGTCACCAACTACCAGAACAGTAAAGTTATTAGCTAAGAATCTACGGGAGATTGGACCATCAGGTCTCAATGCAGCAATTCTAGCTCGAATACTATGAGAGAACTCCTCAGGGACTCCATGAAGAGATAAAGGGATTCCATGAAAAGGGTTTTTAGGGATTTCCAAACCATGGCATAAACTCTTAATTCTGTTCCCAATTTCATACCAATAAGCCCAAACAGCAAATTCCTCTAAACCCTTTTCAGTTACAAACCTGAGATCGCCTTCAATGTTCATTATCTCGTGATTTCCATTCATAGTTATCAACTGCCCACCGCTTTTAACAGCTTCACGCTTCAATTTATCCAAGAAATAAAGGATTTTGAGCTCTTCCCCGCCACGGTCAAGCACGTCACCAATCTGAACAACTGTGGTAGACCCACCGGACCAACGATCAGAGCCATCGATGAGGCCGGCGAGACGGAAAGCCTGCTTTGATTTCTCGAGATCTCCATGGAGGTCGCCGATGGCAACGAGGCGGTCCGGGGAAGGGTAATGGGTTTGAAGAGGTTTTTGAGGAATTTGTTGGTGTTGGGGCAAGAAAAGGCCACTGACTGAGAAGTCTACGAAGGTGTCGACGAATGAAGAAAGGGATGAAGGCAGGTTTTCGCATGTTAGCGGTGATGATTCCTTTTGTTGTTCCATTTTCAATGATTTGTGCTTCGGTTGAAAGTGAGGTTTGGGTTGCGGTAAAAAACACAAGTTTTAGAATTTGTTAAAAAGCTAAAATGTTAAAAAAAATTGATAATATTTTAGCTATTCTTTATGGTTTTTGATAAATTTTAAAATTTTATATTTTTATAATATTTTTAAGTTAGATGATTTTTTTGATAAATTTTGAAATGTAAAAGACTAACTTAAAATATTTTTAAAAAATTAATATTTTAAGTTATATCGATAAATTTAAAATTTATGTCTTTTATCCTTAAATTAGGTTGTCATATTTTGAACTACTCATTAGACATGGGTCTTAGTTATTTTGGTTTTAGGGTTTAGTGATTTAGGTTAAAGTTTGATGTTTAATAGTTTAAGTTTAAGGTGTGGGATTTCAGGTTTATAAGTTAAAATTTAAATACTTGACCATAATACTATAAATTCTAAATCATAACCGCATACATTCTAACCACAAACTTTACATTCTAGACCCTAACTATAAACTATTAAATCCTAAATCTTAAACTGAATGTTTAAACCTTAAAACTACTGCGTTTATAGAAACTTTTTTTCATCGTCTATCGAATATAAATCCACATGTAAATTTATCGACTAAAAATGGTGAAAGTTACACTTTTGATCAGCTCAGTGAGCCCAATGGGTATTAAATTTGGGGTTTTGGATCCAACGACTCTTCAAGAGAAAAAAAATGGAGCTTTGAGGCTTAAATAAATCCCTTTAAACAGCTACCAAAAACCCTATAAACCCTAACATCTAATTTTCTGTATACAATTCTTCAATCTAATTGACAGAAAAGAAGAAAAAGGAAGACGAGATGGATCATATAGCAGCAGTAGAACAGCAGTTAGTTTCAGAAAGAATGAGGAGGAAACTTGATGAAGTAAATACAGCAGCTCAAGCTCAACTTGCTCCTGTCCAAGACCACATCAATTTCACTCTTCAGGTTTCTCTCTATTTCTACCCAAACTCAAATCCTTACATACAAATATGATTTCTTTGGGGTATTTGATTGCTTCTGGACCTCTGGTAAATGGGTTCTGTTTAATTCTTGCTTAGGAATTTTTGGAACTAAATTGGATTTGAAAGCAAAGCTTTCAACTTTGCTGGTTTCTTTAGACATTAAATGATTTTACATTTTCTTGGTCACATTATTAGATATCAGTTATTATAATAGCTTGAGCTTCTTGGTTGTGTTGTTTTTATTTATTTTGTTTAAATTTGCTGTGATGATCGGTTGCAGCAAGCGTATTTTAAGTGTGCATATGAATGCTTTGATAGAACAAGGAAACAAGAGGATATAAGCAATTGTGTTGAACATTGCAGTGTTCCCGTTCTTAATGCTCAACATCATTTCGAGGACGAAATGGCCACGTTTCAAGTAAGTTTCATGTGTTTTCTAATCTTTGTTTCAAGGAAGCTACTTAGGTTTCACTATTCTCTTCATCGAATACCTTTAACTTTTCTATGGCTAAAATTCTCTTCAGTTTTCTCTTCACTTTCCTATCTGTCTCAACAAATTTAGGGGCCTTTCCTTTCCACGATCATATTAAGATCAACCTGCTCTTAGTCTTATGTTTTTATGCTTGTTCCGGAGTTCCATTTTAGAAGGGTGGTTTTCGAAAGTTAGCACATTGCTCTTGCATTTCTTCTTTCACTCTGCATTTTCTAAAAAATAGTTAATCTGTTGAACGGATGTGATCGAATGGCAATACGCTGTCCCTCTCCTCTAATCATCCAGTAGACTGCCCATGATTCTGGATTATGTTCAAGAAATGTTCACATTAAACATCATTGGACTGACCCCTTTTGTTAAGTCAAGATAGAAGGCTATGATGAGCTACTGGCATTGCATACTTATTAGAAAATGCTCAAAGGCAGCATATGACATCTTGACTCTTGAGGTTAGTTTGTAAGTGCTGAAGAATATGCAAATAGCAAATGTTATTAGTTGGAAGGGATTGGTAGTTCACACCTGATCGAATGTGATTAATTATTCCAAAGTAGCTCGAACTTAATATCTACCTTAGCATCATAGATTTAGAGGTTGTAACAGGAAACTGGATGACATGATAGAAGGGAAACAGAATGGGAATATCCGACAAGGAAGAGGGAAATGAGTTTAGGTAATATGGCCAATGACTGTGTCCGATTTAAAGAAATCTCGGTGCTCGACTTAAGACAAAGGCGTCTTCAGTATTTATTATGGAGCAAATAACGTTAATTCTTTTCTACTTAGCAATCTAAGGATTCTCCATGTTTAGATTCTGCTGTTCTATTGACCTTTCATCCAGATATTGCACCATAATAATACATTGATGGATAATTGTTCTGCCGGATGTAGGAAAGGTTAAATCGATCCTTGACGGTCTGCCAAGACAAGTTTGAATCAGCTAAACTTCAACAAAACAAAACCGGCGCAGTCAATGAGTTTGAATCGTGTGTCAACCAGTCGATCGAGGATAACATGAAGGCATTGCCGCACCTCGTTGGGAGAATGAAGTCTTCTTTCAACATCGGTGTTTGAGCCCGGATGAGTATTAGAATAGTGGTCGATGACCATCTGCCTAGCAATGCCCTTAATTAATGAACCATCTGTTATAAGGCTTCACATACTTTTACTTGAGAATCGAGTCTCTTCTTAGCAGTTGATTTTGCTTTGAAGTGATACTTGAGAAACTAACTCTTGATTCCATGTGTTTATTAATAAACCTTGACATATGTTATTTGGATTCAGATGAGTAACAATATGAATGTGTTTAACGAGTATGTTTAATTTTTTTTTCAAGGGTCTTATCCTTGTGCTCATATTCAAAGCTTTGCTGAACATCAAAAATGAAGAATCGAAACAATATAATCACTTAAAGTAAAATGAACAATAAAAAAGACAGTAAGGGATTGTCCCAAGCAGTTATAAATGGAGCTTTCTGTTAATAGGTTTTTCATTTCCGAGGACTACTTCAACAGTAAAAGAACATACAAATTTTGTTTAAGAAATTGCATCAGAAATCCCACTCAATTTTATTGTTGTCATCATAACTCATAGTTGAAGAATTTCAAGGAAATGCCTTCTCAATGGTTTACATACCATTGCCAAAATGGTTCAACACCTCTAATCTTATGGAGGAAAAACTGTTTTTATTCATAAAAAAAAAATCAGGAGACTTCATGGTTCAGGCTGCATTTTCTCACATTCATCTCGAATAGATTGGAAAAGTACCGAGGAGAGGTATCGCTCACCAAAGCTTGGAAACACGACCTGAAAGTATTTACTTATGAGTTATATCATATTAAATGTTTGAGAAAGAATAAGCATGCAATCGTGTGTATGTATATATTGGGGGGATGACCTATGCAAGTAATGCAACTGGTTTCTGATTGCTAATGGCCAAAGGCAAGATGGGTAGTTTTTAAGAATGGGACCCATGCTTTTCTGATCCACTATTCTATGTTTGGAAGCTTATACTCACTTCCCAGCTCTTAATTTTAGAATGTGCAAATCTCAATTCATGTCAATGTCATTCTTTAATATTATCACTCGGTTATACACTGTAACAATTGTTTGATATATGTCGTTCCTATATAGTTTAACAAAAGACTGACACCTCCATACTTGTTTCTAGCTTTCAAGTTATATTTGGTGTTTATAATTTCCAAAATACATGTATCCTACTTGAAAACTGCAGGTCAAGTTCTTAGTATGTGCAAAAAATACTTACAGCAATCAGCTTCCCAGCATTCTCCGGTCTTTCCCCAACTTTCATTGCAGCTGCTGCTGCTGCTCCAGAGGATATGCCAACCTGATATTACATAGTAATGGACGAATATTATAGCACATGTAGAATACGATATACGAATGGAATCCAATTGTCTCTCTATTTAGCTCACTTTTTATTTTTTGTTTTCCCTAGGGTTTTTCTTCCACAAACTCAAACCACATTGCTTACTTCGTGAATGAGCCAAGTCCAATAGCCTTCTGATTGTTTAAGCTTAGGTCAAGCTTTTGAGTTACTAAGGTCATATGTACAAAGAGAAATGATTTTTTCCCATTTGTATCAACTTCTTACAGTGAGGATTAACAGCATGGGAATAACAAATTAATGTCGGTAAAGAACCATTCATTTTTGCTTCCAGTCCAAACTTTGAAAGTCACTTTAAAGTTGAAGAAAATGAACTTACCATCAAGCCTTCCTGAAGGGCTAATTGCTTTGCAGTTTCAACAGCTTCATCACTGGATATCTGTCGATTCAAATCCATCAGAAGGATACATGACTTCATGAACCGAAACCACTTGAGAAACTTATACAAAGAAAACCTCAATACCAATTCGATGGCACTAAGGCCACATAAAAGTCAACTTACAGAAATAAAGAAAATAGCCAGGAAGAAGGAAAACAAAAATCAGACCTCTATAACTTCATCCATCACATCTTGGTCCAAATTCCCAGGTATAAAACCTGCTCCAATCCCTTGAATCTTGTGAGGACCTGTATTTGATAAGGGGAAGATGGGACGTCAATGTAAGATGCACATTCATAAAAATTGACACATGAAGACAATTATATTTAAAAAAAAAAGGTTATCTCCTCTTACCAGGCTTTCCACCGGAAAGTATGTTGCTCTCCGTAGGTTCGACACCAATAACCTGATACACGCAAAGTCATACATATATAGTGAACTATTCAGTTGCAAAAGAAGGCAAGGCCCTTATTGAAAAAATAAAAATAACTCCTTAAAGAAAATCAGTAGTGTTAGTAGATACTAAAAGATTGCTTTCTTTGATCATAAATTTTCTAAAAAATTTCTCCAAAATTCAATGTGATACTGTTCAGAAGTACGTGTGATATAAATGCCATTCAGGGTTAGTTAAAAGCAGATGATCACCTTTATGTTGGGATTCTTTTCTTTAAGGAACCGACCAACTCCAGATATAGTTCCACCAGTTCCAATCCCTCCAACAAAAATGTCCACTTTGCCTCTGGTGTCCTCCCAGATCTCTGGACCAGTTGTCTCATAGTGTATCTGCAAAAGGAAATATGAATTTTTACCTAAGGCCACAAAACTCAGCAAGGTACTACTAAGGAGTTGTAAATACAGACTTTGGGATTAGCTGGATTATCAAACTGTTGAAGCATGTAGGCATTGGGTGTGCTGTTCACAATCTCTTCAGCTTTCTGAACAGCCCCCTTCATGCCTTTTGCTGGATCAGTTAAAATAAGGTCAGCTCCAAATGCTTTCAAAAGAACTCTTCTTTCCAAACTCATTGATGATGGCATTGTCAAGATAAGTTTATATCCTTTTGAGGCAGCTATGAATGCAAGGCCGATGCCTGTGTTTCCACTCGTAGGTTCCACAAGAACACTCTAAAGATGTTTAAGAGTAAATGGAGAGCATCAGGACATAAGTACCAAAATTTATTAAAAAGCATGTATAAGTATAACAGGTAACACTCAAACATGAATTTGTCAGTAGTGGAGACTAAGAAATGATCTAGAAAGGACATTTTTATTAAACCATGATCTCCAAAATGTAAGCATATAAATTATAAAACAGAAAAGATAAAATAATTATATCATATCTTTCCATTCTTAACCGAGCACAAGCTCTATTTCATTAGTGGATAACATATGGAGCTAGGAAAGCCATTAGCAACAGAAACAAAAACAGGATTTTTACACTAAAATCTTCTAATGAATAACCAAAAGATAAGATGCAAGGCTGGGTCATGAATCCATGCAGGAGCAAATAGGTCAAATGAAAATGATGCCTAGTAACTGGTGTGATTATATACTAAAATACAGGCATATGTAAAGGTCTACACACCACTCATGACCTTATGTTATGAAGGTAGGCCTCTCTTTCTGCAACATGACAATTTAAATCATTGGTTTTGGTATTAGACATGAAAATCTGAATGCCTTGCAATTTATATTTAAAGCCACAGTTTTAGCCTTTTAGGCATAATTGATGAGCTCAAGATTGCTGAAATAGCAGCATATTGATCTAACAGTGGGAGCCTTTGCCTAAAATAGAATTCCAACTTGCCTTTTCAGAAGACTATTCAAGAATGAAAATTTTAAGACAGTATTCAAAACAGTGTGAGAAAGCAAATTCTGACTATAAATTTTGTTGTTGTACATACACCACACATGGACAGAAGTCCCATCAACCTCCCATTACCTTTCCAGGTGTTATAAGTCCTTTTTGCTCAGCATCAGAAATCATACTGTACCCTATCCTGAAACCAATTTAAAGATGCTGTTAATTTCCTGGTCTTCATTATATTAAAAGTTTAATGACAGAAAATATAACATCAAGCCGCATCCAAGAGATTCTGGATTTTAACAAGGGTACATGCATAAACTTTGCTTGAGAAGAACTTAATTATCCATGTACATATAAGACTTCCTGGTTGAACTTGAACTCCCATTAAAAGATATCCTTATCAAAACTTTAGCAGAGGGTTCCGCAAAAATAACAACAATTTCCTCCTATGTCTCATGGTACAACGAGCTTGCTAACTAAGGCATACAATCTAAAAGATGCTTATGGGAAGTTTGGCTACCTGTCCTTAACACTGCAACACGGTTCCATGATCTCAAGCTTGGCTGCAATATTTGCGACAGAGCCTTTCACAATATTGTTCAAGTACACCATCGGCGTTTTCCCAATAAGCTGTGTTACAAACAATCAATAGAGCCAAATAAAAAACGAAACAAAACACAACACAACAAGAAATAGAATGGCATATCGATTAATAAATTTATAGAAGTTCAGTTCTTTCTCCAATGAAATAGCACGTGCTACAAGCAAAATAGTAAAGTGTTCCATATAGAAAAAACAGACTCAGACACTGTACTTATATAAATGGAATAATTTCCAAATTGAAGAAATAATCTTTCTGGGTGATGAACAGATAGTCTTAACTCATTAAGTTCTATGACATTCTGATGAAAGGAACAAAAAACTTCAAATGAACTAATCTCAATACAAATCTAAAACTATAACAGACACGTTCTTGGCTTCAACAATTTACCTAGCCATGAAAAAATTAACCAGCACAGCACACTTGGTAGCAATAAAACTAAGAACCCAAAAAGCAAAACTTGAAATTTTCTAAGAAACAAATCCGACCCACTTCAGAAATCCAAGCAAACAAGCCACTGAAACTCAAATTCTCTGGAAATAAAACCAACCCATTTCCAAATCCCAATGAAATTCAAGAAATAAACCATGAAAATGAGACCTGAGTAACGTCATCAGCAATGTTGAGTCCTTCGATCTCAGTGTCAGGCTTAACCGATACAGCTTTACACACAACCGATAAACCAGAAGACGACCCTTTCCCATAATTCAGCTTCTTGAATCTGAGAGATGCAGCGGCAGTGTTAGTGGTGGGTCCAGCAAAACCCAGCTTGAGAGTGGCGGCGGAGAGGTCAGAGCAGGGCTTCTTGGTGGAGTTGCAGAGCTGAGAAGTCAACGGATTGGAGAAGATATGGGAAGAAGAAGCGGCAGCCATGTTTGCTTTCCTCTTTTTGGGTTGTTTTCAGAACCCCGCAGATATCTATGATTTGATTCGTTGCGTCGCGTCCTCTGCCTTTATAATTATAATACCTCAAAATTACGCAAAATATCGAACAAGATATGGTCCAAATAGTACAGCTCTACAAACAAAAATATCGAATGCACGGTTATACTGGTAAATTAAATCAAATTATTAGTTCAAACTTTGATTTGGTGAAGAGAATGAGTTAGATTAAAAAATTATTTATGTTAATTTTTATAATATTGATTTAAATTAATCTATTTTATAAATCAAATACATGTTATTATAAGATTAAGGTGCAAATGAGATATTTTTACTTGAAAAAATACTGTAATTTAAGTAAATTAAATTATTAAAGTTGTCAAAATAGAATTTGATTTGTTATTATTAAATTGAATTATTGAAATGATTAAATTTAAACTTTAGCCTGGTTTTTAATACTAATTCATTTTTAATTAATATTAAATAATTCTTATTTCACCATAAGCATTTTTTTATTAAATAAAGAGTTTTTATATTTATCTCTTGACAATATAAGTGTTATTGACCACTCGATCAATTAATGGATCTCTTGTGTTATTTTTTTTTACTTTTTTTTTATATTTTTTTCATTGAGGATAACGACATTGATCTTATATTGGTTATTAACCGCCGTTGTTGTTTTTAAATTTTAATAGACTTTATGTTATTTTATTTTGGGTTATGTTATTTTGTTTTGTTTAATTATATCTTCTTCTTTTCATATAAAATGGTAGATAATTTTGTCCGTTCATGACTTTTGTAATTACCAAAGCTAAATCACGCTTAAATTATAGTAATGCCAAATTATCAACGTATTATCGTTATATATGCATTTTTATGTGTACTACGATGAGGTTAGGCAAATATATGATGATTAGTTTATTAATATATATATATATATATATATATATATATATATATATATATATATATTGTTACCAATTGCCAATTGATCAAATGAGATAGATGTTAGGTCCATTAACAAAGCTCATGAGTTTGACTACATTCGTTTTGAATGAAGAAAATTGGGTTGATAGAATCATCCTACAATGGACCTCTGCAAAACCTCATTCATAATACGACTAATGAATCATCTATCGTTGGTCAAACCAAAAATATATATTGTTAAAATCATAAGTTTAAGACTCAAGCAATCCATTTTTTTTAATCATTCGATGTTCAATTTATTGGTTGATTAATTCATATTGGGTCATGCAAAGAATCATTGTAGGGCAATCCTCCCGATTTAATTGATTCATTCACAACGTCAGAATTTCAACTCTTAATTTTATTTAAGAAATCTAATATCTTATAGTTATATATAACTTTAATGTCTCATTTTGCTAAACCAAGTGATTGTTATTTATATAATTTAATCTTTAACCAAGTGATTGCTAAACCACAAATTCTAACTTAGTCGAAATATTTAAAAATATAAAATAATTTAATGTTTATCTTTTAGTAAAAACACGTGTAACAAAGAGATTAATTACTCCTATCAGTAATGGATATTTTAGCTTAAACCTAAAAAAAATAGTGTCTACGTTCAATGAATGTAGAGGAAAACCTTACATAGCCTTTCGAGGGCCGCAGAGGTCAGACAGCCCAAGGTGGGATGCCCAACATGTGAAAGTTTTCTTTTTCTTTTTTGACAGAAACATGTGCAAATTTTCAAAAAATACAAAATAAGAATTAATTACAAATAGGTAGGAAATATTTATTTTCTATAATTTGTATTTATATTCCTAATTTATAATTATTTCTTAAATCTTCTGGCAATATTCCCTCTAATATTTTAAATTTGATTGAAACTGACAAACTTTGTGTTATTTATATCCATTTTATAGTGTTACTTAAACAATTATTGCCCATCATTATTTTGACAAAGGATAATTGGTCATTTATATCCTATAATATATCATGTAATAACAAATTTCCTTCTTACTTTTTAATTTTTCTTTATCAAATTTCTAATTGAAATCGGTCTCTCAATATTTTATAAATTTTAAATACTTTCAAAAAATATTTTGGAGTGATAACCGATATAGTAATATAGATAGAATTAATATCCTATACACTGGCGGTGAAAAATAAAGTTTTCACAAGCGGGGTTATTTAGGGGTTTAGAGTTTTAATTTAAGGTTTAGAGGTTAGGGGTTTAGGTTGTAGGGTTTAGAATTTAGGATTCATGGTTAGAATTTAAGTTTTAGGGCTTAGGGTTTGTGGTTAGATTTTTAGGGTTTTAAGGTTAAAATTTTAGATTTTAGATTTAGGCTTGAAAATAGGCATGCTTGTGTAAATTTTTTTTATTAATCCATATAGATATATACTTCGCACCAATATGAGTGGAATTTCATATCAATGACATTAAAAGATTAATTTCTTGGTGGCAGTAGCGGTTTTAATATTTGTAGTTGACTGTTGATTTTCTGTTTTTTTATTTTATTTTATTACTTTTTAATAAAAACTTTTATGATACTTATTTCTATATTTTTATAACACCACATTTATTTCTGTCTTTTGTTACGTTTTTTTATTTTTTCAGTCATTTTGTCGTTTTTATTTTATTTTATGCTTTCTTATGGTTGAATTTGACAAAACCACGACATGTTAAGATGACGCTTATTTGTAATTATATTGATCTTCCCTGTTTGGACCCTCGGATTAAATTTGGATACGCGATTTGCGTTTGTGAATAGTTTCTCACGACGTTCGGCTTTTATTTGCAGTTCTCTGTGGTATTTTAATAGCTTAAATCACTTTTATGGTTCATTTGTCAATACAGTTAGATTTGTTCGTATCATTTTTCGTTTGAGTCTTTTAGTTGACTTTTTAACCTTTTCATATATGGTCTTTGTATAATTTAAAGCGACTAGTGTCAATGTTATAAAAAAATATCTAAATTATATATTTAATTTACGATGATAATTTATAAACCCTTATTGTAAATATTTTTCTTCATAATAAGACAACCACCATTCAAAAAAGAAGAAGATTTTTTTTTGTTTAATTATCCATTTGTTAACGACGAATAAATATGAATCAAATTTTACAGAGATTAATTGTAGAGACAATCATTATAATTTAATTTTTTTATTTATAATGTTTGAATTTAGATTTATAACCTTGTTTAGGGAATTTAATATTTTATGCGAGAGACAAATTAGTTGTTTAAACAGTTTATTTAATTTATAAGACACCAATTCAGTTAAAAAAATCAAATCCGACTTCTTATTAAAAAAATCGGGGTTAAATTTACTTTTTAAAAAAACTAATTAACACAAATAGGAACAGAATTGGGATCCAGTCGAAAGCAAAAACTATAAAGAAATCAACAATTTATTGAACTTTCAAGTTTAATCAAAGGAATAGGTAACCAATCTGATCACAAACAGATCCATGAACAAGAGCAGTAAAAATCGCCAGTATTTTACAATATATAATATAGTAGAATTTCAAATTTGCCCAACCAAAAAAATAAATAAAAACAAAACCCAGAAATTCCCAGTCTTTAAACTTGGAAAGGCCAAGGCCAGTTCTTCAAATCCTCGTCTGCAACTTTCCCATTCCTCTGTTTCCACGACCCGCCATTGCCGACCCCATGACCTTCAACGAAAGCATAGTACCTCAACACAAATGCCAGCCCCAAAACCACCCATTCCAAGCAGAAAACCACCACACATAACCCGCCGGCCAGCTTCAGTATCAGAACCCCATCGTCTTCCCTAACGTAAGACTTCAAATACCCCAAGAAATCCGATGTCCGGGTCCATACGAGCACAGAAACAGAGCCTTCGAATATCGATGTCAGCACCATCGTCACCATGTGAGACAAGTACCACTTGTTTGACCCCGAAACCGCGACGGTGCAACCCGAGACGGCACCGGCGATGGCGATGACGTGGAGGAGGATGAAGAAGAATCCGATCAGGGAAGGGAATAGGCGGAGGGAGAGGGTGAGGAAGATACAACTGGAGGCGGCTCCCAAGAGAAGGTAATTGCTGATTAAGAAGATTTTGTGGGTTCGGCTGTGGGATTCTGTTACCGAGTTTTCGACCGAAAGACCCATTGATGAGAACTTGGAATTGAAATCTATGAAAAAATGGAAAAGATAATTTGTTTGAATCAAAATTTCGATGTTGAAATTTTGTTTCTGAAGAAAGATTGATTTTTTGTTGTTGTTGAAGATAAGAAAGCAGAGTAGAGTATATAATGGTGATATGTTTTGGGGGTAACGTTCGATTTTTTAAAATGGTGACCGTTGAGAAAGAAGTTCACAAGCTTTGCAACGGCTAATTTTTATTTTATAACCCCTACCACTAATATTTAATTTGTTGGTCGGTTAATTTAAATCAAACACTAAAGATATTGTCTATAATAGATGACATTCTCAATCTAATTTACTCTATTCATAATTTCAATATGCGAATTTTTGACCTTACCCGAAAGACTTAATATCTATCGTGTTATTTATTAGAGTTTAGACCAACCAATAAGTTAGTTAAAATAACTAACGCTTCGCTTGGTAAAACAGACGTAAAAATGTACATTATATTAAATAACACTTGTGTATTAACAAACATAAATTCTATTGAATTTGTTATCTTAAAAGTAGTGAAATATGAAAAATTATTCTATCATTAAATATGGGATATTGTGAATTTGAATTTGTAGATCGGAGATTAGAGTTGTAGATTAAGGAGTATGGTTGAAGTTAGAGTTTAAAGACTTTATTTTTAAAATTTAAACTCACGGCATTAAATATAATAAAATATGTCATGTTATGTAAAAATATTAATAAAAATACTGTCATCGTACTAAAATAAGAATATTTTAAATTTTAAATTATTAAATTAAATATTTTTAAACGCCAGTGATTAAAATAGGAGAGATAAAAAAGTTGAGTTATGAATGATGTAATTTACCCTTTATTTTGTAACTAACAATATTTGATCATATGATTTAAGCTCTTAGTTAACACTCTCGTTTCTACCTAAGTTGTGGGTTCGAAACTCATTAAGAGCAAATTCTTCATTCTTTTCCTCTAGATAGAAATTGTTCAAAAAAGATATGACTTTGTGAAGAAAAACAACAATGAAACAATGTTTGTTTTTTTATCTTGGAGGTGGTAGTTTTGACAATCCGGCTATGTTTCCCACATGCTAAGTTGTATGATACGATGAGTTATATGTGACAGTGCTTGAGGTTGGTGATGGAGTGTTTGAATTGGTCTCTACCGGGGACGGATGTAGAATTTTTGTTTATATTATAAAATTTTAGGAGATACAAACTTGAGGATGATTCGATTCGAATCGAGGACAGATTCTTGCTATTGTTATATGCTTTTCTGAAACCTGAATGGGACTCAAGAGTATTTGGATCATTTTCGATAATTGTTTGGATTTCTCTCCAATCGGTTTGATACGGTATATGTCAAGTGCCCACGAAAATAAATCCATAACAAAGCATTGACATAGAGCTGCACTTGTTTCTAACCAAAACCACAAAACAAAACGAACATGGAAGTTTCGAAAAAATTACCAAACTTCTTTATTGGTTGCAGTTGGTACGATTATTACAGAACTCTATTGATATAACTAATAATGTGGTATTGTTCTTAGGGTTTAGACATGTCAGTTTCTGTGCAAACTCTTTGTTCACTGTTTCCGAGTGAGCCAGGTCAACTTGCATTCACCAATCTGATGATCAAATGAGATAGTTTCTTGCAAGAAAAATGTACTACACCTATGCTTCGGAGAGATCAACTTTCTCGTTCATTGGAGCCATTGCACCGGCAGATGGGTCTTCTGGATCAGATGGTTTAGATTCATGCTTCGCAGCAGCCTGCAACACTCGGCTTTGGACATCTGATGATGAGGGTGAGGTTGGAAGTCCAATGCCATTGGTTTCTAACTTCCCGGAAACCCATGAAAATGCCTGAGCTCCAAATCTGACAGGAGCTATCAACAACCTTGAAGAAGCATTTTAGTTAGAAGAACACAATTGTTGTAAAGGTTACGGTGAAATCCGAATGAACAGTTTGAAGGATGAAGAATGAGTAATATAATTATTATGCAAAAGCACATGAGAAACATATCAAATAACTTAATCAGCAGCTAACTCATAGCTTACAAGGTCATACAATTCTTCTTAATGCGAATAACCTACGGTGAAAAATACATTTTCGAGTCTCAAGTTCATAAGATTTATTTAATTCTCATCACACTGCAGACAAAAAGAACATACCACCCTCGAAAATAATGCATTGGCAACAGTTATCCCAACCATTTTCCGACAACATTATCATGCAAGACAATACCGTTAATGACCGTATAGTTTGGGCATGGGTATTAAACATGGTACTCCAAGAAAAATCACGAGTTTAAGCAATGTAGTTAAAAACAGTCTTTAATATCACAGGTATTTGGTACTATAAACGGTTTGAAGAAGGGCGTACCTTATGTCTTTTTCCAAATCCTCAGCGCTTTCATATGAAGAGACTCGCCGAAAAATGGTCTAGTTAAATCACAAGCCGGGCAATGAATAAGTTCTAAATCACCATTATCAAGGGGGTAAATTTAAATGAACAGCAAAAATAGTGTTCAAAGTAAAACATAGGAAATCGATATCAAAGACAAAGAACTTGACACAAACATTTTAAACCAGGAGATTTACATACCAGGACTAGACCAAGAATGCCAATAAGCTGCAATGATTTCTCCCACTCTAAAAAGAATCAGAACATCGGTAAACATAAAAAATAAAATAAAGTAAATAGTTATGAAGACAAAACACCTTGAAAGTTATATTAGAGAGAAGACATATTAAATAACAATCTCTCTTACTCTTTCTCCATAATTTACAAATCAAAACTTATGACAAATATACATTTCAGTCCATGAAGTGCAAAATGCATATTGGTAGACTACTTTGGAATAGGTCACGGTCAACCATTTCGCCCAGGTTTCAATTCAACAACAACAACAGAAGAGAGAGAAGGAATTGATATATTTCAAAGGACAAGATACACACCTAGTAGTGCGTAAATTGCTGCTACAGAACCCTGCCACAAAGATATTTATTAGCATTTTTTTTAAAGTAAAGGGCCTCATTAAAAAAACCCTTCATACCCAACGACAGAATTATCGGCATGGAATTTGGATGATATGTTTGAATGAACATCAGTAAACATGCCACCTTACGATACCAAACATACTTCTAACATCATCTGAGCTAGTGTAATAATAAGAATATCCTGGCCTTCTTTTAGCTAGTACATAAACTACAAAAACCACGTATCACATTGGACCACCTTACTAGATACCAAACATACTTCTAACATAGCTCAAGCTAGTTCAATAATAACACCCTTCTTTTAGCTAGCACATAAAATATAAAAACGACATATCACAGAAGGAACCTGAGCTTCTTACCAAACCAAACCCAAGAACTTGCACTGGAGAAGGACTAATTTCTTCTAAGATTGCCTCAGCTTCCTGTGGCGAACACAATGTAAAATTACATTAATAAAATAAATAAATAAAAAGTCAAAAGCATTTTATTCAAATCATTCAAGGATGCTAAATTTGGAAATCCTAGATCAGTAATATTTTGGCTTGGAAGTGTGCTATGTTAATGTAATATTAATTTGATAAAAAAAATCAGATTTTAAGGATAGATGTTTAACAGGATATGGATATCCTCGCTGTTTGTTTCTCTATTTCTTCTTCATTTCACCATCACATAGCAAGAGAGACCTTCTCAGTTGTTACTTGCGTCTCTATGTGACTGGTTCCGGTCTCAATTAAATTTGTCGTTCCCCCATTCTTTAGTTCAATCTTAACCTAATTTTTGTATGCTGCTTAGTTTAGTGGTTGTCCCTTGTGTAACTTCTAACCTTTAGAATCTGTAAAGTTACCTCAACAGGTGAAGGAAAGAATGTGGTTCATTCAAACATTTCATCCATATTCCATGCTGGGGATGTGTCAGCTGTAAAATAGTTAGTAGCAGTAACATCTAAGATTGAAGATGGAATGCGACTAAAATACCTAAATCAATCACATTAGTTTAAGAAAATGTGATTATTTTCCAATAAAGTATGTTACTTTATCCCTCTTTTATTCTTGGTCTAAAGTATACTTCAGGCAGTTCTGTCACATGAATTCAGAGTTAGTTGAGATCTTCAAATTGAATCATAATCCTATGAATCAACCCAAGGCATTTTCTATGTAAAGACTTCAAGGAAAGAGAATACAGCATAATAAATACCTCATTGAGTATAGTAAGTGTTGTCTCTGGTTTGAGTTCCTTAACTCGGAGACCCTGGTTCGCCCAAGACTGGAAGCCACCCTGGACCAGGTATGGTTTCTGTGATTTAAAACACAAATTAAAAATTAGTTTATGTAATCCGTTTCACAGTACCAAAAAACGTATTTAACTAACTAAATGTAACAATTCATTTCAGGTATGTGTTCAAGAGCTTAGAAGATGAGATATCAAGAAAAAGAGGAGTTAGATTAGACTGAGACAGCAGGCAACAGTTCAATGTTCTGATTCCAAAAATGAGATGTTAGGATTTAAGGATTTAACCATTTGGGTCCTGCATATTTCAGTTTGATTTTGGTCACAAGTCTTCAAAACTATAACGGACCAAATTAATAAAAAAAATTCAACTTTAACAGGGTTTCAACTATGTTGGTTCTTTCAATTTGAGCTGAAAAGAAATACACAATATGAGTTTTCTCAAAGCTAATTCTTAAAGAATAACTTTGAAAATTTAGAAATGCTTACTTTAATCCCAAGTTTTCTCAATGATCTTGCAATTCCTTTGGAACGACTTCCATCGGCATCCATAATTATGACCTTCGACCTGTCCTACAAGTAGTAGAAAAAGAAAATATATATAAATTATGATGTTTGATTCACAGGCCAATAACAATGGTCACACTCAGTAGTTAACTTTAGCTACATCCAATGAGGAAAAAACCGGATGTGCATGATCAACCTCTAGACAAATGGAAATAGCTTAGCTTAACTTTATAGAAACGACCTCTGTTTGTTCCCACAACTTAAAACTTTTACAACCCCCTTTCTCTCTTTCCCCTCTTCCTCCAACCTATCTAATGAGCCATGACTTTGAAAAACTTAGATTCACAGTATAACAATAAAACTAAGTTGACAAAGAAGAGCAAATAGATAAGGAAGTTTTTAGAAATACAAAGCCACAAAATCATATGCGAAAGTGTTCTCAGTAGCCTAAATGTGAATGCAATACAGAGTTTGGTTAGTCTGAGCATAAGTTCTTCTTTCACTCTTTCTGCAAAGCTCTAGCTTAAAAAACAACTAAAACCAGTGAAGAGGTAAACAATGAAAAACAAGAAGATACAAACCTCAATGGTTTTCAAGTTTCGAATAACAGTAGCAATCAAGGAGTCATCCAGGTCCCTTCCACTCTTCATTAGATTCCGTATTGAGCCATTAACCTGAATGAAAACGAAAACCATAAAAGATAATGCTTCGGGAAAGCGAAAAAAAGAAGTAAACTTTTCAAGTAAGATAGTGAAGTTAAACCAGACCTCAGGTAAATATACACTAGCGTAACGAGACCGAGCTGCTCGTCGAAGATCAGGAATGCCATCTCTCTCTCTTAAGACCTTGACAAAGTTAATGCCCCAAAATAAGCCATTTCAGATTCAATATAATAGGAAAAACAAATTTCAACTTCAGAAAAATAATAGATTATTAATCATCTATGAGGGCAACTAGCACCCAAGGAAGAGGGACATGAAAGCACTATGAGAAATAGGTTGATCAAGTCTCTTTGAATTGAATCTCAAAATCCATAACATAATCCATACTACAGATTTGAAAGCCCGAAACTCACTGGAGCTTAGCTCAGGTGCGGTGTAGGGTAGGCATAGGACAGACTACAGAGAACCTAAGTTTGAGCTATGGTGCCTTCTTGTCTTGCTCAAAGACCAAAAAGGGGCAAAAGAATAGACATAAAAGTTTAGGGTATCTTGCCTCAGGCCGGACATCAATGAGTAAAGCATTCTCCTTTCCAGACAATAGCTCATAAGTTAGTTTAGGAGATAAGTCCCCGGAGTAACCACCATATGCCCATACCCAGTAAAACGCCCTGCACATATCTGATACAAAATATAAACTCCCAAGCAAAAAAGAAAATATTCGGTAAAACTTATAATTAAAATGTGCACATAAGAACATTCATACCATAGAGTGGCTGAGGAACCAACGAAAAGGAAAAACGGGACAATGGGATCATTCGGATCAAAGCCTAGACTCCTTTCCAGCCCCTCAATACCAATGTAAATCTGCTTGCAGCAAAATGAAGTTAAAATACAAATAAAAAGAAGAAGCTCAAAACTGAATAAATAATGGATTTCTCGGAAAAAGATTTATCCTTGAACTAGAAAAATAGAATCCTAAGGGATTTTATATGCTTGAACTCATTGTTCTATCTTTAGTACAATAATTTTTTATTGGCCCCAACTACTTGCAGATATCTAGAAGCAGAAGTATGTTTGTGGAGCATCTAAGAATTAAAACCACAAGTCATGAAACTGATATGAATGCCAAATAAAAGGATACCTGTTGCAGGGCCTCCCCAACAGGCTTCAAGGCTTTTCCTGTTTTCTCTTCATACAAAGTTAGTGTGTCTTTGATCTCTGGCGGAAGACGTTCCTTAGCAGAAGCATAGTAATATACGAAAGAGGAAGCCCCGTTTGATAAAGAATCCTCCACTACAACAATTGTATGCCTCAACAAGTCAACAGCAACAATATTAGCTTTACTTGATGCTTCCTTCAAGTCATTTGACAAGTTCAAAAGCTTATTGTCAGCTAATACTTGAGCATTATCAACAGCTTCAGAAGCACTTGTCTTAACAGAAGTTATAGAAGAAGTGATTTTCTCAAATAAGCTTTTCACAGCATTCTCTCCCTTGTCTAGCGAAGAGTTAACCGACTCGTTAACCCCAGCCAGAAAATCATCAACACCAGTTTTCGCATTGGATAGTGAATCATTATCAAAGTTCAGGGAGCTAGATGCTGCAATGGGAGTATCGGGTGTTGTGTCAATAGTTGATATGGTTTCAGGTCCCTCCAAGCCCATGTAATCGTTGATATTTTGAACTGACTGGTTTGACAAATCGACAAGTTTCTCTTCTGCAGCAGATACACTAGAATTTTCAACATATTTCAGTTCCACATCTGCGGGTGACATTATTGCTTCAACCGAAGAACTCCATCCATTAGAAATTTTGCATTTAACATCAACTACCACATCCGGGCAAGAATAACTGTTAATGAGGTCCACGGATACCGGCTGTTCAGTGCTTTCAACAAAAGTCGAGTATAAAGATTTCGTTGCTTGTGGCTTAAAACACATTTTATGCAGATGGTTTCCATTTGACACACCCCAAGCAGACTTGTCTTGAAAATTACATCTGAACAGAAAGTCCTTTTCAAGTGGAGTGAAAGGCCGTAAACCTCCATGGAATGGAATCTGCTAGAGGCATCATTTCAAATAATGAATGGACTGCTTCTTAAAAGACAGTTAACAAGATCCATTTTAAATATATGTCACGATTTCATTCCATGGAAAATACATGAATGAACTTGAAAACAATTAAGCAAAATTATTTTAAAAGGTATGTCAGGATTTGGGAAAATTTTTGTTACACAAGAAAAGGTATACCTTTAAAATGAAAGCAAGATAAACAAGCAACATATGATCGTTTACTAATCTATCCTATAAATATAAATTCTCAAAATGTGACGTATTATGGTCTTCACTGATACAAAGCATTTTCCTCAATACAGCTCTATTCTTAGTGCTCTAGCAGTTAAATTTCATAAATTTAATTGAAGTTAGTTATTCAAACTTGGAAGTTAAAACATTTTCAGAAAAGATTTGAACATATAAAAGCAGTACAAGCGAGTCAAATAGTGTATATAAGAAGAAAATTTATGGTTCAAGCAAGTGAAAACTCCACCTGAGAATGTGAAGAACAACCAGCAGCGGCTGAGCAAACAGGCAACATTGTTCAAATGTCCTCAATAGCAAATCAAACTTGGTAAAGTTCAACCAACTTTGACATCTGCCAAAATTCCAACAAAAATAACCCACATCATTCTCCAATGTGTAGACACCGGGTTAATGATAAATACCAAAATCATAATATGAAATCCGGGAAAAAAACAAAAAGGACAAATTTTTAGGGAAGTTCAGACGAATGAATCAAAAGTATCAATGGTGATTTTTTCTATATATAAAAAAAATATTCAGGGCAACCCATTTTCATTTTTGTAGCAACAAGATCAAAACTTTAACTTTTTTTTTTACTTTTAAATTTCTCAAAATTTAACATCTAGACTATATTGTATTAAACAGCACTCAAATCACAGGAAAAATAAAACAATAACACCAAAAAAAAAACAAAGGGTTCTTTAATATGGGATTCCAGAAAACTTCATAAAGAACTAAAGATAAGATCAAATGTGAAGAACAAAAAGGACAAATTTTTAGGAAAGTTCAGTCGAATGAATCAAAAGTATCAATGGGTTTTTTTTTTCAATAAAAAAAAGGCAATATTCAGGGTAACCCATTTTCATATTTGTAGCAACAAGATCAAAACTTTAAGTCTTTTTTCTCTTTTAAATTCCTCAAAATTTAACATCTAGACTATATTGCATTAAACAGGCAGCACTCAAGTGACAGGAAAAAGAAAAAACAATAACAAAAAAAAAACAAAGGGTTCTTCAACAAGGGATTCTAGAAAACTTTATAAAGAACTAAAAGATAATATCAAATGTTAAAGTGGGTACCAAGTAATTCACTCTCTCTAATGCAAATTTCCCACAAAATTGAAGGCAGCTGAAAAAAAAAACAAGTTGAGAAATGGGTGAAGTTGGGAAAATGAAAAATATATATATACATAAAGAGAGAGAAATGGGTGACGATGGAAAATTGTGTGGCTTGTTGAAGCTATTAGATTGTCCTTAATCCTTTTAATGGCTGACTTGGCGCTACTCTTTACCTCTTGTTATGCGTGGGGACAGATTTTCATATTCGCATTTCAACGTCGGTTTTTGTCTAGAGACGATGGAAAACATTGATAATATCAAACCAGATCTCTTAAAGGCTTAATAGGTAAATAGGTGGTCAAGTTATGTTTTTTAAATTATTTTTCCCGTTAAATTGAGATGTAATTTTTTTTTCGTGATTTATTTAAAGTTTATCGTTATTTTTTTCGTTAAAAGACACATGCCATTGTCCTTAACCCTCTAAAAAATATATTAAAAATAAATAAAATTAATAAAACAAGATAAAAATATATCTTGAAATCTTCATATATTCCCAAATTAGTCCCAAACCCTAAACCCCCTAAATCCGACCCTCCTGCAGGCGTTGGTTGCATTTCCGGCAATGGAATGAAGCACCCTCCCCTCGCCAAACAACCCACACGACTTTTGCCGCCCCTCCAACCGCCGTTCGTCGCGAATCGTTCGAAAGAACTATTCGACAATTTCAGCGATTCGCACGGCGTCGGACCATTTCCGGCGACGGGGTGGTGGGAGAAATGGTCGTGATGGTCCGACAACCGATATGGTGGGCGGCGGCGTGACAATCGGTGGCAAAATCAGCTCAAATCGGATTTAAGTTTTAGGGAGTTAAGGGTTTTGGAATTTGGGGCTATTTTGTGAAATCTGTAAAAGTTAGAGAATTTCTATTAAAAAATAAGTAATTTTATTTATTTTTAATATAATTTTTAAAATTTTCAAGAGATGGCATGTGTCCTTTAACGGTAAAAATTAACGGCGAACTTTAAATGGATCACGAAATGAAACTTTAGGTCCCAATTTGGCCCGAAAATAAGTTTGAGCACATAACTGAAAAAAAGATATAATCTGGACACCTATTTGATGGTTAAGCCTTTCTTAAACGGGTTAATAACTTATAAGGTACTTGTGGTTTTTTTTTTGTTTAAATTGGAACCTAAATTTTGCTGAAAGTACAAATTACACGCCTAAAATATCTATAACACAAGTTTTTTTTTTATTAAATAGAGATGTAATACATTCTCATGTTATGATTCAAACTCATACAAGATGAGATAATGGTCATGTTAGCAATTAGTGAATAGTTGATAGCGGATTACATTATCTGATAACTAATTGCATTAACTGATTGTATAAAAGTATTTGGTAATATTAATTGATACATGATAGTTGTTTAATTATTTAAACAAACAAAATGACATATAAGGACATGATTATATTCAATACTTGTTTAAATACATTATTAGTTATCAATATTTTGTATCTAGTAATATTAATTAGATTATGAAAATATTTTTTTAAATATAACACTACAAAACATATTTGAAGAATCTATATATTAATTTATTATTTATATAATAATTTTTAATATAATTTAATTAATTATAAAATTTAAATACAAATATAAATGTGTAAGAAAAAAATATTACTTTATAAATGACACAACGCAAATATGTGAAGGTGGAGAATTAAAATAAAATATATTAAATTTATTTTATTTGGAGTTTTTTTTATAATTATTAAGGGTAAAAAGGTCTTTATAACTTTTATATCAAAACTTCTAATTTCTTTTTTAAAGAAAAAAACTCTTTTAATTTTAAAAACTCATATTAGCAGAGTTTTTTTTTAATTAGAGATTTCATCAAAAACTATTATTCACCGAACATTCAAATTAACAGATTTTACCGATTAAATCTCTAATTTTAACTCAAATTTATAATTTTAGAATTAAAATAAAATATATATTTGGTAATGGGCAGTGTAGATAGGATTTCAGGATCAGAAGTCAAAACCTGCCATCCAACGCAACATCTATTGTTCACTTTGTGGCACAAATAATGCGACTTTTTGTTGTTAGAACATAAATATGTGCATTTACTTACCAAAATTCTATGAATAGATTAAAGTTCTCATAAATTATTAAATTAATTTTCTACGTACCTTTAGCCAAAACAATTCATTTATTATACTGAGGAAAACAATCTTTCATTGAAAAAATATAAATAGAGTCTAAAAATTCAATTTATAAGTTGGTTTAAGAAAATAATGTATTAAGTCTAAATAAAATGGTTTAAGGGTTCAATAAGTCCTTAAATTTTTACAAAAAAATCAGTTAAGCTCCTAAATTTCTTTTGCACTCAATTAAGCCCTCAAACTCAAGAAAAAGGAACTAATTTGGTCATTTGAACAAATTTGACCGTTAACTTTAACGGTTTACTTTTTTGAAAAAATTCTTTTGACACGTGTCGCAGTAGTATAATGCTACTTGTCAATTTCTATGAATTTTTAAATTTCAATTTTTTTAAAATATGTAAAAACAGAAAAAATTCTATTTTTTAATTATGGAAAATTATAAAAAGCTTTTTAAAAAATGAATTTCAAAATTTATTTAAAAATATTAATTTTCAAGATATTAAATTATTTAAAAAATTAAAATATTATTATACAAGTATAAAATATAATTTAAAAACAATAAAATTTATTTTGATTTTTAAAATATATTTAAAACTATACTTAAAAAATATAAAACAATAAAAGTTATTTTGGATTTTTTATAATTGTATAATAATACTTTTTAATATTTTTTAAATTTTTTATTTTGTTTAAAATATTTTAATATTTTGAAAATTTACTATTTTTAAATAAATTTCGAAATTAACAAAAATATTTTTTATAATTTAAAATAAATTTTAAAAATTTATTTTTTTAGATTTTTCCTGTTTTATATATTTAAAAAATTAAAATTTATAAACACCTAGAAACGACAAGTGGCATTATCATGTTGTGACATGTGTCAAAAAAAATTCAAAAAAAAAACTCGTTAAAGTTAACGGTTAAGGTCGGTCAAAGGGCCAAATTAATTTTTTTCTTGAGTTTGAGTGCTTAATTGAGTGTAAAAAAAATTATGGGCTTAATTGATTTTTTTTGTTGCAAAAGTTTAGTGGCTTATTGAACCCTTAAGCCAAATAAAATTAATGGTTTGAATATTAATATTGTGAGTTCAAAAATATTTAAAATTTTGAAGGTGGGCACACATATATTAACATCATGTTCGAATTTGATTCATTTTGTGAAACTAATAAATTAATTTTGATATAACAAAGGATTTAAGGACTAAATTAAAAAAAAAAGAGAAAATGAATTTTTAAGAACTCAAAACCTCTCTATATGTTTAAGGAAAAATGTCCAAGTCAAAACTTTAACTTATCTAAAATTTTCTAAGTGTTTACCAAGACAAAACAGTGATTTTCGAGTCACCGTTTCGGAATGGCCTTTGGGCGTTTCAGAATATTTTAAAACTGTCAACATCTGTTTCGGAACTAGCTTTCCCGTTTCGATACGGGTGTATCGAAACAACTATTTGTGTTTCGAAACGGATGAAGAACAACATAACAGTTTGAACTGTTTCGATACGGCAGTATCGAAACAACCTCAAACGTTTCGAAACAGATTTCAAACTTGGTTTCAAAATATGACCGTTGAAGTTTTATAACTGATTTTAAAGATATAGTTAAGGTGTATCGAAATGCTTCTAAGCCGTTTCGATACAGGTTTTGACAGTGGCAAATTGTTTCGAAATGGGCTTCAGCACGTTTCGGAACAAGCTCTTAGCGTATCGAAACGATCGTGTCTATTTCGGTACAGCCTATTAATTACACCCCAACGGCTATTTCTATTTTGGTCTGTTTCGAAACAGGGTCGGACATTTCGGAACGGGTAATTGCAGACTGCATTTATGGAGGGAAGATAACATCCCAACGGCTATAATAATGAAGGCAACAACCCCAACGGCTAGAATTCAATGAGAAGGTATAAAAGGAACCTCTAAAAGCACCAGCAACAACTATTGATCCTAAAAGAATTATCTAAACATCAAATTCAAGCAATTGTGCTAAAATCGTATATTTTCTTATAAACCCCAATTGTAGAACTTTGTATTTTCAATCTTATTTGTTCAATTGGGTTGAGTGCTTGTAAAAAGGGCTACATTTGTATTGAGAGATACTAGCTTTTAGCCTTAATCTTCTTTGTAATCTTTGAGTAAGGATTGGGTCAATTTTTTGGTAGAAAAATTGACCACTTTGTAAAGGTTTCCTCCTAAGCCTAGAAAATGGGAAGATCAACTAGTGGAGTTGTTGGAAAATCCTTAGTGAAGCTAAGGTAGTGGATGTAGAGTTCAATTAGAACTTGAACCACTATAAATCTCTTGTCTAGCAAATTTTCATTTTCCACTCCACCACCAAAATTTCTAAAAATCCAATTCATCCCCCACTTGGCTTATATCGATTCTTCAATCCACTCAACAATTGGTATCAGAGCCTACCTCTTTGAAGGATTAACAACCACAAGAGGAGTTCCCAGGAGAGTGTGATCTATTCTAAAGACAAGTTATGACATCTACTTTAACCTCCAACCTCTATGAGTCACAATCAACCACTAAACCACCATTCTTCAATGGGGACAACTACCCATATTGGGAGAATCGGATGCGTCTCTTCATCAAGTCAACGGATTACATGGTTTGGGATGTAGTGGAAGAAGGCCTCTACATTCCGGTTAAGAGAACCGATGAAGGAAGACTAGTTCCGAAAGTAAAGTCGGAGATGACTGAGGAAGATAGACGGAAGATGCAAGTCAACGATAAAGCTCTACATATCATATTTTGTGCACTTGGTCCAGATATCTACTCAAAGATTCCATCTATCGAAAGCGCAAAGGAAGTGTGGGACACTTTAGAGACGACTTATGAAGGCACTAGTGATGTGAAAGAGACAAAGATTGGTTTGCTAAACTTGAGCTATGAGAATTTTAAGATTGACCCCGATGAGAGCATCTCAAAGATGTTTGATCGATTTTCGATCATCGTCAATGGCCTTAAAGGATTCGGTGAAGTAATTCCCGAAGATAAGCTAGTGAGGAAGCTTCTATACTCTCTCCCGGAATCTTGGGATGGTAAGAGGACGACCATCATTGAAGAAAAGAATTTAAAAACTTTGAAGCTTGATGAGCTTGTTGGGTCTCTTCTTACACGCGAGATCATGAAGCAAGGAAGAGAGGGAGAGAAGAAGAAGGAAGAGATAAGGATAGAGAAGTATGAGGTAGAAAAGAAAAAGAAGCTAGGAGTTGCTCTCAAATCCTCTCTACATGAGGAGAGCTCTTCTAGTGAGGAGGAAGACTTTGAGGAATTGTGTATGATAGCCAAACGATTCTCACGGTTCATGAAGTCTAACCGAGGGAGAAAATTTTAAAGAAAGATGGACTTCAAGAACAAAAGCAAAGAACAAGAGAGAGACCAAATCATTTGCTTTGAGTGCAAGAAGCCGGGTCACATACGTTCCGATTGCCCTCAAATCAAGAAGAATGACTTTGAGAAGAAGAAGAAACTCAAAGCCAAGCTTGCTATTTGGAGTGATGAGGAGTCATTCGAGGATGAGGAACATGAAGTAGCCAACCTTTGCCTCATGGCTCTTGAGGAGGATTATTCTATGGTAACCTTTAACCCATCTACTTTTGATTTTACATTTGATGAACTTCAAGATGCTTATGATGAGTTGCAAGAGGTATATGATGAGTTGGTTGAGAAATACAAGGAGTCAATTTTAAAAAATAAGAAAATGATTTCGGTTTTAAGGACCCAAAATGACTCCCTTTCTAAAACCAACTCGGAATTAGAAAAGAAGGTCTTAGTTTTAAAAAATTCTTCGAATGAGTTTGAAAAGAAATCAAATGATTTAAATGACCTTCTTGAGAAATACCATGTTTACCACCAAGAGGAGGTGAGTAAACTCAAAGCTTCTCTAATCAATGTTGGGAAAAGCATTTTGAAAAAGCATCTTCTTCAAAATCCCAACATGTGAAGAGAACTTTGTTGACCACAAACAAAGAGGCTCCCATAAGTATCATAAGAACAAGAAAATTAGAAGTGTATGGGTTCCTAAGAAACTTGTAGTTTCTAATAATATTGTAGCCATTTCATCTTGGATTCCTAAGGGAACTAATTATTTGGGAACTAACACTCATGGACCCAAAATGATTTGGGTACCAAAAATCAAAGTTTAACTCTTTGTTTGTAGAGGGCATTGCTACAAGGCCAAAGCACAAAGCCAAAACTCGTGGTACCTTGATAGTGGATGCTCGAGGCACATGACCGAAGACAAGAGTCGATTCATGAACTTAAAGCCAAAAAGTGGAGGAGTAGTGACATTTGGTGACAACTCCAAAGGCCACATTGAAGGTATTGGCTCCATAGTTAATCACTCTATTATACTCATTGAAAATGTTTTGTATGGAAATGGTCTAAAACACAATTTATTGAGCATTAATCAATTGTGTGATAAAGGGTTTAATGTCTTATTTGATAAAATGGGTGTAAAATTGTTGACATTAAATCAAATAAAATAATGCTCATTGGTCATCGCATAGGTAAATTATACATGGTGCATCTAGATGACATTCATACATCTCATGCATGTTTTGTTGCACAAGATGAAAATGATGCATGGTTATGGCATAGGAAACTAGGCCATGCTTGCATTAGTGTTTTAGAAAAATTAGTTTCCCTAAATCTAGTTAGAGGTTTACCCAAAATTAAGTTCTCTAATGATAAAATATGTGATGCATGCTCTAAGAGTAAACAACATAGATCATCCTTTAAATCCATTAATGATGTCTCTACTAGTAGATGTTTACAATTGATTCATATGGATCTTTTTGGGCCTATTAGAACTATGAGCTTGGGTGGTAAATCGTATGCTTTTGTACTTGTTGATGACTATTCTAGATTTACTTGGGTTCTATTTTTAAGTACAAAAGATGAGGCTTTTGAAAAATTCATCACATTTTCAAAATTAACTCAAAATGTTCTTGAGCTTATGATTTCTCACATTAGAAGTGATCATGGAACCGAGTTTCAAAATCTAGGTTTTGAATTTTTTTTTAAATGAAAATGGTATTAGCCACAATTTTTCGGCACCTCGAACTCCTCAACAAAATGGGGTAGTTGAGAGAAAAAATAGGACTTTACAAGAAATGGCTAGAACTATGCTTTGTGAAAACAATTTACCTAAATATTTTTAGGCGGAAGCCACAAATACCGCTTGCTACATTGTAAATCGAGTAATGATTAAGCCACTTTTAAAGAAAACACCATATGAGATTTTAAAATCTAAGAAGCCTAACATTAGCTATTTTCATCCATTTGGTTGCAAGTATTTTGTTTTAAACAATGGAAAAGACAACTTAGATAAATTTGATGCTAAAAGTGATGAAGTTATTTTCTTAGGATATTCTCTAAACTCTAAAGCCTATCGTGTATTTAATAAAAGAACTTTGGTAGTAGAAGAGTCTATACATGTTGTTTTCGATGATAACCTCCTTCTGAGGAAGGAATCTTGTGATGATGATGATGTAGGAATCCTTGATGCCTTTGATGGAGGACAAACTTCAAAGAAGAATGAGATTCCAACTAAATAAGAAGATGCACAAGATCCACCTCTTGAAGCCTTGAAGGACTTGGCTCTTGAGGAAAAGGAAGTGAGCTACCCAATGGAGTACAACTATGTCAAAGGTGGTGAAATCTTGGGTGATCCATCCAAGGGGGTAACTACTCGCTCTTCTCTTAAAATGCTTAATCATGTTGCATTTATCTCATGCATTGAGCCTAAAAATATTAAAGAAGCTTTAAAAGATGATTTTTGGATTATGGCCATACAAGATGAGTTAAATCAATTTGAGAGAAGTAAAGTGTGGACATTAGTTGAAAGGCCTAGAAATCAATCTACTATAGGAACTAAATGGGTATTTAGGAATAAACTAGATGAGAGTGGTAACATAGTGAGAAACAAAGCTAGGCTAGTTGCTCAAGGTTACACTCAAGAAGAGGGAATTGATTTTGATGAAACCTATGCACCGTAGCTAGAATGGAAGCTATTAGGATATTACTTGCATATGCATGTTATCATGATTTCAAGCTTTTTCAAATGGATGTCACGAGTGCATTTTTAAATGGCTTTATAAATGAAGAAGTGTATGTGGAACAACCACCGGATTTTGAAGATCCAATTTTTCCAAACCATGTTTTTAAATTGTCAAAAGATTTATATGGTTTAAAACAAGCTCCCAAATTTTGGTATGAAAGACTTTTAAGTTTTCTAGTTAGAAAAGGTTTTGAGAAAGGAAAGGTGGACACAACACTTTTTATTAAAAATAATGGCAAAGATATATTAGTAGTTCAAATTTATGTTGATGATATTATATTTGGTTCTACTAATGAATTGCTTTGTCAAGATTTTTCTAAGTTGATGCAAGGTGAATTTGAAATGAGCATGATGGGGGAGCTCTCATTCTTTTTGGGACTCCAAATCAAACAAATGAAGGATGTCATCTTCATCAATCAAGCTAAGTACATCAAGGATATGCTCAAGAAGTTTGGCTTGGAGAATGCAAAGCCTCAAGCCACACCAATGAGCTCATCTACAAAGCTTGACAAAGATGAAGGAGGTAAGTGTGTTGACTCTAAGCTTTATTGCTTTATGATTGGATCATTGATTTACCTTACCGCAAGTAGACCGAATATATTGTTTAGTGTTTGCTTGTGTGATAGGTTTCAAGCTAGTCCTAGAAAGTCTCACCTTATAGCCGTAAAAAGGATCTTTAGGTACCTTAGAGATACTCATTGTCTAGGTCTTTGGTACCCTAGAGACTCAACCTTTAATCTTCATGCTTATTCGGATGCAGATTACGGGGGTTGTAAAATTTTTAGGAAAAGTACTTCTGGCACTTGCCAATTCTTAGGTAGTATGCTCATATCTTGGTTCTCTAAGAAACAAAATAGTGTAGCTCTTTCTACCACCGAAGCCGAGTACATATCCTTAGGGAGTTGTTGTGCTCAAGTCCTTTGGATGAAGCAACAACTCTTATATTATGGTGTTAAAGTTAAAACCATACCCTTTAAGTGTGACAACACTAGTGTTATATGCCTAACCAAAAATCCCATCTAACACTCTAGAACCAAACATATAGAAATAAGGCATCATTTCATTAGAGATCATGTCCTTAAGGAAGATGTTGTTTTAGAGTTCGTAGACACCTTAAATCAACTAGAGGACATCTTTACAAAACCTCTAGATAAGGAGCATTTTTGGTCCCTTAGGAGAGAGTTAGGTCTAACTAGCCTATCTTGACCTTTTAGGACATTTTTGTGCTTAAATTGCTTGATTGCTTGCAAAATGCCATGCGTATGTGTTTTTAATCCTAATTTCATCCATGCTTATAGTTAGAGGGAGTATGTTTATGTTTATACATGTTTCTCTTGCTCATACATACCATTTATGCATCTAGGACTTATTAGAATTTACTTTTTCTGCAATTTAGAGCCTCATCTGCACCTCCAGGCCTAGGCGTATCGAAACAAGTGAATCTGTTTCGATACAGGTACCTTAAAGAATTGGTTCATGACCAGGGTGTTTCGAAACACCTAAGAGGGTTTTTAAACGTGTTGCCTCGTCCAAGAATTGTATCGAAACAGCCTAGAAGTGTTTCGATACGGGTTACCACGTGGGTTTCGATACGGTCAAAGCCGTATCGGAACTGTTAAAAGTATACGAAACATCAGTCAATGTTTCGGTACGCACGTTTCGGAACGATCGTGCCTGTTCCGAACGCCTCTCCGGATAGCTTTTTAAGGGCTTTAATTAATAAAGTTTGCTTTTCATTAAAACTCCTAAAAACCCTAAACCCGATTTTCCCTATAAAAACCCTCTAAACCTCATTGTTTTTCATCAAATCTTGAGGGCTTTTACTCACAAACTAAAGCTTAAGCAAGCTTCAACAAATTTGTGCAATTTCTTCCATTCATTCATCCAAAAATCCCTTTTTGAGGTATTTTCATCCTTTTCTTTTTCCTTTGATTTAATTCGTATTTTAGGTTAGAAAATATTAATTTTGTATAGTTTATATGTTTTGTAACTTTGGTTTTTCAAAATTTCTAAAAAAATTCAAAATCTCAAAGTTTTTGAATCAAATATATTTGTTTTTACTCGTATTTTTTTCTGTTTATCAAAAGTTGTTTTCTTCTTCAATTTTTTTTGTTATATGTATATACGTTTTTAAAGTGTTTTTCTCTAAAACCTTAATGGTATTTTTCATTGGATTGAACTAAGATATTACATGCACACATTTAAATTTTTATTTGCTTGCTTTATGTTTTTAGGAATTTCATGGAAAACATTAACAAGAAATGCAAGACGACTCAAACGGGTGAAGCTTCAACCCAAGCGAACATATGTCCTAACATCACCCTCCTTTTTCAAAAGAGTCTTCGGAATCAAGAGACTAAGGACCATTTCAAAATTATCATGGATTTAGCCGTTCGCCGAGAGCGTGTCGTGGATATTACGTTCCTTAACTCCGAGCATTTTGAATTCCGCTACCTAGCTCTCTTGTGAGAATGGACTTCTTGGCCTTTTTTAGCATTTCGGACATTGTTTACAAGCATATGGTCCTCCTTTTCTACTCCAATGTCGTTCTTATTGATAATGAAGATCATACCGAGGTGATTGACATTGAGTCATATCTTTTGGGAAGGAAGTTCACCATTGATATATCCGTTTTAGAGAATGCTCTTGGGCTCAAGGATGAAGGCATTGAGGATGAGAACCATTTTGGTGCTCACACCGGATCCGTTCTCTCATTGGATGCTCATGACCAGTTCCTTCATTTGATGATCTCTTGGTTCATTCGCCCTTCCGGAGGTAAATTTTCCCACGTTCGTCAGGTTGACTATTTTTGGTTAGAATGCTTTCGCCGATGACAACAACCAAACCATGTTAAAATCATGTTCGCCGAGATGGTCCATAATGTGAAGATTCGCACCACCGATGCTCTTACCTCATTCACTTATGGGGTTGTTTTAAGCTATGTCTTTGGTACCCTCAACATTGATTGCTCTTATGATTCTCCAGAACCCCGCAAACGTAAGATTGGTGAATCTTCTCTCATTAAGTTCGGGTTTCGCTACACTCTTGGCCAATGGGTTCATGTTGATAGGCAAGCTCCGACACCTCAAGTTGAGCCTCCACCTCAAGCTCCGACTCCTAACAATGAGGCACTTATGACTTTCCTTACCGAGCGGTTCAACTCGATGGATACGAACATGGCTTCGGGATTTGGTGCTATCAACACTCGTTTGTAATCCTTGGAGGATCGTGTTCTTGGAAACGAGAATCGTCTTACTGCTCTTGAGAATCAACAATCATGTATGAACTTATCTTTCTCCACCTTCTATGGTGATTGGAGGAACTTTCGTCGTGCTCAAGCTAAAGCCAATGATGATGGTGATGACGATGATGACGAGGCTTAGGATTTTCATTGCATATCATATTAGTCTATCATATTAGGAATAAGTTTGCACCTTTCTATCTTTTTATGCTTAAAAGACCTATGCTTTGCTTATTTTGTTTGGGATTGAGCTTAAACTCTATTGCTTTAAGTATTTATGTTTGGTTATTTGAACTTAATTCTATCTATATTATGTTGTTTGGTTTCTTGCTTTTAACCTTGTTTCTTCTCATGTTTAGCCTTGATTATTATTCTTTTTGATCTAACAAAAAGGGGGAGAAGTAATATGAGAGCCATTTTTAAGTTTGGTTTTGAGTTTCAAAAACACTTGAATTTTAAATCTCTTCAAAACTTTAAAACCCATCTTACATTGGGGGGGAGTTAGAACGTCTTCAAGATTTCAAATTCTTAAAAATTCAAACTTGGTTTTGTTATATCAAAAATGGGGAGATTGTGAAACTAATAAATTGATTTTGATATTACAAATGATTTAAGGACTAAATTGAAAAAGAGAAAATGAATTTTTAAGACCTCAAAACCTCTACGTGTTTAAAGAAAAATGTTCACGTCAAAACTTTAACTTATCTAAAATTTTCTAAGTGTTTACCAAGCCAAAACAGTGATTTTCGAGTCACCGTTTTGGAACGGCCTTTAGGCGTTTCGGAACATTTTGAAACTATCAACCTCTGTTTCGGAACTAGCTTTCCCGTTTCGATATGGGTGTATCGAAACAACTATTTGTGTTTCGAAACGGATTTTAAACTTGGTTTCAAAATATGACCGTTGAAGTTTTATAACTGATTTTAAAGATATAATTAAGGTGTATCGAAACGCTTCTAAGCCGTTTCGATACAGGTTTTGACATTGGCAAATTGTGTCGAAACAGGCTTCAACCCGTTTCGGAACAGACTCTTAGCGTATCGAAACGACCGTGTCCATTTCGGTACGACCTATTAATTACACCCCAACGGCTATTTCTATTTTGGTCTGTTTCGAAACATGGTTGGTTGTTTCAGAACGGGTAGTTGCAAACTGCATTTATGGAGGGAAGATAACACCCCAACGGCTATAATAATGAAGGCAATAACCCCAACGGCTAGAATTCAATGAGAAGGTATAAAATGGACCTCTAAAAGCACCAGCAACAACTATTGATCCTAAAAGAATTATCCAAACATCAAATTCAAGCAATTGTGCTAAAATCCCATATTTTCTTGTAAACCCCAATTGTAGAACTTTATATTTCCAACCTTATTTGTTCAATTGGGTTGAGTGCTTGTAAAAAAGGCTACATTTGTATTGAGAGATACTAGCTTTTAGCCTTAATCTTCTTTGTAATCTTTGAGTGAGGATTTGGTCAATTTTTGGGTAGAAAAATTGACCACTTTATAAAGGTTTCCTCCTAAGCCTAGAAAGGGGGAAGATCAACTAGTGGAGTTGTTGGAAAATCCTTAGTGATGCTAAGGTAGTGGATGTAGAGTTCAATTGGAACTTGAATCACTCTAAATCTCTTGTCTAGAAAATTTTCATTTTCCACTCCACCACCAAAATTTCTAAAAATCCAATTCACCCCCTCTTGGCGTATATCGATTCTTTGATCCACTCATCACATTTATTATTTAGGTGTTTGAGTTCAATTTTTTAGCTTACGTGAACATGTTCGTTTAGTGTTCACGAACATGATCATTTATATGTTAGCGAACATAAGCTGCTAGGTGTAAATAAGTTAACAATGCTTATTTACAACGATATAAATACGTTATTCATTCAAACATTAGTGAATTAAAAAATAACAATTAAATAATTTGTCCAACGTGACTATATGGTGGATCCGTCGTTGTGGCTAATTGTTAGGCTCGATGATCACCTTCAACCGATTCTTGCCAAGTGGTAGAGAAGATGGATTTTTGGGTGATTGATTTGTAGAAGCCAAAAATTGAATGACACAATGAATTTATAGTGGTTAAGGCTTCGAACAAGCACCTACATCCACTACCTTAACTCCCACTAAGGATTTTCCAACCAATTCACTAATTGATTCGTCCATTTTTCTAGTATTAGGAGGAAACTCTTACAAACGATTAATCTTTCTACCCAAAGATTAACCAAACACACAAGAGAAAGAAAATAAGCAAACTAAAATTTCTCTCACAAGGTATTTGTTTGCACTCTTTAAGCTCTCACCCAAACATAAACACTTGAGCAAATATGACAATTTTGGCTCGCAAGTGTTGTCTATACAAAGGATGAACAATTAAAGCCATAAGACACAATTTCTCATCATAATGTTGTTGACATTTGAAGCAGTAGTCTTCCATGGATGCTTGGAGGTCCCTTTTATACTCTCAATTGAGTTTGTAGTCGTTGAGGACCATTGGGATTGAATTGGAGCTGTTGGAGCCTTTATTTCCCACCATAAATGCGTGTAACCGTATCAGCACGACCTTCTTTAAAAATAGTCGTTGGAGGTCTGGTCTAGCTTTGCGTATCGAAACACATTGAGGTGTATCGAAACGCCTTGTAGCGTACTGCAACGTGATTGTCCGTATCGATATGACCTGCACAGTTGGGAAAATAGCCGTTGGGGGTTTTTCATAAAGTCGTTAGACAATAAATGTTGGGCGTATCGAAACACATAGGAGCGTATCGAAACAACCTTTTCCATATCGAAACGGGCAAGCCCTGTTTCGGTATGAATTTTGGCGGTTTTAATTCCAGCAGCTGAAACCCTTAAAGTATATAGAAACGGGGTATACCGTTTCGGTACGGACATGCTAGAATTCTAGTTTTGGCTACTTTAAAACATTTCAAAGCATTTTAAAACCTTTTGAAAACTCCTCAACTTATTTTCATGTTGTTTGGACTTAAACTCAATTTGAATTTTTTTCAATTTAGTCCAAATTTGTAGAACTAATGTTTTGATATAATAATTGAAAAATGTTTTGGACTAATTTGAAAAGAATTTAAAACTTGTTTTAAGTCCAAACAACTTGAAATTATGTTTGAGGTATTTTAAAAGGTTTTTGACAAAGATTTTTCATGTTTTTAGTAGCCAAAATTGTGATTTTAGAGTACCCGTATCGATACGGTAAACCCCCATACTGATACCTTTTTGCCCCAGTTTGGCCACTGTCAAAACCCGTATCGATACAGGCCCTTGCCGTATCGATACGGATCGGGATCGTTTCGATACGCCAGGTAAGCGTACCGATCCCATTTCCACTACCCCAACGGCTATTTCCCAACGGCCATTTAAATATGAACCCATACCGATACGCCCTCAAGCGTATCGATACGCCTTGGCTGGCAAGAGCTCAACGGCTAGTTCCTATGAAGGCCGTACCGATACGGTTCCACGCGTATCGATACGACTAGCTGCAGAACAACATTAATGAAGGGAAATAAAGTCCTCAACGGCTCCAATTCATCCCCAACGGCTAGTAACGGCTACAAACTCATTTGGGAGTATAAAAGGGACCTCCAAGCATCAAGAGAAGGCTAATGCTCATATTGTCAAACATCAAATGATCAAAAGTGTCTTAGTGCTTAAATTGTCAATTCTTGTATAGACAAACACTAGTTAGCCAAAATTGTCAAATTTGCTCAAGTGTTTTAGGTTTTGGGTGAGTGCTTAATTGTGCAAACAAACACCTATTAGAGGGTTTTAAGTTTGCTTTCATTGTCTCTTTGTAAAGAGGGTTTTGATCAAGGCTTTGGGTAGAAGCTTGATCGGTTGTAAGGGTTTACTCCTAATCCTAGAAAAGGGGACGAATCAATAGTGGATTGATTGAGAAATCCTTAGCGGGGAGCTAAGGTAGTGGATGTAGACCTTGGTTAGAAGGTTGAACCACTATAAATCATTGTGTCTTTATCTTTTTAGCTTCCTAAACCCTTCCACCCAAAAATCCATCTCTCTACCACTTGGTGAGCTAAATTGGTTGATCGAATCGAGCCCCCAAAATCTCAACAATTGGTATCAGAGCTTGTCTCAATCGAAGGGGATTCACATCCTATTGAGAAGATCCGACAAGCTCGATCAATTTTTCATCAACCGGCTCAATGGCACATTCTATCGACAAACCGCCTTTCTTTGACGGAACTCATTATGCCCATTGGAAGACAAAGATGAAGTTCTTCATAAAATCAAGAGATTACAAGCTATGAGATGTAATTGAAGATGGTCCGTTCATGCCTCAAAGAAGTAAAGCGGAGTGGAGTGCCGACGATCGCAAGAAGATGGAGCTAAATTGCAAAGCCTTGCACATTCTATTTTGTGCATTTGGTCCATCCATCTATGAGAAGATGTCTTCTTGTGAGAGTGCCAAGGAGGTATGGGACAAGCTTGAAGTCACATACGAGGGGACAAATGAAGTCAAGGAGACCAAGATTGGGCTCCTAACCTTAGAGTATGAGAACTTCAAAATGGATCCGGAAGAGAACATTGAGAAGATGTTCGATAGGTTCTCCACCATCACCAATGGTCTCAAAGGGTATGGAGAAGCCATTCCGGAAGAAAAGCTTGTTCGGAAGCTCATCTACTCACTTCCCGAGTCTTGGGACTCAAAGAGGACCGCCATCATCGAAGCCAAAAATTTAAAGACTTTGAAGCTTGATGAACTCATGGGGTCTCTCCTTACTCATCAAATCATGAAGAAGAACAAAGAGGATGAGAAGAAGATGGAAGAAATTAGAGCTATGGGAGAGAAGAAAATCAAAGGGCTTGGCATCAATGCTAGTGCCATGGCTCTCAAATCCTCCACTTGTCATCATGTCTACTCAAGTGAAGAGGAGGATCAAGATGAAGAGATAGTCCATCTCTTCAAGAAGTGTGCCCCGTTCATGAAGAAAGCCTTGAGAGAGCTTGAACGAGAACCTAAAAGAAAGGAGAGGGCAAGCACTTCAAGCCATAAGAAGAAGACACATGTGGCTACTTGGAGTGACGAGGACTCCACCGACGATGAACAAGCCAACCTTTGCCTTATGGCCATCGAATAAGATTCAAGGGTAACTTCTAATTCATCTACTTCATGTTCTTACTCTTTTGATGAATTACAAGATGCCTACGATGATTTGGTTTTAGATTTTAAAAGCCACATTTTGAAAAACAATAAATTGATTTCAAAGTTAAAAATTCAAAATGATTTGCTTACTAAAACCAAACTTGAACTTGAAGCAAAACTTGAAGAGTTTGAATTAAAATGTTTTGATTTACAAAAATTGCTTCAAAATGTTCAAGTAGAAAAAGATTTGATTCAAAAAGAGCTTGAAAAGAAAAACAATTTTGGAAAATCAAACTTTTATGTTAGACAATCTAGTGCCCCTAGATTTATTAAAGGAAAATGTTTTAGAAGTATTTGGGTCCCAAAAGGACTTAGTACTTCAATTAAAAAGGATGACATTGAAAATTGGATTCCTAAGGGGACTAAAATTTGTGCTACTAACGTTCATGGATCCAAAGCAATTTGGATACCAAAAATTACTTGATTGTCTATTGCTAGGTGTGATGGAGATGTTCAACAAGTCAAACATTGAGGGGGAGCTCCATGCACACAAGGAAGAACACTTGAAGAAGGAAGGCTTCACATCCTCCCTTGGGTTCAAGTGTTGGTAAAATTTCTAGTTGTTTAGAATTAATTTGTCTTATTTTCATTTTATTCAACTAGATGATCATATATGTTGGACTAACATTTTTGATGATGCTTAGAGTAAAGAGGAGCCATTTTTAAACCAAATTCTTATTTTAGTCAAAGTTTTTACCTCTATTGTTATTTTAAACTTAGTGTTTTAAATTCTTTTTGATATAACAAAAAGGGGGAGAAATGGTTTGAAAATTGAAAAATTGAATTTTCAAATGAATAAGGGGGAGCTTTATTTGAATTAAAATTTCTAATCTCTTATTCACACTTTTTTAAGTCTAAGGGGGAGAATCCCAAACAATTTTTCAAGTTAGTTTTATTATATCAAAAAGGGGGAAATTGTAGAACTAATGTTTTGATATAATAATTGAAAAATGTTTTGGACTAATTTGAAAAGAATTTAAAACTTGTTTTAAGTCCAAACAACTTGAAATTATGTTAGAGATATTTTAAGAGGTTTTTGACATAGATTTTTCATGTTTTTGATAGCCAAAATTGTGATTTCAGAGTACCCGTATCGATACGGTAAACCCCTGTACCGATACCTTTTTGCCCCAGTTTGGCCACTGTCAAAACCCGTATCGATACAGGCCCTTTCCGTATCGATACGGATCGGGATCGTTTCGATACGCCAGGTAAGCGTACCGATCCCATTTCAACTACCCCAACGGCTATTTCCCAACGACCATTTAAATATGAACCCGTACCGATACGCCCTCAAGCGTATCGATACGCCTTGGCTGGCAAGAGCTCAACGGCTAGTTCCTATGAAGGCCGTACCGATACGGTTCCACGCGTATCGATACGACTAGCTGCAGAACAACATTAATGAAGGGAAATAAAGTCCTCAACGGCTCCAATTCATCCCCAACGACTAGTAACGGCTACAAACTCATTTGGGAGTATAAAAGGGACCTCCAAGCATCAAGAGAAGGCTAATGCTCATATTGTCAAACATCAAATGATCAAAAAGTGTCTTAGTGCTTAAATTGTCAATTCTTGTATAGACAAACACTAGTGAGCCAAAATTGTCAAATTTGCTCAAGTGTTTTAGGTTTTGGGTGAGTGCTTAATTGTCCAAACAAACACCTATTAGAGGGTTTTAAGTTTGCTTTCATTGTCTCTTTGTAAAGAGGGTTTTGATCAAGGCTTTGGGTAGAAGCTTGATCAGTTGTAAGGGATTCCTCCTAATCCTAGAAAAGGGGACGAATCAATAGTGGATTGATTGAGAAATCCTTAGTGGGGAGCTAAGGTAGTGGATGTAGACCTTGGTTAGAAGGTTGAACCACTATAAATCATTGTGTCTTTATCTTTTTAGCTTCCTAAACCCTTCCACCCAAAAATCCATCTCCCCACCACTTGGTGAGCTAAATTGGTTGATCGATTCGAGCCCCCAAAATCTCAACAAAATTAAATTTTCAAATATTATATCAAAACATAAATCTCAACAATCTCCCTCTTTTTGATATAATAAAACCAACTTGAAAATTGTGTTTCGAATTCTCCCCCTTAGAAAAAGAAATTTTGAATAAGAGATTAAAGATTGAGAAATACTTAAAGCTCCCCCTTATTCACTTAAAAAAATCAATTTTTCAAACACTCTTCCCCTTTTTGTTATATTAAAAACGATTCAAAAAAAGTTTGAAAACTTTTAAGTCCATAACAATAGAGAGTTAATTTGACAAAAATAATAATTTTGTTTAAAAATGGCCCCCTTTTACTTAAGCATCAACAAATGGTTAGTCCAACAAATATGATAATCTAGTTGGAAAAAAATCAAATTGAACAAAAGAAGATCAACTAGATTTTTCCACACTTGAACCCAAAGGAGGATGTGAAACCTTCCTTCTTCAAATGTCTTTACTTGTGTGTATGGAGCCCCCCTCAATATTTGACTTGTTGATCATTCTCCATCACACCTAAAACAAGACAATCAAGTAATTTTTGGTATCCAAATTGCTTTGGATCCATAAGCGTTAGTAGCACATAATTTAGTCACCCCTTAGGAATCTATTTTTCAATTTCATCCTTTTTAGTTGAAGTACTTAGTCCTTTTAGAACCCAAATACTTCTAAAAACTCGCCATTCAAAAATCTAGGGCACTAGATTGTCTAACATAAAAATTTAATTTTTCCCAAATTGTTTTTATTTTGAAGTTCATTGGAAATCAAATATTTTTCCTCTTGAACTTTATGAAGCAAATTTTGTAAATCAACACATTTTTGTTCAAACTCTTTGAGTTTTGCTTCAAGTTCAATTTTGATTTTAGAAATCAAGTCATTTTGAACTTTCAAATTTGAAACCACTTTCTTGTTTTTCAAAATGTGATTTTTAAATTCTAAAATCAAATCATCATAAGCTTCTTGTAATTCATCAAAAAAAAAATAAGAAGTTGAAGTAGATGAATTAGAAGTTACCCTTGAATCTTTTTGGATGGTCATAAGGCAAAGGTTGGCTTGTTCATTGTCGGTGGAGTCATCATCACTCCAAGTAGCCACATATGCCTTCTTCTTATGGCTTGAAGAGCTTGCTATCTTCTTCTTCCTCGATTCATGCTTGGATTCTTCAATTTTATTCTTCATGAATCGGAAAAACTTTTCGAAGAGATAGGTCATCTATTCTTCGTCACTTTCCTCCTCACTTGAATCTACATGTGGGCATGTAGAGGAATTGGGAGCAACAACATTCGTGTTAATGCCTAGCTCCATGATTCTCTTCTTTCCCATCTTCTTTATCTTTTCCTTCTTCTTCTCCTCTTCTCTTCCTTTTTCATGATTTCATGAGTGAGAAGAGACCCCAAGAGTTCATCTAGCTTTAAAGTCTTAAGATTCTTAGCTTCGATGATGACGGTCTTTTTTGAGTCCCATGACTCAGGAAGAGAATAAAGAAGCTTTCGGACAAGCTTGTCTTCCGGAATGATTTCTCAATAGCATTTGAGTTCATTTGTGATGGTGGAGAATCTATCGAATATCTTCGTGATGTATTCATTCGGTTCCATCTTGAAGTTCTCATACTTGAGGTTGAGAAGACCGATCTTGGTCTCCTTCACTTCGTTGGTTCCTTCGTATGTGACTTCAAGCTTGTTCCATACCTCCTTGGCATGTTCACAAGAAGACATCTTCTCATAGATTTTGGGGCTAAATGCACGAAAAAGAATGTGCACAACCTTGCAATTTTGCTCAATCTTCTTGCGATTATCTGTACTCCATTTCTCCTTGCTTCGTTGTGGCACGAGCGAACCATCCTCAACTATGTCCCAAAGCTTGTAATCTTTGGCCTTGATGAAGAACATCATTATTGTCTTCCAATAGGCATAGTTAGTGTAACGCCCCGATTTTGGGCCTAGGAATTTTTAAGGTTGACTCAGGGTTCGTAGGACTTAGACTAGATATCCGGGTTAGTTCGGGAGTGGTTCAGGGAAAACGTGGTTCGAGATATGATAAAGTTATGAGTAAAATTCCTAAAATCATCTATATATATATATATTAAGGTTTGGTGAAGTCAATTTTGGAAAATGAATTTTGGAGACTTGACATTTCGGGTTAGTGACTGTTTTGTAAAAATGTAAAATCTATTTTTAAAGGAATGATTTGAAAGAGGGTCAAAACTTAAAATCTTTAGGGAGCTAATATATTTTAATTGACCTTTTCCTTTAATTGGATATTTTTAAATGTATTTTATTAAAAGGAATTAAAAAGGAGTTTTTATTAAAAAAGATTTAATCATCTAAAATCTATTTTAACGTAACTTCCTCTTCTCTTATTTTCATCAACCAAACACTTCTTTTTCTCTCAAACTTTCAGAGATTCTCATCTTCTCACTCCACTTTGATTTACAAATGATTTTCTTGATGATTCTTCCATCTAACTCAAAAGATTCTTGAAGATTTTTCATCAAGTCTTGTCAATTGAAGGAATAGGCAAGGGTTAGAGGTAATTTTCATTCAACTCCTCTAATCAAGGTTCTTTAATGAAATCCCAAAGTCTTTGGCTCTTTAATTGTATTTAATAACAATATTTTATAATCTATTTGATGAAAATGGATAGATCAAGCTTTAAAATATGATTTCTCAAGATTTTCGTATTGGTACTATTTTGATTAATTTGAGATTGATTTTAATCTTGATTTGGATGTTTGATGTTTAAATGAATGATTTATAATAGGAATCCCGAAATAGGTTGGATATCTAGTTGTTAAGATTGTTAGATTTGGGTTTTTGTGAGGATAATGTGGTTTTGGTGTTGCTGAAGATATAAGGATGCAAATAATTTCAAGCATGAGAAAAAATGAGCATGGTGAGATAGAGATTTCTACTTGAGAAATGGTTTTAAAAATGCATTGTTGTTGTTGGTTGTTTTGAGCATCCCTCACTAGGCATTATTGCTTTCGCTCTCTTTTTCCAACAATGCAGAGAACTAGCATATTTGGGCGGCAAGGAAGCAAGAAGGATTCCAAGGAGTAGGACTTAGCTAAAGTATGATTTTATGTTTACTTGTTAATAATAATAATTGGCAATGAGAGGATGCCTTAATGTTTTGGGAGAGTGTATTTTAAAACTCCCTGTTTTGTGGCAAGTTTGTGGTGCCTTTGATGACTTGTAAATGACCATTTTCTATTGATATTTGCCTTGGTTTGTGTTTTGGCTTTAAGTGGTTGTTTTGTATAGGTTGCATGCCTATAGATTTCTTTATTGCTTAATGTCAAGTTATGATGTTGGAATTGTCTTGTATGATTGGGGTTTGATGCTTGATTATGTTGTATGCATGTTTGAATGGTTTCGTATGGGTTAAAGTGGGAAAACCAACAAAAAGTGTCATTATAGGCCCAAGTTTTTTGGTACACTCGTGCCTGTACTAAAACGGTGAGCATGAAATGGCTTATGGGTATCGAAACGGAAAAGGGCTATTTCGGTACGTTTTGTTACTGGATTATGTTCCAATACAGGGCAACCTATACCGAAATACCCTTCAGTTAAAGTAGTTTTGGGTAGGGGTGTTCAAAAATATCCGATCCGATTATTTGTTTATTTGATCCAAAAATTCAGATATTCGATCCGATTTTTATTTTCGGATCAGATATTCGATCTGATTTTTATTTTCGGATAAGATATCCGATCCGATTATAGATTTTTCGAATCAGATACGGATCACAATATTTTAAGTTTCGGATTATCTGAAAACCCTAAAATCTAATTTTTTAAATATTAATCTTGTTATATTTAACAATTTGATGCTTGTTATATCCGAAAATTTAAAAAATCAAAATTTTCATATATGTGAATCTTGTTATATTTAGCAATTTGTTGTTTGTTATATTCGAAATTCTGAAATTTTCATAAATATGACCTTTAAATTTGAAAAAAATAGTTGAATCAAATTATATTTTCAGATAATCGGATATCCGAATATCCGATCCGATTATCCGGTATCCAAAAAACCAGATATCCAGTTTTTCTCAGATCGGATACGGATCACTATATTGTTGATCCGAAAAACCAGATATCCGAAAAAACCAGATCGAATCCGATCCGACATCCGACAATGAACACCCCTAGTTATAAGAATCTTTTGAAGTTTTGTTTCTTTATGTCTTAGTCCTGAATGTTGTGAATGCAATTAAATGAGATCGGATGATTGTTTGGAGCTAATATTTGACAGAGTGGTGTGTTATATGACTAATTAGAGGTTGGTAACTTAAAAATGGAAGAGTTCCCTATAATATGGGAAAATTACAAAATGATTCTTAAATGCGTTGTATGCAATTGAGTCCCTAAACGCTGTTTGGTTGAGTTGCAAATTGTACCGCTGCAATGTTTATCACATAAGATGATAATGAGCATCTAGATAAGATAAAATGAAAAATAGGGTTGTTTATTGAGGTAAACTTTTCGGTTTACATCAATATTCCCTGTGTGATCTGTTCGGTCTTTTGCCCAGATCGAGTCGAGGGGGTTACAATTAGTCCCGTCAAAGAAAGGTGGTTCGTCGATGGATTACGCCTTTTCGCCGGTTAATTGTATTGTTGGTTGAGCTAGCTAGATCGAATCAATAGGATGTTAATCCCATTCGATTGAGCCTCGTTTTGATACCAATTGTTAGGCTCAATAATCACCTTCAACTGATGTTTGCCAAGTGGTGGAGAAGATAGATTTTTGGGTGATTGATTTGTGGAAGCCGAAAATTGAATGAAACGATGAAGTTATAGTGGTTCGAGCTTCGAGCAAGCACCTACATCCACTACCTTAGCTCCCACTAAGGAATTTTCAACAAATTCACTAATTAATTCGTCCCCTTTTTCTAGGATTAGGAGGAAACTTTTACAAACGGTTAATCTTTCTACCCAAAGATTAACCAAACACTCTCTACAAGAGAAATAAAATAAGAAAACTAAATTTTCTCTCACAAGGTATTTGTTTGCACTCTTTAAGCTCTCACCCAAACCTAAACACTTGAGCAAATATGATAATTTTGGCTCACAAGTGTTGTTTATACAAAGAATAAACAATTAAAGCCCTAAGACACAATTTCTCATCATAATGTTGTTGATATTTGAAACATTAGCCTTCCATGGATGCTTGGAGGTCCCTTTTATACTCTTAATTGAGTTTGTAGCCATTGAGGACCGTTGGGATTGAATTGGAGCCGTTGGAGCCTTTATTTTCCACCATAAATGTAGTCCTGGAGCTGTCCGTATCGATACGCATATAATTGTATCGGTACGACCTTTAGAAATAGGCGTTAGAGGCCTGGTCCAGCTCTGCGTATCGAAACACATTGAGGTGTATTGAAACGCCTTGTAGCGTACCGAAACGTGATTGCCCGTATCGGTACGGCCTGCACAGTTGAGAAAATAGCCGTTAGGGGGGTTTTCATAAAGTCGTTGGGCATTAAATGTTGGGTGTATTGAAACACATAGAAGCGTATCAAAACGACCTTTGGCGTATCGAAACGGGCAAGCCTTGTGTCGGTGCGGATTTTGGCAGTTTCAATTCCAATAGCTGAAACCCTTAAAGTGTACCGAAACGAGGTATACCGTTTCGGTACATGCAAGCTATAATTCTGGTTTTGGCTACTTTAAAACATTTCAAAGCATTTTAAAACCTTTTGAAAACTCCTCAAACTTATTTTCATGTTGTTTGGGCTTAAACTCAATTTAAAATCTTTTCAATTTAGTCCAAATCATTTTTTCAATTATTATATGAAAACATAAATCTCAACATTAATACATATATAATTAAAGTTTGTTTAAAAATTAGAAAATAATGTATTCTGTAATAACTTATAGAGACAAACCTATATAACATCTTCATGATGTGGAGAATTTTATACAAACATTTGTTTTGCTTATATTGTGGTGGATTGAGTACAATCACACATAAAAAAAAGAAGAAAACATACTATTCACGCTAGCCGTAAAAATACATTAGTGAATCAGAAATCTTCAAATTACAATTTACAAAGCAATGCAATGTATAAGACCTACAATACTACATCAAATTCGAAAACTCAATTAGTGCCTATTACCTATTTATATTCAATCAATAAAAAGCAAGAAAAAAACAAATGCATTTGTTAAATTGATTCAACAAAATTAGTATAAAGAATCATTAACTCATAAAGCCATATTTTTACTATACTCTCAATTAATTTAATATTTAACTCAAAATTAAAATGTTATTGTGTGAAGTTATATCGGGTTGTTGGTGTATTGGCTTCGACTTGAGCACTCCTTTTCTTCCATTAGGTTTAGGGGGGTTAACAAGACTCAAGTCGTCGTCTTGACTCAGTTTGATCAAAGTTATGCAATCTTATCTTTAAAAAAATTAAAATGTTCGAAAAAGAGAAGATAAACATAAATCCACTAAATATTCAATTATTTTATGCCCATTTGTGTTGTTATAATTGTAAGAGAATGAACAAAAGGTCTCAAACTCTTAAAATCTTGTAGAAGAAAATTTAAATAATGATTGAAATATACTTCTATATATTGAGTAAATGAGTTTAGAAAAATAAAAAATACATGATTGAAAATTACATACCTTTGGTCTAGATTTGGGAGTCCTGAATTTTAAAAACAGAGAATTTTGAGTTAGAGAACGAAAAAAGGTCAAAATAGAATTAAAAGTTGCATAACCCAAAGAATTTTTATTTTTAGTGGGTTTCTATATTTTCTTATAATTGGTTTTTTTGGGCTTTTTATGTAGATATGTAAATGAATTGGGATCAAATGAATTGTTTGTGAAGTACTAAGATAGAATAAATTACTAGTTGTGGACATCTTTAGTCAATTTTTTATTATAATTTTTAGGTGGATTGGGACAAGGGCAGACACAAGATTTTATGTTGGGGAAAAACCTATAAAATTTTAGAGAGGTAAACTTAAAGTTTTAAGGGGACAAAAATAGATTTTCAATAGAAAATATATAGAAAATTTCTTTAAAAAATTTAAATCATATGCAAATTTCAAATTTCTAGGGGCGACTGCTCCTCCTGTCCTCCTCGGTCTATCCCTAGTTGGGGACAAATAAAATTTCAAGGTAGGCACAAACAAAATTTCTTAAATTTTAGAGTGGGCACAAAGAAATTTCAGGGTGAACATAATCAAACTTCAGGGCGGGCACAATCAATAAAATAAATAACTAATAGAAAAAATTCAGATTCTAAGATGGGCACGTCCTTACCCTGACCTTAATGTGCATCCGCCATTGGTTAAAAGAGTCGTTTATTTTTCGGTTCACACAGGAACAAAGTCATTTAGTATAGGCAAAATGAAAAAAAGATGCCCAACGTTTGCAAGTTTTTTCATTTAGCCCTCTATTCTTTTTTTGGAGCAAACAACCACCCAACGTTTCATTTTGGTCCAAATATGCCTTGTTGGATGAAAAATGTCAGTCAACTGACGGTCAACGGCTGATGCTGACTAGACTTGCCACATGTTAAAAATCTACTGACGTGTCAGCATTATATTCGCCACGTATCATCATCAGATTCGGCCATGTGTCAGCATGATAGTCAGTCACGTGTCACCATAAAGAAGGGTATAACAAAATGTTTTTAAAAAATTTGACGTGGCCAACAAATCTTAACACGTGGCAAGTCCAGTCAGCATCATCTGTTAATCGTCTTTTAACTGACAATTTTCATCTAATGAAAACATATTTAGACCAAATTAAAACGTTGGGTTGTTTGCTCCAAAAAAAGATTATGAGGTTAAGGGCATCTTTCGTCATTTTACTTTTAGTATATAGAAGAGTTATGACTCTAAAATATTTTAATATAATAATATTTTAGAATTTTTTAATTTATATATTAATCAAATAAAATTCTGGTGCCTTTTTTAATATGGTAAGGTTAAACTATTAAATGACCATCTAGAGTGATTTTGATATAATCATCATACTTTGTATTAATCAAACCACAAGCCCCCAACGATAGTCGATCCTGGGTCAAGACTCAAGAGCATAAATTGAAGCAGACCAAACCGCTAAGCCAAAAGATAATATTTATTCATCTTGGCCAGGTTGAATTTTTTGGATCAATTTATTTTACATACGAATGCCCTTGCCTTTACAGTTTGAATGTTTCAAACAAATTGGCCAGGTTGGTTCTTTTGATGCTTTTTACTCTGTTCAACTACATAAATTTCTACCCTTTCCTTTTTGGATCATTTCTGGTGACCTTATTTGTCTCCCTTTCTTCATGTAAAGAAGTTTATGTTTCTTTATAGGAGTACTAGTCTCAAGCGGTAACCCCTTTTTTTCAATAAACAAGTAGAAGGGAATTGATTTGGTATCATCTCTATTTTTACTAAGGAATTGAAGGATAAAAATGACGATGACGACAATGGAAGGGATGATGGCTCAGGAAGAACTGGATAATATAATAAAAATAAAAATTTGACTTGCTCAAACGCTCACTCCTAAATAACATTTTCTGGTTTAGCAGATTGGTCTGCTTCAATCTATGCTTTTGACCTAGGATCTATTATTGTCGGGGTAAATTTTGTGTCCAAAATTCTCTATCCAATTTGATTGGATGAGAAAATATTAGTTCAATAATTTTTTTTCCATTCACGTGTTGACACCTGTTACTAGCTGCCTGGAGGATGAAATTTATTAAATTCAATTTAAGATCAAATTGATAGAACACGTAAGTAACAAGGATTAAATGTATAATTATATAAATTTATGTTAATTGCCACGTTAAATTTTAACTGTAAGTGGCTTGATTGATATCATTTAAATAATTAAGTGATTATATTAACAAAATTAAAAGTACGATGGTCAGGTGGTCGTAGTTTTTTTTTTTTTACTTAATAGATCTTAATTCCCTAATGTCTGATCGTAATTGTATATTCAAACTAGTTGATCGATAAAAAAACACCGACGTGGCTAAGGGTACTTAGGTAGCACTTTCTGCACGCAACCGCAGAGGATCTTGTTTTTTTCCCGTCTTTTAAACCTTTTTATTCTCTTGCTGCTTGTCTCTCCGATGTTCCAAAACTCCGGTCAGTTCATTTACTTTTCAAAGTTTTTATTTTTATTTTTTTTATTTTTCAATTATAAAATGTATCAATTTTCGTTTCCTTCATTTACCGGAACTTCTCCTCATCTTCATTCATTTCATGTTATAATTCATTTCCACAGTCAATTGGTACTAATTAGGTGAATTTGAGATTTTTGCTTTTCGTTTTAATGATTCGATTCGATTTTAGAACGTATTAAAAGAGCAAGAAATCAAGTAGTTTTATTAGTTTTAGCTTAAGTTCCCCCCCCCCCCCCCCCCCCCCCCCCCCCTATTTTAATATAATTTTCACAAATTTATTATCGAACCTTTTAGACAGTTAGATCTCAGGAACAAAGAGGAAAGCTGAATTTTTTGATCTAGATTTAGGGAATTTGTTTATATATACATGTCACCGACTATTTGCTTCAATGTAAATTGGAGATTTGATTTTACCCCCTTTTTGGATTAAATTTTTTAGCAGGTTTATTTTAAAGAAGTTTTTTAGTTAGTAGTTCCATTTCAAGCGCATGGAATCACCAGGTGATCAGATCTTGTATTTATTTCTTTGTGCTAAATGTGGTTTTTAATGATTGGATAAATCTACTTTACTGCTTTAGCTGATTATATCCAGTTATACTTGTAGGTGGTGGTTCAAGAAGCTCATCTGTTGTTGTGGTTACTTTGGATACTGGTGAAGTTTATATTGTTGTTACATTGTCTACTAGGAGTGACACACAGGTTATTTACGTCGATCCAACAACTGGGGTGCTCCGCTATTGTGGGAAGTTTGGTCTTGATGTTTTTAGGTCTGAGAATGAAGCATTGGATAATGTTACCAATGGATCACCCTGGCAGTGTAGGAGTAAAATTCATGCCAGGGCAATATTGGGCTATGCCGCCTTGGGAAGCTATGGGCTACTTCTTGTTGCTACAAAGTTAGTTGCTAGCGTTCCCTATTTGCCTGGTGGGGGATGTGTGTTTACAGTTGCGGAGAGTCAATGGATCAAAATACCCCTTCAAAATCCTCAACCCCAGGATAAAGGAGAAATAAAGAACATACAAGAATTAGCTGAGCTCGACATTGATGGGAAGCACTACTTCTGTGAGACAAGAGATATAACTCGTCCTTCTCCAAGTCGCATGTCCCTGCTCAGTCCTGATGATGAATTTGTTTGGAATGGATGGCTTTCTATGCCATTTAAAAACATTGGGTTGACACAACATTGTGTCATTCTTCTGCAGGTTTTGCTTCATACTCGGTATCTTCAATTTAATACTCATCTGATTTTTAATGCAATTTCTTTCTAGATAGAAGAATTGCCGTCTTACTATCCCTTTGTGGTAGTAAAATGTTCTATTTGTGCATGGCATGCCACTGACTGTTTTGCCATGACATTCTCCTCATGTTTATGCTTGTTATTGTATCCTCTATGCACATAGAGACATTCAATGAAATTTATTTTTTAATACTTCTTTCTTACCTGCTATTATTGTATAGGGGTTTGCAGAAAGTCGAAGTTTTGGTAGTTCAGGTCAGGTAGAAGGGATTGTTGCTCTCATAGCTCGTCGAAGTAGGCTGCATCCTGGTACTCGATACTTGGCTAGGGGTATAAATTCATGTTTTAGCACAGGTAAGATAATCTTTATATTTTTCTTCTTCTATAGTTTTTTTTGCATGTTACTTTGATGGGTTTTTGTTTCTTCCCTCACAAATATTTATACACAGTTATTAAACCCTTTTTATAGCCACTCTTATTATTTTTTTAATTTCTTGATCAGTTTTTTTTTCCTTCCAGTTCAACGCCTTATGTTGAATTGACTTATATATCTTTCCGCTGAGAGTTGATTGACAATAGCTTACAGTGCATGGTTATGTTGTTTCTTTAAGCTACAACGATGGGTAGTCTTGCACTTAAGATACATGTTTATTATGTGGCATGGAAGATGGTTTTAGAGTCTTGCTATGAGTTTGATGCAGCATAATTGGTTTGACATTCTCTTGATGACAATTCACTTGATCTCTGCTAAAGTATTTTGAGCAACCAGAATGAGAACAGTGAATTTATTCAAGATGTTTACACCGAATTGGTTTAGATTCAACATAATTAGTTGAACTTTTTTCTAGTCTTTCCACCTATTATTGCATGTCATGTCATATAGATGCAAGTTTCTTTATTCTCTTTTAAATTATTTTTTATTTCATTTTGCATCAATATCCATTTTTTTACTTTCATTACTCTTTGTTTGTTATCACATGCATTTTCTTGTAACTTATAAAGAACATCTACATTCATAGGGAATGAAGTAGAATGTGAACAACTTGTATGGGTGCCTAAAAGGGCAGGTCAAAGTGTACCTTTTAACACATACATTTGGCGACGGGGCACAATACCAATCTGGTGGGGTGCTGAACTAAAGATGACTGCTGCTGAAGCAGAAATTTATGTTTCTGATCGTGAACCTTATAGAGGAAGTTCACACTATTATCAGAGATTAAGTAAACGATATGATTCTCGTAACTTAGATGTTGGTGTTGGGCAAAATCAGAAGCCGAAACCTTTTGTTCCAATTGTATGTGTCAACTTGCTTAGAAATGGTGAAGGAAAATCTGAATGCATTCTAGTTCACCATTTTGTGGAATCATTAAACCATATTAAATCTACTGGAAAACTTCCTTATACTCGAATTCATTTAATAAATTATGACTGGCATGCCCGGATAAAGTTACAAGGTGAACAACAAACAATAGAGGAATTGTGGAAACTTCTAAAAGCGCCCACTCTGGCTATAGGCATTTCTGAAGGTGATTATTTGCCTTCACGACAGCGACTTAAAGATTGTAGTGGTGAAATCATCTACAATGATGACTTTGAAGGGGCCTTCTGCTTAAGATCCCATCAAAATGGCGTGTTACGTTTCAATTGTGCTGATTCTTTAGATAGAACCAATGCTGCCAGTTTCTTTGGGGCGCTGCAAGTGTTTGTTGAGCAGTGTAGGCGGCTTGGGATATCTCTTGATAGTGATTTGACTTATGGTTACCAGGAAGTTAATAACTATGGTGGGTATTCTGCTCCACTCCCACCTGGCTGGGAGAAACGATCTGATCAAGTAACGGGGAAAACTTATTATATTGATCACAATACAAGGACCACTACATGGAATCATCCATGCCCAGATAAACCATGGAAGAGATTTGACATGACATTTGACGAGTTCAAGAGATCAACGATTTTATCTCCTGTATCTCAGTTAGCAGATATTTTCCTGCTTGCTGGTGATATCCATGCAACACTGTATACAGGTTCCAAAGCCATGCATAGCCAAATCCTAAGCATATTTAATGAAGAAACAGGAAAGTTCAAGCAGTTCTCTGCCGCACAAAATCTGAAAATCACTCTTGAGAGGAGATATAAAAATGCACTTGTGGATAGTTCCCGTCAAAAGCAGTTAGAGATGTTCCTCGGAATAAGGCTTTTCAAGCATCTTCCATCTGTTCCAGTTCAACCTCTGCATGTATGTAATTCTCGTGTTAGTAAATGGATTCAGTATTGATTCTTAATACATATACTGTTGAAAACTCTTGAGTTTGTTATTTGGATTACCATGCCACATTCTTTAGATGGTATAGTTTTTGACTTGTTTATTAGAGTTTGTCTTAAGTGAACATTCTTTTTCCACACAAGGGTTTATAGTCTTGTCTAAAAACAGTACACGCTTTGAAGATTATAGTTTGTTTTGCTGTTTTTGTCACAGGTACTTTCTCGACCATCTGGTTTCCTTCTGAAGCCTATAGGCAGTATGTTCCCAACCTCCAATGGTGGAGCTAGCCTACTGAGTTTCAAGAAAAAGGATCTTATCTGGGTACTAATGGTTTTCTCTTCATCATCTACGAAAACTATACGTAACTTATCAATTGTACTTTGCCCTTTTCTATTTTGTTGTTATTTTATTTAATCTTTGTTGGAATGCATGCATCTACTTGTTTCTTGCAGGTTTGTCCCCAAGCTGCAGATGTTGTTGAATTATTTATCTATCTTGGAGAACCCTGCCATGTCTGTCAGCTTCTACTCACAGTTTCCCATGGTGCTGATGATTCAACTTATCCTTCAACTGTTGATGTAAGGACAGGCCGTAACCTTGATGGGCTTAAGCTAGTTGTCGAGGTTTGTTCTTCTATATTGTCTCTTTCCTTAGGTTGTGAGGTGTATTTACCAGTTTCCCTTATGTGATTGTAGTTTAATGTGTCTAGCGTGAACTTTTTTATGAAATTCCTTTACATTTTGCGTGGTAGGGTGGAAAGAAAATTGAGAAGATTGAAAAAAGGGAGGAGAAAAGTGAAAAGATAGAGAACATATCTTTTATTTACATTGGGGGTGGTTGGTAGGAAAGATGGAAATCTGGAAAGAATAAGTAATTTTCTTTCCACCCATTGTTCGATAGAGTTGAAAAAAGAGATGAAAGAAAATGAAAGTCATATTATCTTACCAATATATCCTTTATAAATTAAGATCGAAAGATAAAATTTTAAAAACAATGGATAATCTTGTTAATATGCATACATAACTCACTCACTCTCATCTTCGCTCTTATTATTCCAATTTGGAATTATTATTTTTATGCATTAGGGTGAAAAATAGTCAGCTTTCCTACTTTCACTACTCTTACTTCTTTCCTACCAAACACACTCACCCTTCTCTTTCTATCCTTCCAGCTTCCTACTCTACCAAGCTATCCTTAAATTCCTCTTTGAAAGGTTCCCCCTAAAATAGCATGGTTTTTCCATATGTGTTGATTTATTTGAGTTTGAGTAGTCTTCTAATCCTATTTTGGATTGTATTGACAGGGAGCTTCCATACCCCAGTGTGGAAATGGGACAAATCTTCTAATTCCCTTACCAGGTCCAATTAGTGCTGAGGACATGGCTGTCACTGGAGCTGGTGCACGCCTTCATGAACAAGTTACATCTTCTCTGTCATTATTGTATGATTTTGAAGAACTAGAAGGAGAATTGGACTTTCTCACGCGTGTAGTGGCACTTACATTTTATGCAGCTGAATCTGGAAGTCCTATGACTCTTGGTGAGGTAAAGACATTTCTCAGAAATTGTTGCTTGATATTCTGTATGTCTCTTTTATCTAAATTTGCCTCTTTATTGAACAATTATTTTGTAGGAATGAGTGTCATGTGCATTTTTGAGTATTCAAAGTAGAGGTTTAGTGATTAGAAAGTAATACGGAAGCAACAAAAAGAGATTGCATGGTGATTAGTTTTGGTTTCTCTCTGTATATATTTTTTATTTTTGTATTTTTTCATGTGTGGAGCAGAAGGGGGTTGGAGAGAAATTAGTGCTGTTAAAGTAAGGTATTAGCAGTTCTCTCTTATCGAAATGTGTTGCCTGATCTACTGTATTTCTTTTATTGTAAATTAATGTGTTGCGCTGGACCAGGTGTCATGGGCATGTAATGAGTATTTGAAGTAGAGGTTTAGTGATAGATGAATAAAAGTAATATGAAACACAAGAAAGAGATTGCATGTGATTAGTTTTGCTCTGTATTATTATTATTAAATTAGAGCTGGTAATGGAGTAAGATCGTTCAGGCAAAGAAACTGTGTTGTTGTGGTTATGGATAATAGCTTTATACTTTTCTTAAACATAGAGCGGATTGAAGTTAAATATATTGTTCCATTCTCTTCTCTTAGATACAATGTTTCTCTCCATTCATGTGCAATTGCTTTGACAATTTTGAAATTAATCCTAATTTCCTTTCCTACCCGCTTTTTTATTTTGTTTCAGTTTTCATTTTATTTTGATTTAGGCAGTGGGGATTTCTAATTCTGCCAAATGATTCCGTAAGAATTGAAATTATTTATAGGTAGAAATCCTTGGAGTTTCTCTCCCCTGGAATGGTGTATTTGCTAAAGAAGGGACTGGTGCCAGACTAACTGAGCTTGCAAATAAATCTCAAAAGGACAGCAATTCTTTTTTGTCTGGTTCGGACACAAACCCATTTTCTGGCACTCCTCTATCCAATCAAGCCGTGTCAACATCAGCGAAACAAGCTTCTGCAAATGATTTGGTTGATCTATTAACTGGAGGCGACATGCTCTTTGAGGCTGCTTCTACGCCAGTTGCAGAAAATGTTACTTATGGGGGAGGTGACTTGCTTGATTTTCTGGACCATTCTGTTATGGACTATCATCGTCCTGAAACTGATCAGAAACCCTCTACACCACAGGAAATTCCTCAAGATAGAGGTACACAGAAGTACATAAACTGTGTAAAATTCATGGCAGGACCACGTATGGTATGTTATTACTTGTTATTTGTATTTTTCTTCGACTTCAGATGTTTGAGGAAAACTAGTGAAATCCTAATTATTCTCTCTATTGAATACTCTCATCCTTCAGGAGTTGTTTTCTGGGTAGTTCTATGGTAAGGAACTTAAAATAAGGTAAATTTAAGGTTAAATTACATAAATTGTTACAACTTTGTAACAATTTTGTGCAATTGAACATTTCTGTAATTATACAAAACATTGTGAATTGGGTGTAATTACACAATATTGGAAAGTTGTAACAATTTATGTAATTTGATAACATTTTATCTTTCCCTTATTTCAAGGTCCTTATGCTGGAATTTCCCGTTGTTTTTCCCATGAGTCAATTGAACTGAATACTACTTATGATTCATTGTTGTCTTCTTTTTTTTGAACTTCTGTTTTACATTTCTTGGTCAGGTGATAACCTTTTGTATTATCATGAGTTTACAGATGCTTCTTTGTTTTTGGACCATCATATGTAACAAATAGAAGATAAATAGGGATTGGTCATAGAAAGTGCATCCAGGGATGTGTATTCTCTGTGGCTACTAATCTTATTTGCTCAATGGCTTGTTAGTTCAGGTTATACGTGTATGCATTATGAGGGAGTGAGAATTTAGAGATTTCTATTTTTTTCTCTGAATCTTTTACATCGAATGATCTCTAAAGCCTCCTTTATTCAATGTGAATTTTCTATTTTTGTGGAACCTCCCCTGGCCCCCATCCCCAAAAGTCATTTGCCCTATTAAAATTCTAGAATATCTCGCTCTTTGTGAGAGATATGCTGAACTTTTTATTGTTACAGTTAATTTCAACTTCTCCTCTTAACTTTTTAGCAATTAGCTAAAAGCTCCAAACTTGTCCAAAGTATAACCCTTTTAATACCAAAATTGAGAATAAATTCCTGGGAACATTACAACTAGGTGATATGTGTATGGGACTCAATTCCCATGTTAATCTGGATCGCAGCATCTCATCTTGATTAAGGAGAAAAATGTTATGACTATTGATTTTTTTACTTTTCTTCTTATTTTCCTTGGAAAGCTTACTGCATTGACTTTTGATTTTTTTCTCCCTTTGTGGGTGTAGCATCATCTGAATGCATGTGTAGGCTATAGAGAATATACAAGTTTTAAGGTGGTAGCTTTCAACCTGATAGAACATTGAACGTGCTCATTCAATTTATCCAATTTTGCAGGACAGAAAGATAAACTACCTTGAAGCAATGAAGCTAGAAATTGAACGTCTCCATCTGAATCTTTCTGCAGCTGAAAGAGATAGAGCTTTATTGTGTATTGGAACTGATCCGGCAACTGTAAATCCAAATTTTTTGCTTGATGAATCATACATAGGAAGACTATGCAGGGTGGCAGGCACCCTTGCATTTCTTGGGCAAGTTGCTCTTGAGGATAAGATTAATGGTTCTATTGGTCTTGGGAAGATTGAGGATAATGTTATAGATTTCTGGAACATTAGTAGAATTGGGGAGAGCTGTTCTGGTGGCAAGTGTGAAGTGCAGTCTGAGACTAAGGCAACTCTATCTGATTCCTCAATGTTGTCATCTAAAGATGGTTCAAAATATGTCTTCTTGTGTTCTAAATGTCGGAGGAAGGCTTGCCAAGTTTGTTCTGCAGGGAGAGGAGCCCTTCTTCTGCCAAATTATACAAGGGAGGCGACGAATTACAATGGCTTATCTAATCAGGGTGTTTCAAATTATAGTAGCCAAGTTGATCTCACTACAAACCGTTCCGTGGCACTGGAAAGTGTTATTTGCAAGAAGTGTTGTCCTGAGATAATTCTTGATGCATTGGTCTTGGACTATGTTAGGGTCTTGATTAGTTCACGAAGAAAAGCCCGTGCTGATAGTGCAGCATACAAAGCTCTGGATGAGGTTACAGGATCCTCATTCCTAGATAGTCTTTCTGAAAGGAGTCAGTCCTCTAGTAATCAGAGAGCTGTTAAAGTTTTGAAACAATTACTTACCAGGGAAGAATCACTAGCAGAGTTTCCATTTGCCAGCTTTTTACAATCGGTATAATCTTACTTTCTATTTTAATATGTTGATTACATTGTTCTTCCATTGGTGCAATGTCTGGATTAGTTGAATGGCTATCTTGAAATAACGTGGTTTACTAGGCATTGGCATGATTAGAGTCTGCTACTAGTTATCCTTTTAAGTTCAGCCTATATCAAGAAGGATGAGGATTCTATCTTCTCCAACTGCTTTATGCTTCTTGTGTACCATCAACATTCCAAGCCATGGAACACATTGCATCTTTTGTCCCATACTGATGACCTGTTTCCTTATTAAAAACATGAGCTTATTTGTGCTTTGTTATGGGGTTAATGATGGATTTGATACTTGAACTATAGTCAAATGTTCTATTTGATACCTCAAGTAAAAAATGCACGATTAGGTACTTAGATGAAACATATTTCACATTCATAAAGTGTGATGCTTCTCCAATGGCCAAAAAATCTTACAGCTGGAACATTTTGATAGGCCATTGGAGACATGCCAGGCTTCCTTCTAATGGGTTTAGGGAAATGTGGAATGTGTTTAGCAGAAGCAAAGTTTGTGTGCCCTAATTGCACATTTTTCAAACTTTAGGTGCAAAAAATCATACATACAACTATAATTGGGTTATCAAATGCGTTGACATATTTTTATAAGTGGTCGGTCTTTCTTCTTGGTATCTAAATCAATTAGGAAATCTATTCTTTTTGCTAGCAAGATTAGGCATGCATATTAAGTGCATTGCTCCAATTACCTATCGTTATTTAAGTTTTGTAGGAAAAACTTCATATAATTTCATGATATTATCACTACTTCAGTATATGGAAAATTAAAAAAAAAATGATAAACCGAGACTTCTATTCCTTTTTACCAATTTCGAACTTATCTAGTGTTTCTTATAATAGACATGTCTAAAAGTCACGTTGGTCATATAGAAAAAATGCAACTCTTTATTGTCTGTAAAGGATGATTCAGGAATGTCTTTTCATACTGCTATGTAATCTCCATGCTACAAGTTTTATGCTTTATATTTTTTGTAGAGAAAAAACATTTGAGATGCTTTGATTTAGTCTTATAGCATCTAATCACCTACATTGAAACTGTAGGTTGAGACAGCCACAGATTCAGCACCACTACTGTCGTTACTCACTCCACTCTATTCTGGATCACAACATTCATATTGGAAGGCTCCCCCTAATACTACCTCTGTTGAATTTGTTATTGTTCTTGGCACACTTTCAGATGTCAGTGGAGTCTTATTGCTTGTTAGTCCATGTGGTTATTCTGAAGCTGATGCTCCCATTGTAAGTATACCCATCTTCCTGCCGTAATTTTATCTTGTTAAAGTGAACTGGTAAGGCCTACCGGTGTCAGCGACTTTGTGCGTGTGTCATTCTTAGAAGCAACTTCAAGTTAACATCTCAATTTTGCATCGCTCCCATATAGCAAATGATGAACTTCTGATATAGTTTTAAATTAGTTTATATTCCTTGTTATGTTTTACTTCAGAATATGTTGTACTTAGTTACAGGAAGATAGATCCCTTTTGACATGCTTGTAAACCGTAACGTGTTTCTTGATGTCATTGCAGTATAAAAAATACATTAGAATATTTGGCTTGTCATCCATGACAGTTATGTTGCTCAGGCACAGGCATAGTTATGTGGCCGACATGAATGTTTTCTCTCTCTATATATTTTTTTAAAATTTTTTCTTTACTTGGAAAGTTAAATCTCAGTAACTATGACACCTTTCCTCGTATATATGTTTAGTGTGGTAGAACTTCATGAAAATGAGGAGTTGGACCGGCTTAGCTTAACAGAGATAAAACAGCTGATTTGGAATGGAACCCAGTTTTGGTAACTAATGAATGCTTCCAAAACGAAACATAACAAGCTTCAAGCAGTGAATATTTTAAAAATAAAGAAAATGTTTTTATTATTATTTTGGACAAATCAATTTTTTATTCATTGAAAGAAATATGCAAACCTACCATGAAATAACAGAATGATTAGCTTTAAATGATTAGGAAATAATAATGAGTTACCAAAACCAAAATCAGCACTTAGATAAGAATTTTTCCTCCAAGTCCCAGGTTTGCACTATCATCATGTTGACTCTATCACCAGCTATCTTCTGAAATTTCTTAAGATACTGCAAACAACATCTTATTTGAGTGAGAGTTGTATCAGTGGAACTTGTCTTCATGTCATGAGTCTTGCTATCCAGATACGCACACTAGGCTAGTCTTGGAACAGCTGTAATTAGTGTTTTCCCCTAAGACCAACTCCCTGTCTGCCTTTGAATGCCATACAACTGGAGTACCTGCTGCTAAATCTGCTATGAGAAGGTACAAAATGAAAATAAATGAGCTCTAGGCTCTGCAATCATCACAAAAAAAACAACTAGCTTTAATGTGAAAGAGAATGTATCAATTAATCTCCCCAATCCGATGCTTGATAAAATAAAGAGCAGTAGTTCTCAACTTAGTTTCCTCCTGCCCCAGCTATGATGAAGGGAAGGTTGAATTTGCCACGAGGATTTTCTCATAGAAATTTGTATATTCATCATGCTGTTTTGTGCCATCAGCCTAGTGCCATATGAATATATTTTGTACTCAGCCACATGTATGCCCATATTATATGTCTTTGTGTTCTTTGTATTTTAGCCAGTAAAAACTTACACAGTACTTTAGAATGTCTCCAACAGACTACTAAATTAAGTGTACTAGTATTGATTGGAACTATATGCTTGTAATGTGCTACATAATTATGCATATTGTTTCGACATATCTGAATACTTGAGCTGCATTTATTACACACCCCTTATTTCTGCCATTAACACTATATTCTTTGATATCGTATAGCTAGAAAAGTTAATATGTTTGGATTATTGTCATGCCCTATCATTTGTGTGTATTTTGTATCGTCCTGTCTGTATCATGTTGTTTCATTGCTCCATGTGTCATGGGTCTTAAGTTTCTTTTCCTCTTGTTTGGGAATTTTGTTTCAGGTTTATTTCTGCAATAAAAGGTAGCCTTTTTAAACTTTTCTCAAGGTTATGAATCTTCTTAACAGTTTCTCCTGTTATTACTCAGGTGCAAATCTGGGTAAGCAATAAAATAGACAGGGAAGGAAGATCCTGTGTTGGAAAATGGGATGTTCAGTCCCTGATATCCTCGTCACCAGAACTTTATGGACCTGAAAAGTCAACGAGAGAAGATAAGTTGCCCCGACACATAAAATTTACTTTCAAGAATCCTGTTCGGTGTCGCATTGTTTGGATAACACTGCGCCTTCAGCGCCCTGGTTCAAGCTCTGTAAATTTTGATAAAGACTTCAATTTATTGTCTCTGGACGAAAACGAAAATCCCTTTGCACAAGAAACTCGGCACTCCTCTTTAGGAGGAGCAATTGAAAGTAACCCATGCCTTCATGCCAAACGAATAGTGATAGCTGGATGCCCTGTGAAAACAGAGATGGAACTTACATCGTCGGAAAACTCTGACCAGAGAAACTGGATGGACAGAGCTCCACAATTAAATAGATTCAAGGTAATAGTTATGTTTCAGAGCACTGTTTATGCGGTGTTCCAGCGTTTTGCTCCATGTTCATGCTGTGTGTTCATTGCCTCGGTTAACCCTGGTTCACTTTCAGGTTCCAATTGAGGCGGAGAGGCTAATGGACTATGATCTGATCTTAGAGCAGTATCTGCCTCCATCTTCCCCATTGCTTGCTGGATTCCGACTGGATGCTTTCCATGCAATAAAACCTCGAATTACCCACTCACCATCTTCAGATGCAGATATCTGGGATACGTCAGACACGTTTTTAGAAGATAGATATATCTCTCCAGCTGTTTTGTACATTCAAGTTTCTGCACTCCAGGTATCTGTTAAACCTGCCTTTATGGTACTGCTCGTTAATTTTAACCAGTATAATTATGGTTGTAGAAGTACAAGGCTATAACATAATGAAAATAGTATTGAAGTACTGAACCCTAATATTAGATTTTGAAGAGATAAGGACAGATAAGCATAATTTTGTTTGCTTCGTCCCCTTTTATCGCCTTGATGGGAGAGTTATTTGAGACCTCCTTTAACTTTTATCAGCCTATACAGTATTCTCTTTCCATTTCTAGCGGAATGCACACTTTAATGAAATGGGACACCGGAAATGTTCCTTGGTGTATGAATCTGCCAAGTTATAATATTTTCTATAAGTTCTAGACTGCTAATACTACATTTTATCCCCTACTCTAATTCAAATTACGAGTCAAATACTTTATTATACTTGGTTAACAACTGTGGCTGTTGTATAAGTAAATTAGAGAAATTGTTCTGATTACCGCATGCAAGCTAACGAGTCTTGTTCCTGTTACATATTCTTGCTCATATTTATTTAGCATTTACTGAGGTATCTAGAACCCAGTCTCACTTCATCTGATTTTTGTTTCATATACATTCAGCAGTTTTGGCTACTTTTTACTATTATGCCGTTTTGGTATTCAGTACTTTAGATTTTATCTCTACTTAATAATTTCCTGCGAAACTTACTAGAATAATATTACAGGAAGGAACAGGATCCAACATGGTGACTATTGCGGAATACAGGTTACCAGAGGCCAAACCAGGAACAGCTATGTACTTTGATTTCCCTAGACAATTACAAACTCGAAGAATCTCTTTCAAACTTCTGGGAGATGTTGCAGCATTTATGGACAAGCTGCCCGAGCAGGATGATGCTAGTTTTAGAGCTCCTGTTGTTGCTGCAGGCTTGTCTCTGTCAAACAGGATCAAGTTGTATTACTATGCTGATCCTTATGATCTTGGCAAGTGGGCTAGCCTTTCTGCAGTTTGACATTATATTAACCCAGGTGAAAAATGGGTTCGAAGATTGGTTTTTGTTTTCGATGTGCTTGTTTCCATATTCATATATATATATATGATGTATATTAGTATAGAAATCAACAATTTACTATCTATTGGTGTAACGAATGATACCAGTGAATTTTTTGAGAAAATAGACCTTAGCCCTTCTCTAGTGTGTATATTAGGAGAGGACAAGAGACTGATACAATCGAGTCTTTGTACAAGAAAATCCATGCTGTTATAAGTGTGTACCCGATCGCAAACAACTACGAAACGGAGCTTCCTGAGCAGCACAAGAGGTCGGTTTTTTTGCACTCTGCGACCTATGTTACCCGGAACTCTTCACTTGGTTTTCATTATCTATGTTCATAGACATGCCCTTTCAGATATATCCGTGCCCGGATACTCATGTAACATAGACTATGACTTGATTGGATGGTGAAAGAACTTGCATTTGTAAAGTTTTTATATATGTATGTATATCTTTAGCGTGCTCATGTTTCTTATTGCAGATTCAACTTGAAGAAGCTGATAAATGAGAAAAAGGAAAGCTGAGTTGATTGAATGAGTAAACATCTATAATGCTGCGGCTGCTCTGCTGATTCTGAGGAAGATGACTGAATGTCGAATGCTGGTTTCAATCCAAACAACTAAAATACTTGTTTTTTTTTTAATATTATTTATCATTATTTGTGTAGGAGCTTGAATGCATTGTTTTAGAAAAGGGTTTGTGCACTTGTGCAAGTTTTCAGTTCTGTATTCAATTGATTAGCTTTGGGATCGCATTGGTGTGGGCTGATTATCATTTTGAATCCATGTTTTGTTAAGAAAATAATAGTATATGAAAACAGTTTTCATTCATCTGTTGGACATAAGATTGAGTCGTACAAAATCCCACCAAAGAAACACAGATCACTGACAAATAAAACACAAGACATCCATTTTATGTGAGGTTAAAAAGAATGGAAGGCGGAGGCAGCACTCCGACCCACAGAACAGCGACCAGCCACGGCTGCCGCAAATGGAAAATATTCTGGCAACAACTTAGACTTGGTGTTAAATGTTTGATAATGGGAGCCATAATCTAATATTTATGATGAATATTCGGGGATTAATATGCTCGGAATCAAAATCAATATCCAAATCTGCAAAAAAATACAAATAGAATATTTAATGGATATGTACACAATTAAAGTACGAACGATTGGTGCAAGAAATTTAACACACTTGAACAAATACAGTTTAATGTATGATTCAACTATTTGTAGAAATGAAGCAGAATTCAAAGAAATCAAACTGAAGTAGCCAGAAAATTATTAAAAAGGAATTAAAAGATCATTACAAGCTCTTAAAATGGGAGACAAATCATCTTCTACAAGAGGTAATCTATATCAAGTACAACACAAACAATCAGTATTCCTTTTATGATGCAAGCAATTAACTCTTCACACTCTCAAAAAATCTGGAAAGTGGTACAGGACCTTCATCTTCTTCCTTGTTTTTCGGTTTGTGCTTCTTTTTCTTATCTCTCTTAGACTTTGACTTCGATCTTCTTGATTCTCTCTCATCGTCATCACTACTTGACAATTCCGAGGATGAACTGGAGATGCTAGAGTCGGAGGAGGACCTCCGTCTTGAGCGCTGCATGAGTCAATGTTTAACGACCCTACTTCAGTCAACATTTTCATAACAATAAGGGATAATAAATTAAGGGAACTTCAGTGTCCACTGTCCAGTTCCCAACTCATCCCATGTAGCCAGATATCAAAGAATCCTTTCATTTTCTCAGCAATAGATGACTGTTCCGGAAATAATGAGATGATATACAAAATCAAAATCCTTGACAGTCATTTAATAAGCAAATCCAAATATCCGATGCTTTTCCGATTGGCTCGTTACTCAGTCAAATCAAATTGTTGCATCAAATTTTCAGGAACATAGTCCTATCTTTAACGGGATAGAGCTTCCCTTATGACAGGTGAGTAATATAGATGCAGAACTTACATGGTGCTTCACTGCTTCTAATATCATTACACAGATACTATGAGGGAAGAGACAACTGGCATATTAAAATGATAATATCAACTTCATCATCTTTTTCTATTCACATGCAATTTAAACATAATATTTGAAACATAAAGTATAACTACCTTTCTCTTTCTGCTGCTGCGCTTCTTTCCATCCTTGTCTTTTCGATCTGCAACGAATTTGACACCATTAAAGAGGAAGAGAAAGAGATCTTAACTATAACACAAGCATGAAAAGGCTAGCCTCTTTACGACGTTTTACACATACCCTTCTTATTGCTAGATTTATTACTGGAGTGGTTTCTACCATGTGCAAGCTTGCGTGCCCTTTCAGCATCTAGTTGAGCTCTATACTCTCTCATCATTCGATCTGCATCTGCTTCTAATTCCCCCTTTCTCAATGCATCTTCCTAACATGTCAACAAAATACACAAAGTGATGCAATTCACAACCAGACTAGTCAAGACAGTATTCCTATGTTCATCACATTTAGCAAATGAACAAACAGCTTAAACGCAGAAACTCCTTCAATTAAAGGGATCCCCGTACTAGCTTAGTCATTCATGCATGTTCCCGGTTTAATTTTTTTAGCATCTAGTTCTTGAATCTTAGTCCAATGCAGCTCAATTATTGACATTAAAACCAGTATCGTTATGTCTCTCAAAAAAGGAGAGTGCCGTTATGACATGGTTGTGATCGGCAAAATGGTGCTTAATTGGATATTGTTTTGGTCAACTAACTCAACCACAAAGACTTGAAAGCAAAGCAGCAAGCTCCTCCCAAATGCACAAATAGCCAAGTTCATAAACTGCAAATAGCTTCATTTTTCACTTTTTGTACCGACATTAATAACATCATTAACTTCAACTAATAGTTAAGGATTAAGCAGTTATATTAGGTGGATCAGTGTACATATTACCAAAAAGAAAAATAGAAGACGTCAATCCAGATTGATTTTTCTGACATATGCATTTAACCATGCTTGTGTAATAAAAGACAAGCATTTCCATTCGGTATGCATCTTTATACATTAATACCAATTCATAAATACTTTAGCAACTAGTCGCAATAAGAAAAACAAGGGGTATACATGACTATAGCTACCTTTTGCTTCTTTTTGAACTCTTCCCAGGTGACGGTATGAGAAGTTTTGAGGCTGGCCAAACGAGCAGCGTGCCACTCTGGTGAATGAAAAGAACCATCCACCTGTGACTGACCCCATCAGAAAAGCTCCGGAAAACGAAAGTAATCCAGAATATAACTACCACATAGGATAATCCAATAAAACTATACAATCCCATAGAAAAGGATAAAAATAAAAATCAATTTGCACACAATGATCTTAAGTTCATCAAACAGATCAAACCATAACAGCTATCAATCAACAACATGGCTGAAATAGGCATAAACCGAAAACAAGTCAGCAGCAATTACAATGGTTGCATACTTAAGCATATTATTCACACTGATTTTAAACATAGAAGAAAAAAATAGTGACAAATCTAAAACCATAAAACTCCCATTATTTCTTAACATATCTCTATGCTATCATAACATTTTTAAACAATTAATGTAAGCCAGTATTCGAATTAGTCGAATGTTATTATAGGCCGGAATCAGATATATTTCATGTTTCACAAGAACTCAGTTATAGATGATAACCAATTTCAACCACCATATCAAACTCTAGATTATCACAGTGATTTCTCAAAGCTATTAGAAATATGATTCAAATTAAAGTTTCTGTAAAGCACTTGGTACTTCCAACACTGAATCAAATACTAAGGAATTCTACCTATCCAGAGATTATGACTAACAAAGCTAAATTAAAATTAAAAAAACGAGATTTTACGAGATCCCAAAAACAAATGGAGATTTTGGCAGAAACAAGACGCGCATCTATGAATAAAATGAAATATTCAAACAAACAGAAAGTACCCAAAGGAAAAAAAAACAAGTAAATTTCATTAAATATGGAAGGGTACAAACCAGGCCATCCTCGGCCTCTTCAGGGCCAGCAGAGGTTGAACCAAGCCTTGCTCTTTGCATAGCCTTGTAAGCTTGGTTTTTCCCCATTTTTAGAGAAATGCCCAGAAAATAAAAATCCCGGAAAATCTGAACTAAGCTCGAAAAAAATCTTTGCTGGTGTTTAAGATATAAGCGGTAAAATACGCATGTTAGATGAAGAGAGAGAATATAGGGTTTTTCTTATTCAGCAAAATTAGAGATTTGGGATAAAGGAATGAACTCAATCCCTTTTCAAGCATGCGAAAACTCGAAAAATAAAATTAAATAGGTTAAGAGTTTTTGTATTATTATAGAAATTAAAACTTAATTTTAATATTACTAGATTTCTATAAAATTGATTTTTGAATTATTTTTATTTGAAAATTTTAGTGGACAACTATAATAAATGTAAAATAATTTTTTAGTTTATTATGTTTACAATTTTCATCCATTTGATCATTAATCTTTAAAAATAAAATATTATCGAACAATATAAATTTTCAATCAATTACATTTACAACTCTTTAAGGATTAAATTATAAACATAGATGATAGAAAACGTTATTTTACCTCTTTTTATAATCTTCTAGTTAACAAGTAAAATAAAACGCAAAGTGAGGAAAATTAAAAATTTAAATAGAAATAATATTATCACCCAATTTTTTTAAAAATAAAGTACATTTTAAACTTAAAATTTTAAAATACTACATGGACTGCTATTAAAAAAAATAGTACATGGACTTTTGATATATTTAAAGACCGCATATAGAATTAATAATCAGTAGGTTTAATGGAATAAGACAAAATTAAAGTCAGAAGTGCAAATTTTGACATTGTAAATAAAATAATTAAATTAAAAAATATTCGATATGAATAAATCTACTAATGAGTTTGATAGCTTAAAACCCAACCAATAATGTTGCAAAGTTGACTTATTTCATTTTTCCAGTGAGCAAGCTTCATAGCCCAATCCTCCCCGTAAAAAGCAATAGCATATCAAATATGTATTATGTAGCACAAAGCAAGTCAAATATATTAAAAATGACATTATTGAAAGATATACAATCACGAATTTTAAATATAAACGGTAAAATAAACATAGAAAATAAATAATACAAGTCAAATAATTTAGAATAAAATTTTAAAAATTATAGGTTCGACTAGTTCATAGAAGTTACAGCTCTTAAAGCAGGACCAATCTCAAGAATTTTGTCTCATACTCTTAAAATTGCTCATTAATTTCAATCGATTAAAGGATTAAAAAATGAAGTGAAGAACCTGTAGTGGTTTAAGTGGTAGAGGATGATGCATTTCATTCAGGTGACTCGAGTTTGAGTACCATGTGTGCACGGTGTGTGTGCGTTATTAAAGAGCTAGGAAAAATAGAACATATACTACCTTGTAATCACACCAGCATATTCAAAAAAATAAAGTGAAAATTATATTATATTTAGTTTAAAGTGTATTTGATGTTTTTTTATATAATTTTAAATTAAATTCAATATTTTTCTTTTTATTTTCATAATTATATGCATATAATCATTAAATTATGTTTTAAACCTAATTAATAATTTTAAAATTTTATATAAATATGCTTCCATTTTCTTGTTCAATTGGTACAAGTTATTTTATTTTATTAACACTAAGATTGAACATACATTAGAGAGGGACACAAATTTTCAAATAAAAAGTATATATACTCAAAATTATAAAAAAAAATATATAAAAAATGACTAAATTTAAATAATCAACCCAACATGTACAAGATGAAATTATAATAACAATCAATACACTATATAATTACTACCATAATCAATAGAAAAAATAAAAAAAATCAAAATCAAAATATATTCAAACTTAAACCAAAAAAATGATAAAATTTTATTTTAATCATTAAAAAAATGCATAATCTATTGTTAGTCTCTAAATTTATTTTTTGAAATAATCTACTCAGTGTGTTTCACCTAGGGGTGTAAACGAGCCGGGTCGAGTTCGAGTAGTGCTGAGCTCGAATCAGCTCGTTAAAAATCTGAGTCGAGTTCGAGTTTGAATAGTTTTAACAAGCTTGAATAATATGAGCTCGACTCGGCTCGTTAAGAACTCAAGTTGAGTTCGAGCTTTGACCGAGTTGGACTCGAGTAGCTCGTGATTTGTCTTGTCTCATTCAAAGCCCTATTAGGAAAAAAACTTTGATACACAAGTTACAAGCTTGTTATTTTTAGAGTTTAGGGTGTTAGTTTAGGGTTCAGAGGTTTAGGGTATTGGGTTTAGAATTTAGGATTTATATTTTAGAGTTTAAGACTTATTTTAAGGTTTATATGTTGGGGTTTTAGGTAGGTTTAAGAATCAAGCTCAAGAGGGAAAGAGGTTAACTCTCCAAGCTTCTCTCTCAACTATCATCCTCCCCTCTCGTGATCCTTTACTCATCCTTCCTTTAGGAGCGATGTGTTTGGCAGGAGCGCTGTGAGGCTCAGGGTAGTTTGGTGGTGGCTTAAGCCTCTGGTGAGTTAAACGGTTTTTCTTTCTTTTCACGTTCTAGTTCTCCTGACAATCTTTTCTTCTTTTATCACCTCTTTCTCCCGTGGTGCATTTACTCCTTTATTCCTGGTAACCCTCTCTTTTTCTCCTTGATTCTTTCTTTGTGCATTTAATCCTTTATTCCCTATGGATCCAGTGCCCATTAACTCCTCCTTAAGTATTGGTGTAGTAAACAACGGTTATCCCAACCACCCTACAAACCAAACCCTTTTTCACCAAGATTTCATTGATGAGCTAGTTCTAAATGAGGACAGTGAAGTCAACTTCACCCTCAAAAACCAAGCTTTAATCGGGAAACTGCTGACGCCAAGCCCTTTCAAAGCTCTCACCATGTCAGCCATACTTCGAAAGGCCTGGAAAGTTGACAAGTTGGAATGCCATGAGTTGGGGAGAAATTTCTTCCTGTTTATGTTCATGTCCATTGAAGATCGACATATGATCCTAGGATCGAAATCATGGTCAGTCCAAGACTCGTTGTTGGTGCTCAAAGAATGGCAGCCGGATAAAGCCTTAGAGGAACTCGATTTCTATAGACTGGAGAATTATGGGTCCAAGTGGAGAACCTCCCCATTGGATTAATGACTCCCGACAACGTGAAAAAAATTGGCAAACTCTTCCCTATGTTCTATGGTTCTTCTCTGAAAGAAGGCAACTCAACTCAATGGCAGGGATCGGTGAACATCAGAGTGGCCATTAGAGTTGAAGACCCACTCAAGACGGGATTCATACTCAATCGGAAGAAAGACAGGCCACTCGATATTGCATTCAAATACGAAGGCTTACCTAAGTTCTGGTTTCAATACGGACGGATTGGTCACGTTAAACGTGAGTGCAGGTACGATACATCCTTGTTTAAGCTCTCTGGGATGTTTAGACCTTGGCTCAGGGCTCCCCACGGTGGATCTCATTGTCACCGTGCAAGAACCAGTACTAGGGCAGCTGCAACCGAGCCACAATGGGCCACAAAAGACAAAAATTTGAAAGCTCCTATGCAAGAACAGTCCGAGGTAAATCTCAAACCAAATCCTACATCGATTAAGATTCCCTCACCCATCAAGTCAGACCCAAGAGAAGTCAACCTTCTCCTTCCTTTTTTGGAGTATGGGACAGCTGGCAGCTCCAAGACCTTTGAGGAGAAGGAAACCTTTTTCAACAAAATCCTGGATTCGCAATCTGCAGAAAATCACGGCTTAATCCTCAAGTCAACGGAAGGTCCCTCTCTGAATCCTATAGCAAAGGACACAAACTAGATAGCTAACTGGGGTAACATTCTAGCTGTTGGTTTGGATAACATGGAAGTGTCTATATGCCATAAAAGGAAAATAGAAGATAATGTCAACGAGTGTTTTGGGCAAGCTAAAAGAAGGGAAATCTGGGGAAAAATATCGAATGAAATAGTCCAAGTGGCACCAAATAACTGGTGTGTTGCTGAGCAAGGATGGGCTGCAAATGATGATTTACTGAAAGCTGCTTTATTTCCTTCATCGTTCATGAACACTTCCTCAATCATCAAGGAAATCGAAAACAAGAAAAGGGGTAAAACCTTTGGTTCGCAGAGGTTAACATTAATTTGAAAAGTAGCTCGTCGCAAGTTTGCTATGGAAAGATCAAGAATGGTGATTGACGAGGTGGGATTGGTAGAGCTTGGCATAGACCCTTTCGAAAAACAAATCACCAAGATCTCGTCCATGTGCATAGATGATAACTTCACCATCAATGAGAAAATTCAAGTGAGTGACTGTAACCCCCTCGTCCCGGTCTGGCCGGATGACCGATCCGAGTGGGCCACACGGGGAAAAACCGAAGCAAAACCCGTTAAGGTTCCCCCTTGGTTAGCAACCCTATTTTTTTCTTTAACTTATTCTTTTTTAAAAGTCCATTTGAGTCCTACGTGATCAAACAGCGGAATAAAAATATATGAGACAATCGTTCGAGCCCAAAACAGCATTTCAACAGCCCAATTTTAATCTTTTAAACAGGCCGTTTCGAAACACCCTTGAGGCGTATCGAAACGCCTTGACCAGGTCAACTGCCCCAGGGCCTATACAAGAGGCCGTATCGAAACGGTGGTCAACCGTTCCGAAACGCCCACGATGGTCAACTTCTCGTGGTCAACGAGATTTTGACCGTTTCGAAATCTTCAGGCCCGTTTCGAAACACCTTCATCTCGTGAATTTCTCAGAATTCCAGTAGCCAAAACGTTCCGATACGCGTTTCGAAACAAGGGTTTTAAAGGCCATACCGTATCGAAACACGTTCCGATACGGGGTCCTTGAAGCCTACCCGTTCCGAAACGACCCTTCCCGTTTCGAAACGATGGCTGTCTGCAACCTTTGAAATTCAGATTTAGGTGAGTCTTGACAAGTCTAAAGGTCCCATAGGACCCCCTAAAGGCACACAACACCATCAAACAGAGTCTAGAGGCATATGTCCTAGGTTTAACATACTCAAACACCCACAAGACATGAATTTAAACAATCATACATACAAATATACATTAGCCTTTCATATAAATCATGTTTGAAATCATTGATAAATAAAAGCATCATTCATCCTGTAAGGGTTTACATGCCATGTAGCAATAGTAACATTCAAAAGGCATACATCAAAGAGCATTTGGCAAGTTATATCATGCTTACAACCCTAGTCAAGCATAAACATAAAAATCATATATGAGTCATACAAGCTCATACAAACACACTCTCTTGCCACATTGCTTAACTACTACATAATAATTAATCGTACTTGAGCAACAAACTTGGAAAGCCCTTCTTGCCTTGCTCCGAGCTAACACCACGCTAATAATCTGCATTGTTGAAAATGAGAGCGTAAGCTATAAGCTTAGTGAGGATGCTCTAAAACCGAAAACATCAACAATGCAGGGTCCAAGCATGTATTCCCTAAACCTCATATCTAACATGCATAGATAATTTCACAAGTAGACCTAGCTAGTCTTTCAAGAGTCATGTATGGCATCTCACATCATATCAAGCTCGAACATCAATAACATTATCATATATTAACTTCACATATCACCATCATATGAACAAGTTTAATTGGCCACTATTAGTTACCTGGATGTGCGGATTTAAATCTCAACAACCACTTTACCTCGGTAGGATTTCACTCATCACCGGACCTTGTACGGGCGAAATTTCACTCATCGCCACATGCCCTATGGATGGGATTCCACTCATCATCCCGTAGAATATATAATAGCTTCCGGTAGAATATTACATCACCGTACTCCTCCTTGATGACTTAACGCCATCAAGGCCACGTACGTTTTGACTCAATTTGTGTGCACACTAATCCTAATGATCGATCATTTACACTCGGTAAATTAATTAGTGTCAATTTTCATTTACACAACACATATCCACCAACCACATCTCATGCTCATAACATATACATATCATGGTATACATGTACAAATTAACCACATAGCACAAGAGCATAAATAGGCAATACACATAGCATTTAATGGAAATCAATAACTAAATTAACAACTTGAATTATATAGAAATGGCCTACCAAGCACATCTCGCTCACACACTACACACACTCGAACCAAACTTTAAAACACGTTTAGAATCACTCGCCGCCCTTCCTTAGCAACCAAAGCAAATCTCCTACGAGCCCAGATTCGATCCCAATGTTCCTTCGACGTCTCCTCTTGCTTCTAGCCAACCAAAAACACAACCATTAATCCCAATCAATGCTAACATTCAATCAACACTCAACCCTTGAGTTCAAACTAACTTCAACCAATTTTTCAACCAAATTAATCCCCAAATATACCAATTTTCGTGCTTCCTCAAACCCTAGCTGAAATTTCCATTTTCAATCATCCAAATGACCCCCAAAAGGTCCCGAAACATCCTCCTAACCTATATAAACCATCAGCCCTTTGATTTCAACCTAAAACCCACCAAAAATCAAGTTTTTGACATCTCAAATTTTGCTTTAAGAACCCACTTCGGGTTTTCAACAAAACCCAACCATTTTGACATATATTGTACATTTAATGTGATTAATCAAAAACCCAACTCCATTTTTCAAAACAAAATGAAAATCCTCATAAAAACTCAAACTTTAACCAAACCCTAACATTTCAAAAGTTCATGGTTTTAAAAACTAAAGCCATGGTTAGATAAAGGATGAAGGGGAGAGTGAGAATACATCCTTACCGTTGAAAAAGACCTTGGAATGATGAAGAAACTCAATGGAATAGTAGACAAGGCTTTGGGGGGTTTTGGAGAGGGGTTTAACGTTGGTGGGGAGGTGGGGGAGGAGAGAAGACAACTTTATTTTCTTTTCTTTTTTAACTATTCAAAAGTTGTCATCCTTTTAAATTCTTTAAGGTCAAATTACCTCTTTGGTCCCTCCCCTTTTTATTTAATTTCAACTAACTCATGTCATGACCAAAATGTTTTAATTTAATTTTTACCGACTCGGACTACAAACCCGACTAACTCCTAACCCCAAAACACGGGCATTACAGTGACAATGAAGAAAGAGTGTTTACCAATTATACCCATCCTGGGCAATTTGCACCAGTCTTGGAACTGGATGATTCCAATGGGGATCATCCAGAAGGAATATGAAGTCTCCTGGGTTACTTGTCTCGGATGGTAAGGGTCTGAGGCAAGTGGTGTTCGACCTGCCTTCCACTTGGATCTTTAGTCTTCTATGCACGTTCAGAGATCTAGGGTCCTCCTTTGTGAAGTTGTTTTTTAAGGTGTCTGCTTGTATGTTGGTTGTTGCGATTGGTCAGAAGGTGCAGGAATCCTTCAGTCGACTGTGTTGCCTGCTGGTGTTGCCTTTCGATGCTTGCCTTGAAAAGGACCTTCCGTCGTCAGAAGGAAGCCTGTCTCTGAGTAGAGCTCCCAGGCATCTTCGAGGGATCGTCAATGTCAGCAAGCGGCAGTGGACACGTTTTGGTTCTTGCCAGTGGATTCTGATTGAATCGTTTTTAACGCAAGCCATGGTTTACCCTCTGGCTGCGTCTTGGGTTAGGGATGTTTGCCTGAATCCCTGTATCGCGTCTCCTTTTGCTGTTGTTTCATCGGCGTTGTATCGTCGTCGGACCCGAGGCCTGATCGGGGTTTGTTTCGTGATTGGTTGGTTTATGCAGTCCTGTTGTTTTCTTTGCAGTTATTCGTGGAAAGAGTTTGTTGCCCTTATGGTAACCGTTTTCTTTCTATTTGTTGGGTATGCTTTCCTCCTTTGTAACGCCAGTTTTGGCGGTTTCCCTTTTTTTTAATAAATATGAAAGTCAATTTCGAACAAAAAAAATTTAGGAATTTAGATTTTAAATTTAAAAAATTAAAAAATTTAGTATATTATATTTTCGAATAGCTCACAAGCTTTTCGAGTCAAGTATCGAGTAGCTTGATTTGACTCGAACTCGAATAGCCACGATATGTATCGTATCATTTACTGTACTAATTCCACCCCCAAACTGCGCACAAGATAGAATTAATTTAAGTATTTTCCTTTAAAGAACTCCATTGGCGGGAACCGGAACACCGGACCCAATGGCCGACCCGAATGCCAAAACCGCCAACCTAAAATACTGCTCGTCTAATAACGGTTAGTCATATTTAGAAGTTCTTCCTTTCCATCGTCTCTTTCCAGTCCCTGTTTCTTTAATGGCGGCTCCATCGATTCCTCACTTTCCGATCCACTGCTCGAAGCCTAACGCACACAATGCCTCGAAATCCATTTGTTTCCCATCAAGTAGAAGAAGACCCCTCGGCCGTTTCCCGAACAAACTCGAGCTGTCTCCGAGGAGTGTCGATGAAAATATCTCCACCAACAGTTTCCCTGCTAACGCCCCACTTCCTTCCACTCCATCAAAGCACGTTATTCACCGCTCGTTTCAGAATTGGGTTTTCTTTTTTCGATTCCATTGTTTAAAATTGATTGCCGGCCATGGTTTCCTGAAATCTTTGTTTTCTCTGTGATTGAATATTCTAGGGTGAGAAGACACACGATTTCTGTGATCGTCGGCGACGAAAGCGGAATGATTAATAGGATTGCCGGCGTTTTCGCGAGGAGAGGCTACAACATTGAGTCCCTTGCAGTTGCTTTGAACAAGGAAAAGGCATTGTTTACCATAGTTGTCTCGGGTAATGATACAGTGCTTCAACAAGTTAAAGAACAACTTCAAAAGCTTGTGAATGTTTTGAAGGTACATTCAAAATCTTCATAATGATTATCAATGGAGTCTTAAGAATCTTGAGATTGTCCGTTAGGAAATATTAAAAGGGTAGATTACAGTTCTTAATCATAGACTCATCATTTGCCAATTGCCATTCATTTTTAGATTAGTATGAACGAGGATTGTGCGATTACTTTGGTCGGCTTTTCTACAAAATTGAATGTTGTTCTTGTCAATTTATCAGGTTAGTTCTTTCATTTTGATGGTCAGGTTGAAGATCTCTCAAATGAGCCCCAGGTTGAACGTGAGATAATGCTAGTAAAAGTGAATGTGAATCCTAAGTGCAGAGCTGAGGTCAATCCTGCTATGGCTTTTTATAGAATGTTAATAGTAGTTCATTTTAAAATCTATTCTTGTGATTGGCTAACCTTGTATTGTTTATCAGATCATGTGGTTAGTGAGCATCTTCAGGGCAAAGATTGTGGATTTTTCTGAACATTTAGTAACTATTGAGGTAATGAATTGCAGAAACAACTTCATCATTGCCCCTTCTTTTCCAATGGTGACCTAACAATATTAGACACAATACGAACACGACACGATTAAAATAACTAAAACATAACATGAAAAAAATACAGACACATATGAACACATGAATGTCACAAAATGTATATAATATGAATTATCAAAGTATCAAAATTTAAGCAAGTTGTTTTCTATTTCTTGCAATGTACCCAGATAACAGGAGATCCTGGGAAGATGGCTGCTGTGCAAAGAAATTTAAGCAAGTTTGGGATCAAAGAAATTGCTAGAACAGGAAAGGTAACGAGCTTTCCTTGAGTTACTTGGAAGAAAATCTTCTAATTGCTATTTTGCTAGTCTTCCACCAGTCAACTTCATTTATTAGTTAAAGGTTATTATGTTTGTTCTCTATCTCCTATTAGATTGCTCTTAAAAGGGAAAAAATTGGTGCTTCTGCTCCATTACGGCGATTTTCAGCAGCTTCATATCCGGATCTTCGAGAAACAGTACCTGTTAACTCTCTTGCCGGGGCCAGAGATAGATCAGTAGTTATTGAGGCTGATGTTTCTGGAGAGGTAAGCATTTCTCTAAGCTTGAAGTTTTGGTTTTTCCTTAAACTTTTCAGAATGTATTCAGTTTCTTTGTATTTGGAACATTCTGTGTCTTTGATTAGCCTAATGGTGACTATCCATCGTGCATTTAGTCTGTACTAAACATGGACATAAGATCGAATGAGTCAATGAGGGCTTGTGGATTTCACCCTATAAGATTATTGTAGAAAATGCCTCTTTATGTACATTATGAAAGCCTTGATTTGCTTTTTCATTCATGGTCCAATGGATTGAAATAATGAATGGTTGATGTCTTTGTTTTGTACGATAGTCTTAGAACTAGACCATTGTTCTTGATAATTATTGGGGTGTTCTCATCGATAGTTCAGGTTTTCTTTCCTGTTAACGCAGGGGGATGTTTATCCGGTGGAGTCCTCTGATGGTTTCGCCGTCAATCAAGTTCTTGATAATCATTGGGGTGTTCTCATCGATGTCGATGTAAGAATTCTTTTTTCTCTTATCTTTTCTTCTCTAGTCACCATTCATGCCCTCATTTAAATCTACATTTTCTATAATACTTTTCAGACAAGTGGACTTCAATCTCACACTCTGTCCATACTAGTAAATGATGATCCTGGAGTTCTAAACTTAGTTACAGGGGTTTTCGCTCGAAGAGGCTATAATCTTCAGGCGAGTCTTCTATCATTATTTCTTATCTCTTCCATCCTTTTCTCTTTTTTGTGTGGCTCATCTGCTGAATCATCTTTACTATCATCAGAGTTTGGCTGTCGGGCATGCGGAAACCGAGGGGCTTTCCCGCATTACAACCGTTATCCCTGGTACTGATGAATCAATTACCAAGTTGGTGCAGCAACTCTATAAGCTGGTGGATCTGCATGAGGTGAGCTCATGTGGATCAACACTCTACTCACAGAGACAATATATGTTATGATTACGATTTTCTTTGTTATGATATCCTAAGTGACAGTGGTTCATTCCTTAGGTACAAGACATTACTCACTTGCCGTATGCTGAACGAGAATTGATGCTGATAAAGATTGCTGCTAACCCAGCGGCCCGACAAGATGTCCTCGACATCGCCAACATTTTCAGGGCCAAGGCTGTTGACGTTTCTGTCCACACAATCACTCTGGAGGTAAAACTCCACATGATTATTGATTTATATAATCCATTTACTTTATATCTTAGATCTAAGTCTAACAGTAGTATGTAGCTGTTTCTTTCTGATTGCTGATATATCAGGAATGCCTTGTTCCAGCTTTCAGGAGATATAAACAAGATGGTTGCATTGCAACGATTGTTGGAGCCATATGGCATTTGCGAGGTTCGTTTCTCGTTTCATAAATTTCTCTTCTCATCGTTTTCGTGTCCGATACATATTCAGATATGAATACGAGAGTATGACTGTTTCCCGTATGTACATATATATAAAGGTTGCACGAACCGGGCGTGTAGCGTTGGTGAGAGAGTCGGGTGTGGACTCCAAGTATCTTCGTGGATATTCTTTCCCTCTTTGAAGATTAAAGGACTCGTGTACACGGAACTTTGCTTTGCTTTGCATTGTCATATAGTTTGCTTTTTGATTTGGTTGCGATTTATATCACAAATAAGTACTTAAAGTATATCATCTTTTTATTTAAGTATTTAAAGTATTTTTTTGTCAAAGTAAATAATTAAAATATACTATTTTTTTCATTTAGTTACCTAAAGTATTTTTTGATAAAGTAGGTACTTAAAATATCTTTTAATCAATGTTACATGTTAACCTTTAGGAAGTACCTAAATAAAAAAATTGATAAACTTCAAGTACTTATTTATAATATAAGCCTTTGGTTGCCAATAAGAGGAAGAGTTGAGCTGGTGAAATTTGTTAGTTTATCTGTGAGAATTTTCAGCACACGAAGTTTATGTGAATACACCATAAATCTATTGAGAACATTCTTCTTATTTTCTCTAAAGTCTCTCTCTTTCCTTCTCTCAAGATTAGAATTAAAATTTATATAAAAAAATATTTAAGAATATGAGCAAGTCACATTAATAATTCAAGGTTAAGGAAATGACCAAGGTAATTTTAGGGTGAAATGTAGGTAAAAAAAGTCGGAGCACGATGGATGGATGAAGGTCGGAATCTGAATTTTTGATGTAAATCTATTTTTAACAGTGCGGCATTCATTAATTTGTTGGAATGACTGCATTGTTTTCTAACAAGTAACAATGCTGGACAGATAGATCAAAAGTGACGACGAAATGAAACTGTTTCTAAAAATATAAAGAGAAACAAAAATACAAGTATACTCTATACGTCAAGTTACTGCTTAGACCTTTAAAAAATGTTAGAGTGCAAGGTGTCACGGGCTGTTACTCAGGATGTGTAACTATTATTTTTATATCTTATGATATGTTTAGTAGAATGTGCAGCACTACTATTTTGTTTTTATTTTTTATAAGATTTTTTTATGATTACAAGGTAATATCTGTTCATACAAATTTTTAATAATGCATATACATTTTGTATATAAAGAGAATTGAACCCGTGTTTAGGGGTGGGAAGCGGTCGGTGCGAGGACGGTTTTACATTTCTCACTCCGTCCCCAACACTTGCGGGTACGATTTTGGATAATCCCCATTATATGCTTCGGTGATTCTTTCGTCCTCATACTCATCAGATCCCCACGATTTTCGAGAAATTTCCGTCCCAAAGAGTTAAACAAAATATATTATTTTACCAACCAAAATATATGATCAATTTCAATTTACAAGTAATAACTCAATACACGTAAACATATGGTTGAAAGGGAACAAGGTTTTTGCGTAACATGAACGACAGAAATAGGGAAACAAATATATTATATACTCTTAATTAACAAAAAAGTGAATTACTATAGAGGTCGCCCAAATTTAATAAGATTTAAACAAACGATACAAATATCTTGATGGACTGAAATATTGATAATAAGATACGTAGGTACACAAATAAATGAGAGTTAATTATATATGTTTAATTTTTTTTTTGTAAAATATCAAGATCCTTGCACATATTTTTGGGATCTCACAGTTATTTATACAATTACAGCTCAATTATTTTCACGGTTCATATATAGCAATTCCTGTCCTCATTCTTATTTGAGCTTCGGTGATAAAACTTTTTCCGTACCCATCCCTGTAGATGAAGATTTTGGTTATTCTCTATTCCCGTTAGATCGCATCCCCACAATTTTTAAATATTTCCCACCCAGTTCCCACCCCTAACCATGTTAGATCTAGTGGTAAATTCACATCTCATAATTGAATATTTAATCTGTCAAATCCACTAAGATAATATTCCACTTAAAATATAACTCTTTTACATAATTTTTTTCAACAAATTAAAGCAACAAAATCAAAAACTTAATTATTAATACTTCTTTATGTAGGCAAGTACAATAATCCACCTTTTTATAGTGTTTTAGATCTGAAAATTATTATATTCTTTTCGAGTTTATTTACATATTTTTTTACAACTACTACGATATATAAAATTTAATAGTTAACAATGTGTATTATATAAATTTGAATATATATATATATATATATATATATATATATATATATATATATATATATATATATATATTTGAATAAAAGAAGGGAGACTGACCTCGCTGAGAATTGATCTCATAATTTAGGAAAGAAGGGAAGGAGTACTCCTATTAAATTTTGAACTTAAAATCAAAATCTCTGGCTACCCAACCATCCTTATTTTCTCTTTGGTATAACTAATTAACGTGTAAGCAACTCAATGAAAAAAATTTAAAAATATATTTGAAAATACTATTATATTACTATATCATATTTGGTTGAAAGATGCAAAAATGCAATTCTATTTACACTTGGACGGATATCTCGAAAGAGTGTCGACATTCTTCGAACAAAATCCATTTGATTGAGCGTACGGACGGTTTAAATTAGCCGCCACACTTCCAAATGAGTCCATCATGTCCTCATGTACTTATTATCACCATTCACCACTCTGTTACATCCTATGTGAAATTACTTTCTGCCCCCACACCCCCTCTTTCTTTCTTTTTCGTATATATATTAAAAATGATAAATATTGAAACTCGAATTCGAATAGTTTATCTAAAGGTATTTATATTATCATAAAAAATTAAAAGATCATATCAGATGCTCGAAAAGAATAAATATAAAACTATCAAATGTTTGAATCAACTAACAACATATTATAATCTTAAAAATATAACAGTGTTAAAAAATATCGATTTTGTAATCTCATCCAGCTTGAAACGGGGACAAGCTTACACACAATATATACTCCTATGTACTTCGGTTTATCAAATTCAGATCTTAAATATTAAGAAAAAATAGAAAATTACACAAAATACTATGATTGGGCAGTAAAATTAAAGCAAGAGGGGTTGTCACCTTCAAAAAAATAATTAAAACAAGAGAGGGTAATTTAGTATTTGCGTGAAAAAATGTTTAGTTATAACTCATAAAATAAAATTAAAAAGAGAGTTAGAATTAAATGATTATATACATACATGAGTAAATTTGTTATTGTCCCAAGATCCAACAAATGCCTAGATTGGAGCACAGCACAATTCCTGTAGTGATGGGTTTCATGTTGAGGAAGAGCTTAAGCGTTCTCCAAGAGCTTTCATGGCTGCTCCTCGATTTAGCTTCTCTTCTGATCTCAGCCATCAGATTCTCAAGCTTGCGATTGTTTCGCCACCGCCCACCACAACGATCTTCCGCGGACCATCGTCACTACCGCCACCATCCCATGTCTCCGATGGCTGTGCCCACTTGAATAATTATTCATTCCCTTTTCTTTTTTGCTGCATTTCAGAGTTTCATCGTTTCCTCTCTCAATGGTTAGTATTGTTTTAATTTTGATCACTTTTTTTTCTTCAATAATATCATTCTCAGTTTGTTTGTTTGTTTCTTCATTTCGGATTTTGAATTGCGATATTTGTGTATGATCTATAATCTTGTTAAGGTTCTTACGTTTCCACATTTAGGGTTACTGAATGCATGGATGTGATTTTAAAGTATTTTAGATGTATTAAATCCTATATTCAAGATTGATTCAAAAATTTGAGGGTTTTTGTAATTTATTAAAATGAAATCTTTCATTTAAAAAAAATTAAATGAGCATTGTGTACGAAATAAATCGATTTTAAAATAAAAAAGAACCGAGTTATTGACTGAGGCAACGAGTTCTTCACTCGTCTCTTTTCAAATCATAGCACCAAAGTCTATTGAACTTATAGAAGCAGAAAATCTATGTGCATTAATGGATAGTTCTCATTTACAGAAAGGATGTTTATAAATACATCACTGATGAGATCAACTTGTGATATCATCACAATCACATACATATCTTTACTTACGTTTAAACTTTCAAGGAAGCGTTGCTTACATTTTGGCCATGGTGTAATCCATTGCATCTACTAGGAAATCTGCACGACAAATTTTGAAAATTAAAAAACAAATGAATGAAGCTTTTCACAAATTATGATGAAAAACATCATCCAGGTTAAGATATCAACTGACCTGCATCTTCCTTGGTAAAGCAGAGCGGAGGAGTGATTCTGAATACATTTCCGTAAAATCCACCTTTTCCGACCAACACTCCGATTTCTACGATACAAAAACCAGTTCATTAGTGACATGCAAATCGAGTACATTCCATGGCCAAGGTTTGGATCCTAACCTTTCAGTTTGTCCATTATATGAAGAGTTTCGAGCTTTGCTGGAGTTTTGAGCTTGTGATCAGTGACAAGTTCAACGCCAAGCATCAATCCTCTTCCCCTTACGTCGCCGATAACTGCAAACATCCATTCATAGCACCAATCATCAATGCAAGTTGTAGTTGAATGTGAAATGTACATTAAACAGGAGAAAGGACCGATAGATTAAGCATACGATCGTATTTATCTTTTAGTGCAGTTAGCCTCTCCTTCAAATGTGACCCTACGACGTGTGCATTCTCCTGAAGCTTTTCTTTTTCGATTACTTTCAGTACGGCTAACCCAGCTGCGGTACAGACAGGATTCCCACCAAAGGTATTGAAGTAACTTCTGCGAGTCAAGACCTCTGCGATTTCAGGGGTGGTTACCACAGCACCTAATGGGATGCCATTGCCAATGCCCTGTCCGTGTCATCAAAGAAAACAGATTCTAAGACAAGGCTAACCTGTAGTGTATGATGCTAATTACCTACTCTCTAGCTCTTGAAGTGAAAACAGATGATGGGGAGGGTTTGAATTTGATCTCAACCATCATTCAATGTGTTGTACTAAAATGTTAGCAACAGCAAGGAATGTGACTTTATATTTATTATATGATGTGAGGATTTGAGAAAAGTAACCTTAGCCATTGTCACTATATCGGGAACGACTCCCTGGTCCTCAAATCCCCAGAAATGGCTCCCTGTGCGAGCAAACCCAACCTGAACCTCATCAGCTATGCAAAGACCTCCAGCTTTCTTTATGGTGCTATAAACAGAAGGCAAGTAACCTGGGGCCAATTCTATGATCCCACCAACTCCCTGTCAATGAAAACATGGAAGGAATGTTTATGTGATGCTGTATTCTATATGAGTCTACGACAGTGAATAGTGGTGGCGGTTACCTGTATGGCTTCAGAAATGAAACCGGCAATGTTTCCAGAAGTTCCAAACTGGATAAGATCTTGGACATCTTTTGCATACTTCTCCCCTTCGGAACCAAAGACACCTCGGTATGGATCCGGGTTTACGGCATGATGAACTCCACTCTGATGAAGATGCTTATGAGTTAGTGCTTACTGCTTATGAATGATAATCATGTGTTGCAGTGACAAATTTAAACAGGGTGTAGATAGTTTCCCACAATTGATAACCATGTTGGGTCTGACTCACAAACCAATAATAAAATAAGATTCACGTAACATCATCAGGTCATAATCATCAGTTATGTACCGTTATTGTCATTTCATCTTCAACCACCTAATTGGTGTACAAGGAACGAATATGATAGCACCAAACTTCAAGGAAAAAATACAATAAAAAGGGTCAAACATGAAACATGTATATATACCTGTATAACATTGAACTTCCAGATACTCTGGGCAGTGGCTCCCATGGTTCCTGCTGCATTCCCGTGATAAGCGTTCCTCAATGATATTATGTCATGGCAACCGGTATACAGTCTCGCTATCATCATTGCCAATTCGTTTGCTTCTGTCCCTGAATTTGTAAAGAATACCACCTGCACAGCCACAAAAAAAAAAACACAGAAACATTAATATAACAACAAAGGAAAAGGAAAACTAGAGAGATCGATTTAAATCCAAACTGTAAACCTCAATTATTATAATCAATGACAAACAAAAAAAGACAAATCCCCTATTGCATATACTTCAAGTTCATGACCTTGAGATTGCCAGGCAACTTATTGGCAAGGGCCTCAGCGAAATCAGAAATGGCATTATTGAGATAAAGGATCGTGGAGTGTTGCAAGCGCCTTGTTTGGCTGACGATTGCGTCCACCACATCGGGATGGCAGTGCCCGCAACTCACCGTGGCGATCCCTCCGAATGCGTCTAGATACCTTCGTCCATTCTCATCGAACAAATACTGCATCCTCCCACCAACCATATTCACCTAAAAAAACACAGAAATTTAAATAAATGACAAATAATCAATCAGATTTACTTCATACAGTTCAATGAATCTGAGAAGCAACCAAACAGATCTAAATAAGAGCAGTGGTGAATATTAATAATCTTTTGAAATGTTAATTAATAAAAGCTTCAAATCAAAATCCAAGAAAAAAATTATCTGCATAGAAAAACATCATTACGAATTTACGATTAGAAAGAACAGTTCAATTCTACTCAAACAAACGTCACAGTTCAACGATTGACACTATACTTAACAGTATATCGAACGTTAAGATTATTGCTTTTGAATCTTCATAATAATAATGGAGTATTGAGATTCTTTTGTATTTCAAAATGTTAAAATAAAAATCTCACCGGCCGTTTGTTGTAAAAGTAAAACATAGAAGGGCTGAGATACTCCTTGCGTTTGGAAAGGATATCGGCGGCGGAGGGACCGGTGTAAGGAGGCGGAGAGTAATCAAAGGGGGGCAATGAAGGAATCGAAACACCATCGTTTTTATCGGGCTCCGTCTTCTGAGCCACGCCCACCTGAGAGAAGCAGCGTCGACCTAGTTGCGACCACCGTGGATAATACTTAGCTTCCGATAATACCTTCCTCGATGGAATGATAAAACCGTGCATCATTAGTTTTCGCCTTTGCGATTTCTGGTGTCTATTTTCGGAAAGGAAAAAAAAAGAAAGAGTTCCGAAAACGAATGACTGTGTTTGAAGGCGTTAATGTTATTGGAGGGAGGAGGAAATGGTGTTTGGAAGGAAAGAAATGAGAGGGAAAGCTTTATATAGGGGAAAGAAAAGGGGAGGGAAAGGAGAAGAAAGGGAGTCTCTGCTGACGTGGACTTCTGAGCTGTTATGTTAGTTTGTTTCCGGTGGGGAACGAAAATCCTTATAAAAATACCTCTGTTTTTACTATTATATTACAGTTCTGACCTTCCGTTTAAACTAGCCGTCCATTTATTCATATGGCGCTATGATGTCTTTTATCTGGGCCTAATTATGCTGTACTTCCTGTAAGTTTAGGACATTTGAAATTTAGTCCTCTATTGGTCTCTCTACTTGTTTGAATAAAAAATTAGCGTCCAGTTGATAACACTATTAGTTAACTTGTGTTAAATCTAAATGAGTTGTCATTTAGATTTTAATTTGTAAATTTGTTCAAAAAAGTTTTTAATTTGTAAACCATAACTTTAAATATTAAATGTGACATATTTTTTGAACATATTAAATGATATAGAATGTTTAAGCATATTTGATCTCACATCCTCCTATACATTGTATCAGTAACATGTTAACCAAACTAAACTCAATAGACAAATGTGACATTTAAGTTCAACAGAAATCCATTGACAAAAATATCGGTCTTACTTTAAATTTTAAATCTAGAAAGTGGGAGGGGCTAAAGTATTGGGAAATAAAGGAAGAGTGGCTAAAATTTAAAAATCAATAAAGTACAAGGAGTGGAGACAAAACGAAACCTTTTTGTGTGTGTCAATCATAAATGTTGTAGTTAACCAATAAACAAAGTTAAATCTGAAATTTAGGCCTTCTACTAATGAACCTGGTACAGATTTTAGGTTAAGAGGAGGAACATAATGTTAATCTATTTGTGGGGTAATCCTGTTTATCACATAAAGTAATCTAAATTCAGAAAATTACCATTATTGCAACACAATCAAACAAAACTAAATTGGTCTTTAAAATTAAAATTTGTCGCATGTGTAAGGTTAGTGGGCAAAATTGTGGAATGAGATCAGATTCAACAAAGACAAAGTAATTTGGTTCTCTTTGTATGTTCTCAAATTTCCGATAATTTCTTGGATGGTTATATTTTAACAGGTTACATACAGAAGAGAGGTTCATTGCAATTAGATTGACCATCCAACCTAAATATAAATGTGTAGTTGTGGTTTAGATATGAAATCATATTTTCTTTGAGTGTCATTTTTCGAATAGAGCAATATATTTGGATTACGAAATATTCAGAGGGTGCTAAGTTGGTCTCAAACAGGGACAATACATAAAGGGAACGTTGGGGCTATAGTGATCAAATTGTATTTTAGTCTTCTAACAATATATAACTTATATTGTTGTTCTCCTAAATTTAAATATTTTTAAATGCCACTTAATAAATAATGTTGAGTTCTATCACTGGTCTCAAAAACTGCAGTGGGCATTTCATGAGTTGAAAGGAAAGTCTTTACGTGCATATTAAAACTTGTTTGGACGACATATATCTATGCAATTTCGAGAGAAATAAATAATAGATAGATAAAAAGAACATGCAATTATGGAAGACTCTTGGAAAACATATTAATAAAACATACTCTGTAATGTCTCTTAATCCAATTAAGAATTATGGAGAACTTTTCGCCTAAGATTTCTTCTGGAAACCCTAGCCTTAACGCGACTAATGTGCCCATGGAGGGCTTTTCGGAGCCGCCTGGGGAGGCTTCCTCGGTGGTTGCCGGTGAACCTAGCGTTCATATGATGGTTCCTAAACCCTTGGAGAGGACTGGCAGTCTCGTACCGCTGAAGGAGGGGCATGATGGTAAGAGGGCTTGTGTTGAAGGGGTTAAGGCGGCATCGGTTTTGGTTGCCTCACAGACAACATATCAGGTCATGGGGGAGGGACCGAATGACGTGGGGGATGGAGGAGTTGCAGGCCATGAAAACTCATCGGGGGTGAAGGAAATACATGCTGGTGGTACATCGTATGCGGCGGTAGTTGCGGGGAAAGCGGTGGCTGGATTCGAGAAACCTAATGTGATATCGAATGATGAGGTTACGGTCACTGAGGTCGATGTTCGAGTTTTGCGGGATGGGCCTTTCCCGGTGGTGCAGTTCTCGGATAGAGTTCACGACCTTCTTGATCATAGTATGAGGCAATATGTGATCGTTCGCTTGTTTGGTAGGAAAATAGGACACGAGGCTTTATATACGAGGATCAAATCGATGTGGAAACCTAAGGGTGACTTTCAATTGGTTGATATTGAAAACGATTATTTCGTGGTCCATTTTGCACATGAGAGTGACTATGTTCATGTGCTGACGGATGGACCATGGACAATATATGGGAGTTACCTGACTGTCCAACCGTGAAGTTGTTCTTTTTCGACGTTGGAGAAGCATCCTTCTCATGTTATCGTTTGGGTTCGGTTACCTGGGTTACCCTATCGTTACTATTCGAAGGGTTTCTTTCGTCATATTGCGGCAAATATAGGTAAGGTGATTATAGTGAATTATAAGACAACTTCGGGAGATCGAGGCCGTTTTGCTAGACTGGCCATTATGGTGGATTTAAATAAGCCACTATTACCTTGCATTGGCATCGATAATTTTGTGCAGAAAATTGAGTATGAGGGTTTACCAGATATCTGTTTCAAATGTGGAGTGTATGGTCATCAGGAGGACATGTGTGGTAAAGAAGATACTTCTAAGACAATTACTAGTTTTGAGAAGGAACCGCAATAGAATTCGGATAAAATCGGGGATATGTTTTGCCCATGGATGGTTGCGGATACTCGCCGACGTGGACCAAAGAAACAAGGGAGTGTTGTTCCTAGTTCGACAATACGTGAACTGGTGGTGGAGAGTTCACAGTTTAGTGTGCTTAGTAATGAGGAGGATGATGGGAATGTTGCACGGGTATCTCAGGATGTGCAATATGGGGCTGAACCGACTTCTCAGGTTTCCTCGATCATGCAGGTTAGTGATGCCTGAAGGGATGCTTGTAAACATGGGACAACGAAGAGGGGGTGGTACGTGGTGCATTGTTGCAGGATAAAGTGGTGTCTCTTAAGGAAGGGCACCCGGCGATGGTGGTTGCGCATGACATGAATGCGAAATCGGGTAAGCATTTGGCTGTTGCTATCATTGAGGAGGATAGATCGGGCAAGAATATCGGGAAGGGATCGTGTAAAGGCACTGGGGTTAGGAAAAATCAGGGGTCGGAAGTTCGTAAGGGGGTAAGTGTAAAGAAGTCTTCTGAGCTCAGGCTTTCGTCGCCGTCGGTTCTCTCTGATTGGATTGATATAGCAAATGTGGTCAATGTCTCGAAGGGGCAGGTTGGTTCTAGTTCGGATGCGGCTCATGTTCCAGGAGAAGCGGTGCTTTCGAATGTTAGTGATAATTCCTCTTTGCCAGCACGAAAGGATGGTTTAGTTGTTGCCGGTGATATGGTTGTTGACAAAGAGAATGTTGCTCCGCAACTCTAGGTTGATGATTTATTTATTTTATTATCTTTTTAATGATAAATATCTTTATTTGGAACTGTCAGGGTTCGACGAGCTATGAATTTCGTTGTTTTTTTTGGGATTTTGGGCGACGGTTTCATCCTAATATTGTGGTTCTCATGGAACCACGGATTAGTGGGATTCAGGCTGATAGAGTGATTCAGCCTCTTGGAATGCCGAACTCGTTTCGCGTTGAGGCTTGTGGTTTTAGTGGTGGCTTATGGTTACTTTGGAAAGATCTGATTCAGATTGACATCTTGAAAAATGCTAATCAATTTATTCATTGTCGGGTTATGGATCCAGATTCTGGTGTTTCTTTTCTTTTTACCCCAGTGTATGCTAGTACCTCGGTGATGAAACAGAAGTATATTTGGCAACATCTTCTTGAGCTTGTTCCCCCAGCGGATCAGGCTTGGCTTTTGGGTGGAGATTTTAACGCCATTGTCTGATCAGATGAACGGATGGGAGGAGCTCGTTCTGCGCTAGGTACTAGCCACCTTTTCAAGATTTTATTTTTGATCTAGTTTGCTTGAGATACCTTTTTCAGGATCACTGTTTACTTGGAATCGAGGTGCTTTATTTCAGAGGTTAGATCGTTGCTTGATGAATGATGGTTGGTTTAATTGTTTCCCTGAATCTTATGTCATGCATTTGGAGCGTTTAGGCTCGGATCACTGCCCGTTACTTGTTAAGTTGGAAGTGCATACGGGCACAGGGGCAATCAAGCCTTTTCGCTTCTTAGCTACCTGGCAGGAACATCCGCAATTTGGTGATTTGATTGATGGTCATTGGGATGCATCTAAGGATATCTTGGGGAACCTTGAGGTTATTCGGGAAGTTTTGACCGGTTGGAATATGCATGAGTTTGGTCCTATTGGTAAGAAAAAGCATGAATTGATTTGTCGAATTAATGGGATTGAGAAAGCTCTAGCAAAACGATATTCTGCTTCTTTGATTGCCCTGGAAACTAAATTAAAGAATGAACTTGAAACTATTTTATCTCATGAGAAGAATATGTGGATGCAAAAGTCGCGTTGTCAATGGCTTCTTGAAGGTGGCCGTAATACTAAATTTTTTCATGGGTATGCCTCGGTAAGACATAGATCCAATATGATTCGTGCATTGAAAAACGACCTTAGGGAATGGGTCACGGATGTTGGTGCGTTGCAAGAAATGACAATCTCCTTTTATAGCACTTTGTTCACTTTGGCCGACAATGGTATTGGAGCTTATCCGATCAATGGTTTGATTCGACCCTTGGCGGGTAATGAGGCGAATTGCTTGATGCGTGCGGTTAGTGATGATGAAGTACATGAGGCGATTTTTGACATGGGGTCTCTTAAGGCTCCAGGAAGCGACGAATTTCCATCTTTCTTTAACCAAAGGAATTGGGGGTGTGGTTGGGTCTTCAATGTGTGATTTTGTTCGCGAGATATTTGCGGGTAAAGATTTCGATCATAACATAAATCGTACCTTACTTGTTCTTATCTCGAAGGTTACTAATCCTGAATATATGTCTCAATTTAGACCTATTAGTTTATGTTCAGTCCTCTACAAAGTGGTGACGAAAGTTATCTTTAATCGTTTGAAGGAGTTCCTACTGAATTGGGTTTCTGAGACTCAGTCAAGTTTTTTTCTCGGAAGATCGATGTCAGATAATATTATTATTATGCAGGAAATCATACATACTATGTGCAAGAAGTCAGGACGTAAGGGTTTCATGGCAATCAAAATTGATCTTGAGAAGGCCTATGATAGGCTTGAATGGACTTTTATTGATGATACTCTTTGTGATATTGGATTCCTGATGATTTGAGGCTTCTTATTATGCGGTGTGTGCAGTCTGTCTCAATGCAGATTTTATGGAATGGATCGTTAGCTAGGTCTTTTCAGCCTTCTAGAGGTATTAGAAAAGGTGACCCGTTATCTCCATATTTGTTTGTTTTATGTATGGAGAGGTTATCGCAGTTTATCACCCGTGAGGTTGATGCTGGGAGGTGGAAACCGATTGTGTTATCTCGCAACGACCCTGATTTATCGCATTTATTTTTTTGCCAATGACGTGGTTTTTGTAACACCCCGATTTTGCCCTAAATTAAAACCCTAAATTAGTTGAAATCCCTTGATTAAAAACCCTAATAATTAGGAATTTTATTTTGAAATCTTAATTAATTCAGTGGCTAAATTGAGAATTTTGAAACTTCAGTGACCTTTTTGTAAGGCGAGCTATTCTTGGAGCCCTTATTGTGAAATTTACCCAAAAATTAAGGTGAGAACCTAACCCTCACCCTTTCGGTTACCATTTGCGCCGCTCAACTCATCTACTTTCTCTCTTTCCCTCTCGTGCGAACAAAATATACCCCCAACCCACATCCTCTGTTTCCGTCCGGCCAAGGGCCAAACGCCGCCCGTTCGACACCCTGTCATCGTTGTTTGACTCCCTTTCCAGTTCCGATCAAAACCCAGCCTCTTCATCGTTTTTAGTGTCGTCCTCGCTCGAAATCCGTTTGAACTATTTTTTTTCAATTTTGTTTCAGGTTTTTCCTCACCGTTTTGGTGTTTAGGGGTAATGTTTTGGTTGCTTTTGGGGTTAATCCATGTGTGTGTATGTTTTGGTCAGAAAAATGACCATGAGAGGTCATCTGAGCGTCGCCGGCGGTGGGAAAATCAGAAATGGGTGTGCCATAAATTCGAAATTTGAGGAATTGGGGATTTTTGTTTAAACTGGTCTGAAGCGGTCCAGAAGGCCGAACCAGTTCAGTGAGTGAACCGAGTTAGAACCGAACCGGTCTGTCTTATAAAGAGCCGGTTGACGTCAGCGATGACGTCATCATTGACCGTTGACTTTTTCAAAAAGGGGCATTTTCTATGTTTTTCGATGTCCTGATTCCGATTCCGCTGCATGTTTTCCCAAATTCGAACCCGAAAGACCGTTTTGATCATTTTATTTGAGTATGCTTAGTATTTAAAGATTTGAATATCGGGAAATTAATTAAAATTATTCTTATTTGCAGACGACTTTGACTCGGATACTGAGATCCTTCCTCCTCCTCCACCTGGACGACCTCATGTTGCTCAAACATCGGTATTCGCTCGTGAGTTTAATTATTAATTTATTCAAAATTTATATTATTAGTGTCTTGACATAGTAGTAATATCTTGATGGTGTATTTAATTGTTATAAGAGCTGATTATGACCGACCTAGAGATAGAGCTGAGCATGGGAGACGTCACCGTCGACGTTGAGTGTTAGCTATCTGAGGTGTGTTCTCTTCTGTTTTGTCTATTTACAGTGCTATGTATGTAAATGTGTTGATGTATTGAAATGTATACATGATGTGGTCTGATGATGTATGATAATAATATTCTGTTGATCTGTGATTTTTGACTTGTTCAGCATTCTGTTACATTATGCAATATTTGTATATATTATCAGATTCAGATTATTGTATATCAGATTATAAGATTATGCATTTTTGTTGATAAATAATGCATTCAGATTCAGAACTCGGATTTTATGTCATCTCATTATGGTTGGGATTTTGTACGGGGAAGTTCAGTAGTTTTATCCTTTGGGATGATGTCTACTTCGGATCAGTGGTTTCGCCCTACGGGCTGGATTCCACTTCAGATGGTGACGAGGTAGAGAGTAGTTCTGGGGAACCTTACTCTTCGGATAGTGATGTAGTTGGGTGCATGTCATACTGTGTTGCATATTCATTCATACCGTTAATTGTTATATTGGGTGCATAGTAGTAGTATCTTGATGGTGTATTTAATTGTTATAGGAGCTGACTCTGACCGACCTAGAGATAGAGCTGAGCGTGGGAGACGTCACTGTCGACGTTGAGTGTTAGCTACCTAAGGTGTGTTCTCTTCTGTTTTGTCTGTTTATAGTGCTCTGTATGTAAATGTGTTGTTGTGCTGAATTGTATACATGATGTTGTCTGATGATGTATGATAATAATATTATGTTGATCTGTGATATTTGACTTGTTCAGCATTCTGTTACATTATGCAATATTTGTATATATTACCAGATTCGGATAATTGTATATCAGATTATATGATTATGCATTTCTCTTGATAAATAATGCATTCAGATTCAGAACTCGGATTTTATGTCATCTCATTATGGTTGGGATTATGTACGGGGAAGTTCAGTAGCTTTATCCTTCGGGATGATGTCTACTTCGAACCAGTGGTTTCGCCCTACGGGCTGGATTCCACTTCGAATGGTGACGAGGTAGAGAGTAGTTTTGGGGAACCTTACTCTTCGAATGGTGATGTAGTTGGGTGCATGTCATACTGTGTTACATATCCATTCATACCGTTTATGTGATTGAATTGATTCTTGATGGAAAATTGTATTCTGATAATGTCTGATTAACTCTGTTGATATGATGATTATGTTAGTTTTGTTTGCACTGTAGAGACACACTGAGCATTTTCGCTGACTTGCCCTTAGTTTCTATTTCAAAAACTTAGGTCTAGACTACGGTACTTGGAAGACCTCGTTTTCCAGCCTTATTTATTTATTATTATCAGTATGATACTTGGACTATTGATTTATATGTATTATTAGATTGTATTTAATTTTTAGATTTCGGATGGTTTATTTGGGTTATTACGTTTCATCATGCAAGTACATTTCGAATATTTAATATTTCAAGGAGTATTTTATCAGTATGTATTACGCGATATTATTATTATCTATTTTGGAATTAAAGTTTTGAATCAGGTTACTTACGTAGGGACAAGCTTTGAGCTTGACTCCTTATATTCGACTCAGTTCTTCCGGGTCGGGTTTAGGGGGTTACATTTAGTGGTATCAAAGTCAGGTTCAACACTCGGTCTAAGTGATTTAAATCAATTTAAATCGAAAATAAAATTTTGCATGCATTATCAAATGTTTTCGGGTAAAACAGGAATTTCAGAAAAACTTATAATCTTTTATGAATAATATTTATACATATTCTGAATAAGGTCTCCAAGTACCGATTCTAATCTTAGGATTCTGTATTTTGTAGATATACGACTACGCCACCTCGGAGAAGTTCTAGAGTAGCGGTCGATCGAGGTCGTGGTCGAGGCCGTGGCCGAGGTCGTACCGCGACTGTAGATAGTGACGTTCCACCTCTTGAGGGTTCGATAAAAAAATCAGGATGAGGTTCAGGGTGCGGAGGTGGAGGAACAACATGTGGACCATGCAGGAGCTCAACAGACTGGAGCTCATCAGACTGGTGGAGGAGACCCACATGTTCAGCCTGCTCAGAGTAGTGGTCATCGTGATTCAGGGGATAGTGAGATAGTGGGCACGGATGTCGTTACCGTTTAGAGAGAGCTATTGTGATACCTTCGTCAGTCTGAGGGTGTTCGGAGACCTATATCCATAGAGTTTCTAGTTGCCGAGATGACTATGTTCGATGGAAAGACGGGTACAGACCCGACATATGCAGAGTACTGGCTGAAGAAGCTACATCGACTATTTGTTGAGATGGATTATCCTACCGACCAGAAACTCAGGGCTGCCATTTCACCGCTACAGGGTGAAGCCTAGAATTAGTGGGAGGCTGAGGAGCTTGTTACTCCAGCTAGTAAGGTTACTTAGGATCATTTCAGACAGGCTTTCCGTGATCGTTATGTCAGAGCTGAGTATATAGCTAAGTGCTGAGATGATTTTATGAATCTGAGGCAGAATGATATGACTGTTAATGACTACGAGATCGAGTTTATGAGATTGATTCAGTACGTCCGAGGGTAAGTGACCACAGAAAAAGAAAATTGTGATTGGTTTCTAAAGGGACTGTGTCTTACGATAAATGCCAGTGTTGCTTTACATATGGACCAGGAATACAAAGATATTACTCGACGAGCTAGGATAGTTGAGCGTAATGAGGCAGAGTTGAGACAGCTTGAGTCGCATAGATCTGATAGAGGGAAGAGACCAGCGTTAGTGCTAGTTCAGCATAGTCAGGGGAATCAGTCTAGGAAGAGAGCCAGGGATGAGTCAGACTATCAGAGTTATTCGAGAGCTAGACCATTGACTCCTTCTGTTCTGACTGTTAGTGCTGGTGGTTCGACTGGTACTCGAGGGGTGCCACAGTGTCTTTTTTGTAAGAAGTGGCATTCGGGCGAGTGTAAGAGGCAGATTGGAGCTTGTTTCAGATGTGGTTCATTCGAGCATCGTTTCAGAGATTGTCCGGTTCCACCTCCCTCAGCTTTTACTACTACTCAGTCTCAAGCATCAATACAGACCCCCGCCAGGGGAAGAGGTCAGGTCAGATCTGTTACTTTAGGTTATGCTAGTAGAGGTAGACCAGCTCCGAGTAGGAGATCAGCAGGACCAAGGGCCAGACAACCTGGGTTAGTTTATTATACTAGGAGGCACGAGGACCATGATGAGCCAGATGTTATTGCCGATACATTCTCTATCCATTCTATTTCGTACTTTGCTCTGCTTGATAATGGTTTGACTTATTCATATATTGCGAGTTCTGTGTCTGGGGGTCTTGAGATTTCTGTTGAGGATATTGTTAGTGCTGTTACTGTACACAGTCCAGTGGGTAATCCAGTTGAGGTTACTAAAATATACATGAATTGTCCTCTTGAGATTTAAGAGGAGATCTTTCCAGCTGATTTGATGGAGTTACCCTTTGGGGAGTTCAATCTTATTCTGGGTATGGATTGGTTGTCTGCACACCGTGTTACTTTGGATTGTGAAAAGAAAAGGGTTACACTGAGAACTCCTAATGATCGTGAGGTGATTCTGATTGGTGAGCGTAGAGGGTTCATATCTAATATCGTTTTAGCTCTCAAAGCTGAGAAAATGATCAGGAAAGGGTCTATTGCTTATCTTTCCTATATCCTTGATCTGAGACAGTCTGATTCCGGATTAGATAAGATTCGAGTTGTGAAAGACTTTCCAGACGTTTTTCCGGAAGAATTACCTGAGCTACCACCGAAACGAGATGAGGTTGAGTTTGGCATCGAGGTTTATCCGGGTACAGCTCCTGTGTCTATGGCACCTTATCGGATGGCACCGAAAGAACTTAAAGAGTTGAAGATTTAGTTGCAAGAACTGTTGGATCGAGGTTTCATTCGACCCAGTGTTTCTCCTTGGGGAGTTTCTGTTCTGTTTGTTAAGAAGAATGATGGAACACTTCAACTCTGTATAGATTACCAGAAGTTGAATAAGCTAATGATCAAGAACAAATATCCTCTTCCTCGTATTGATGATCTGTTTGACCAATTTTGGGGAGCTACAGTATTCTCTAAGATAGACCTGAGATCTGGTTATTACCAACTCAAGGTTAAGAATTTTGATGTGTTCAAAACAACTTTTCGGACACGATATGGTCATTCTGAGTTCCTCGTGATGCCTTTTGGTTTGACTAACGCTCTTGCCGCTTTCATGGATATGATGAATAGGGTGTTTCAACCTTATCTTGACCAGTTTGTTGTGGTATTTATTGACGATATACTGGTATATTCTAGATCTGAGGCAGAACATAAGGAACATCTTCGGATTGTGTTACGAACTCTGCGAGAGAAACAGTTGTATGCAAAATTCTGTAAATGTGAGTTTTGGCTTTTTGAGGTTATGTTTCTGGGTCATATAGTTTCTGCTTAGGATATTCAGGTTGATCCGATGAAGGTTGAGGCTATTATGAGTTGGAAGCAACCCAAGAATGTTCCTGAGGTTCGAAGCTTCTTGGGTTTAGCTGGTTATTATCGGAGATTCGTTGAGGGTTTCTCTTCTATTGCAACTCCGTTGACTAAGCTTCTGAGAAAGGATGTTACATTCATTTGGACTGAGGCTCAACATTCTAGTTTCGAGAAGCTTAAGTCTGTGTTGACTGAAGCACCAGTTATGATTCAGCATGAGCCTAGTAAGGCTTATACAGTTTACAGTGATGCTTCGTACACCGGATTGGGGTGTGTTCTGATGCAGGACGGAAAGGTAGTGGCTTATACGTCTCGATAGTTGAAACCGCATGAGTGTAACTATCCTACCCACGATCTAGAGCTTTCTGTTGTTATTTTTACACTTAAGATCTGGAGACACTATCTCTACATAGAGAAGTGTTATATATATACAGACCATAAAAGTCTAAAATACCTCCTCACTCAAAAAGAGCTTAATCTGAGACAGCGTCGCTAGTTAGAGCTTCTCAAGGATTATGATTGTGAGATTGAGTATCATCTAGGTAAAGCTAATGCCGTTGCTGATGCATTGAGTCGTAACACCATTTCAGATTTGAAAGCTTTGTTTGCTCGGATAAGTTTGTACGACGATGGCAAGCTGTTGGCAGAACTTCGGGTTATTCCTACATTGATTTCTGATATTCGAGCTGAGTAGCCTAGTGATTCGTTTTTGATGCATCGTATCAGAGAGGTACATGAGGGTACGTCTCGGGATTTTTCTATTGATCAAGATGGGGTATTATGTTTTCGTGGCCGGTATTGTATTCCGAGGAAATCTGGGTTAAAACAGGTTATTCTCCGTGAGGCCCATGATAGTCCTTATTCTATGCATCTTGGTGGTGACAAGATGTATAAGAATCTTCGTGAAAGGTACTGGTGGAAAGGTCTCAAACGGGACGTCGTCGGATTTGTATCGAGGTGTTTGACTTGTCAGAAAGTCAAAGCATAACATCAACGTCCGTTTGGGTTACTACAGCATATTGAGATTTCTCAGTGGAAATGGGAGCGCGTGACTATGGACTTTGTTAGTGGACTTCCTTTAACTCTGTCGAAGAAAGATTCCATATGGGTTTTTGTTGATCGTCTGACGAAGTCTGCACATTTCATTCATGTCCGAGTTGACTATTCTTTGAGTAAGTTAGCTCGACTTTATATTTTTGAGATTGTTCGACTTCACGGGGTATCGATATTATTATTTTTGACAGAGATCTGAGGTTCACTGCAAAATTCTGGAGGTCTCTTTATTCTGCTTTGGGTAGTCGGTTGAATTTCAGTACATCTTATCATCTACAGACAGATGGCCAGTCTGAGCATGTGATCCAGATTCTCGAGAATATGTTGAGGGGCTGTATTCTTGATTTCAGAGGCAGTTGGGTGGATTTCCTGCCACTTGCAGAGTTTGCTTATAATAACAGTTATCAGGCCATTATCAAGATAGCACCATATGAGGCTCTGTATAGGCATATGTATCGTTCACCTATTGGTTGGACTGAGTTGAATGAGCACATATTGTTGGGACCGAAGATTGTGCACGAGGCTGAGCAGACTGTCAGATTGATTCGGGATCGGCTTAAGGCTGCTTTTGACAGACAAAAGTCTTATACCGATTTGAGACGTCGTGATCTTGAGTTTGAGGTGGGTGATGAGGTTTTCTTGAAAGTATCTCCTTGGAGAAAGGTACTTCATTTTGGTCGGAAGGGCAAGCTGAGTCCTCGTTACATTGGCTCTTATCGGATTATTCGTCGAGTCGGACCAGTTGCCTATCAGCTAGAGCTACCACCAGAGCTTTAACGTATTCACGGTGTCTTTCATATTTCAGTGTTGAGACGTTATCATCCTGATCCGTCACATGTTATGCCTGTTGAGGATATTAAGGTCCGTCCTGATTTGCGTTTCGAGGAGGAGCCTATTGAGATTCTTGCTCAGGATAAAAAGGCTCTCAGAAAGAAGACCATTAAGATGGTCAAAGTCCTGTGGCGTGGTCGTAGTCATGATGAGGCTATGTGGGAGCCCAAGACTGTCATCCGAGCTCAGTATCCACATCTTTTTGCTCCAGGTAAATTTCGAGGCCGAAATTTCTTTTTAACAGGGGGAGAGTTGTAACACCCTGATTTTGCCCTAAATTAAAACCCTAATTTAGTTGAAATCCCTAGATTAAAAACCCTAATAATTGGGAATTTTATTTTGAAATCTTAATTAATTCCGTGGCTAAATTGAGAATTTTGAAACTTCAGTGACCTTTTTGTAAGACGGGCTATTCTTGGAGCCCTTATTGTGTAATTTACCCAAAAATTAGGGTGAGAACCTAACCTTCACCCTTTCGGTTACCATTTGTGCCGCTCAACTCAACTGCTTTCTCTCTTTCCCTCTCGTGCGAACAAAATAAACCCCCAACCTACATCCTCCGTTTCCGTCCGGCCAAGGGCCAAGTGCCGCCTGTTCGACGGCCCGTCACTGTCGTTTGACTCCTCTTCCAGTTCCGATCAAAACCCAGCCTCGTCGTCGGTTTTGTTGTCATCCTCGCTCGGAATCTGTTTTAACTATTTTTTTCGATTTTGTTTTAGGTTTTTCCTCGCCGTTTTGGTGTTTAGGGGTAAGGTTTTAGTTTCTTTTGGGTGTGCCCTAAATTCAAAATTTGAGGAATTGAGGATTTTTGTTTGAACTGGTCTGAAATGGTCCAGAAGACCGAACCGGTTCAGTGAGTGAACCGAGTCAGAACCGAACCGGTCTGTCTTATAAAGAGCCGCTGACATCAGCGTTGACTGTTGACCCGTTAACCGTTGACCGTTGACTTTTTCAGAAAGAGGCCTATTTTATATTTTTCGATGCCCTGATTCCAATTCCGCTACCCATTTTCCCAAATACAAACCCGAAAGACCGTTTTGACCATTTTATTCTAGTATGCTTGGTATTTAAAGATTTGAATATCGTGAAATTAATTAGAATTATTCTTATTTGCAGACGACTTTGACTCGGATATTGAGATCCTTCCTCCTCCTCCACCTAGACGACCTCCTGTTGCTTAGACATCGGGATTTGCTCGTGAGTTTAATTATTAATATATTCGATATTTATATTATCAGTGTCTTGGCATAGTAGTAGTATCTTGATGGTGTATTTAATTGTTATAGGAGCTGACTCTGACCGACCTAGAGATAAAGTTGAGCGTGGGAGACGTCACCGTCAACGTTGAGTGTTAGCTACCTGAGGTGTGTTCTCTTCTGTGTTGTCTGTTTATAGTGCTCTGTATGTAAATGTGTTGATGTGCTTAAATGTATACATGATGTGGTCTGATGATGTATGATAATAATATTCTGTTGATATGTGATATTTGACTTGTTCAACATTCTGTTATATTATGCAATATTTGTATATATTATCAGATTCAGATTATTGTATATCGGATTATATGATTATGCATTTCTGTTGATAAATAATGCATTAAGATTTTGAACTCGGATTTTATGTCATCTCATTATGGTTGTGATTATGTACGGGGAAGTTCAGTAGCGTCATCCTTCGGGATGATGTCTACTTCAGATCAGTGGTTTCGCCCTACGGGCTGGATTCCACTTCGGATGGCGACGAGGTAGAGAGTAGTTCTGGGGAACCTTACTCTTCGGATGGTGATGTAGTAAGGTGCATGTCATACTGTGTTGCATATTCATTCATACTGTTTATGTTATTGAATTGATTCTTGATGGAAAATTGTATTATGATAATGTCTGATTGACTCCGTTGATATGATGATTCTGTTAGTTCTGTTTGCACTGTAGAGACACATTGAGCGTTTTCGCTGACTTCCCCTTAGTTTCTATTTCAGATACTCAGGTCTAGGCTACGGTACTTGGAGGACCTCGTTTTCCAGCCTTATTTATTTATTATTATCAGTATGATACTTGGACTATTGATTTATATGTTTTATCGGATTGTATTTAATTTTCAGATTTCAGATGTTTTATTTGGGTTATTATGTTTTATCATGCAAGTACATTTCGAATATTTAATATTTTTAGGAGTATTTTATCAATATGTATTACGTGATATTATTATTATTATCTATTTTGGAATTAAAGTTTTGAATCAGATTACTTACGTGAGGGACAAGCTTTGAGCTTGACTCCTTATATTCGACCCGGTTCTTCTGGGTTGGGTTTAGGGGGTTACAGTTTTATTTGATGAAGCTTCGATTGATCAGTTTAGTGTGATTCAACGGGTGTTAGCTGATTTCTGTCTTTTCTCCGGGTATAAGGTCAGTACTGCCAAGACTAATATCTTTTTCTCTAAAAATGCCCCCCATAATTGTCGGCAATATGTTAGTGGATGTTTCGGCTTTGTTGAGGTTCCTGCTTTGGGACTTTATCTTGGTGTACCGCTTCTGCATAATAGGGTGACTAAATTTACGTACCAATTCCTTATTCATAAGGTGCAGAACCGTTTAACGGGTTGGCTACCCAGGAAATTATCGTTTGCAGGACGAGTTACACTTGCCAAAGTTGTGCTGGAAGCTTTGCCATCGTATACTATGCAAACGACTCTTCTTCCTAAAGCTATTTGCAGGGATATAGAAAAGTTAATTAGGAAGTTCATTTGGGGTAATTCGAATAATGCTCACCATATCCATCTTGTGTGTTGGGACGTTTTGTGTAAGCCGTGGTCAGAAAGCGGCTTAGGATTTAAGAACTTGGAAGATCAAAATTGTGCTTTCCTCGTGAAGCTCGGTTTTAATTTGGTTGCTAGGCCGAATGATTTGTGGGTTTGAGTTGTTCGTAGCAAATACGGGTGTGCGAGCTTGGTACCGGACAACTTAGCACGATCTAGCTGCTCGCAGACGTGGAGGGGTATTGCGGGTGTTTGGGGCTTAGTTAGGATGAATATTGGATGGAATGTGTGTAATGGAAGATCGATTTATTTTTGGACACAACCTTGGGTGGCCGACATTGGGGAGTTAGACAAATGGTTACCTGCACCTATGTTTGTTCCATCGGGTTTTACACCAATTAGTGCCATGGTCGATGGGGTGGGAGAGTGGCGTTGGGATTTGTTTGCACCTTATCTCCCAACTCATATTTTGGATCGCATTGCTGCGACTAAACCACCTACGGACATAGCCCCTTCGGATGTGGTTGGTTTGCTGCCTAACTCGGATGGTCACTTTACGATAAAGTCAGCATACTTGGTCAAAGAATCGAGGGTGGCAGCTTCTTTAGACCCTATTTGGAAGGTGATCAAGAATTATAAAGGTGCACAACAGGTTAAAACATTTCTTTGGTTGTTTGCTCATGGTAGGTTGTTAACCAATATGAAGCGTAAAAGGCGTCACCTTACTTTGGATGATCGTTGTGGAGTATGTGGTGCCGAAGTTGAGAGCTTGGAACATCTCTTTAGGGAATGCCCATCGGCATGGTTGGTTTGGCGTAGTATTATCAAACCGGCTCAACTTTAATTTGGAAAATGTGCGTTTTGCCGCAGGTTGTAAGGATGAGTGGCCACTGTTGTTTGGGGCGGTGCTATGGGAAATTTGGAGGCATAGAAATGCTTTGGTTTTTGACCCTTTGTCGATCCATGGCGCGGGAATTTTGGTTGATGCGCGATCCATGGTGGTGAGTGGCATGGGTAGGAAACCGATGGTACTGCAACATGTTTCCACGCCCGGGCAACAAGGTATGCAGACGGGTCTGCGATGGAAAGCACCGGGTAGTGGTTGGTTGAAAATGAATTCGGATGGTGCACGGTGTCAGGGGAATGGCCGCGCATCATGTGTGTGTGTGTGTGTGTGGGGGGGGGGGGGTCCTACGATCCTCGGATGGTGCTTGGGTGTTTGGTTTTGCAAAGTATGTGGGCATTTGCTCGATTGTAGAGGTTGAGCTTTGGGGTGTTGTGGAGGGTTTGCAACATGCTTGGACTCTGGGTTTCCGACGTGTGATAATTGAGGTTGATAGCTCGGATGCTAAGCGTTTGATGGACTCATTGGTAAGGAACTCCCGTTATATCTCGTTATTACATTCTATCGATTCCTTGCTCCAAAGAGAATGGGAAGTGCATACTAAGCAAGTGTTGCGTGAGGCTAATACGGTTGCGAGTTGCTTGGCAAAATATGGCATTTCTTTGTCATGGGGTGAACAAAGTTTTGTTCAACCCCCGGATTGCGTTTTGATGGCATATCATAAGGATCTTATGAGATTACACATTGGTTGTGTAATATGTTGTTTTATGTTTCATTTGCTTCTCCTTGGTTATGTAAGTTATTAGGTGTACTCTTTTCCTCCATTTAGGTGTAGGGAGGTTTTTAATGAGGCACCTAGCTAAGTCTTCTTTTCTAATAAAAAAAAATAAAACATACTCTGTAAATAGCAAACTTTGTATAGTCTGAGATTTGGTATGGTGAGTTGATTGGGCCATACAAAGATAGATGTACAATATGCCTATTAAGTTTAGAAACAATAGGGTAGCAATCGGACTCTATAGTAACCTACTCGGGGACGAACTCGCATATACATTAGGATCATAAATTTATTCCTTTTTCAATATTTATGATTTTACCCCACCTTCAAATTTCGACTTTATCTCTGAATGGACTGAAATCCTTTTGTTCTTTGTGCAGCGGAGAGAAACTAACATAGACTTTGCCTCAGCGGATGTAGCGTCAAAAGCAACTTCCAACAACTTAGCACAACATGCCCGCATCTTGCACGGTCACGCCACAAACAGCTTTGTGCGATGACTCCATCCGAGCAGCATTTATGTTGGCCTTGAACTCTCTCTCTTGGTGCACACCAACTCTTGGATATAGGAAGCGTGGGCATCGGTAATTCTAGATAAATTCAATAGAGACAATCACTCAAAAAATTCAAAATATGTTAAATTAAATGTTTATAAGAGAAAAATAAAAGATTAATAGAATTATATTACAATGATTGAATTTACAACTTTTACATGGTATAGAAACTAATAGAACAATTTATCCTTCATTTTATCCTAGGATCGCTTAGCATATAAATTAATAGTAGAATTTAACTTTCATTTTACCCTATAAAATAACAATACCTTGTAACCCTAACACAAACAAGGGTTGGCTTTGTTACCAGTTCATTTTAAAGATTAGACGAATATTGCAATATTGACATCACCATTCACGTTATGTATAACTATAATTGAGAGACATGATGATCGACTCTGATACCAATTAATAAAGATGTTTAAAAAATACACCCAAAAATCAATTACGTATAAATTCCATAAAAAATTACATACTTTGTTACATGTGATCCAATTCTCATACCAAACGATGAAGAACACATCAATCTTATCGTTAAGGCAACAAAACCTTATCTTTTAATTATTCAAAGATTAATTGGTTTCATTCCATTTCCTCCATAAGCAAAGCCCCCGCATCATGAAAATGAACCTGGTTCAAAACTCGGGACAGGTGGGGGGAAATCAATTGTTAAAGAATAATGGACACAACCAATCATTTAGGCCACGACGATGACAACAATTGTGTGGCTTCACACGTTAAAACTCTTAAAAAAAGTTATTTAGGACAAAATAGGGTTTCAACATCAATGTGTGCATGACATGACACATTGTTTCTATGTTTTTACCTTGTAGGATTTTCACATTTCTTTGCTTCTCTCTACGCTAGGGGACGAATGAAGAATATTATGTCAATTGTATTATTTTTTTTTGAATTTTTTTTACTAACTCCCCTTCACATCCGAAACCATGCTGAAATTTAGTCTCATACAACAAAAGAAAGAAAAGAATGCCCTAAAGTATTAGTAATCAATAATCCAAAATACAATACAAACAACTATTAAACACCAAAAATACGAACTACATCATGAGAAAGAAACAGTTATATTAAAGGTTTTGGGTGTTAAATTATAAAATTGTACAAGTGAGAAATTAAATCATCAATAGAAAATATTTAAACTACATGAGAATTTGAAATTTTCAAAGATGTGATTGCATCCCAAACACTCCCACCAGTTCATCAATGTCTACACATATAGAATATCAGATTGTTTGTTCAGTCTAAAATAAGTAATTATGTAACTTAGATTGTTTATGTTCGACTCGAATAATTTATCTAAATTCGAAAGGAATATAAAATTAGAAAGGCTGACAGACAAGTATACTTTTGTGTAATATTGCTTGGGAATTGGAGTTTTGTATTGGCATCTCATGTAAAGGGTAGGCAAACAAGCTTTGGTGCAACCCTACAAGACTGCAACTAATTACAAAAGCAAAACACCTTAGAGGATAGTGATTGACTTTAAAATATTATAATTATTTCAACCACCTAATTTTAATTCAAATAATGGAAAATCTAATCCGCCCCATTAATGAGACGAGTTAGCAAACACCATCCTCAATATATTTCATGTTCCGTATTATTCCCTTCAATAGTGTTTTTAAAATTCAAATCTGGCTTTCTTTTATTTAAAAACAGTGTATTTAATTTACTATCACACCCAATATTCATTAAGGTATATATAAAAATATATTATAAACATGCAAATGATTTTTTATTATTTTTAAAATATTTAATACGAGGATGGTGACAATGATAATATAAGATAAGCACGAATATTATTATGAGTTAATATTTGATGTATCGTCAGTGAAGTTTTTTCTTTTTACAAGCGGACTTCAAATGATGTCACATATCATTTTAGGGGCACTAAACTTCACACACTAAAATTTAAATCTTAAATCCTAACTCTATACCTTAAAATCTTAAAAACTAACTATAAACTCTAAAATCCAAACATTAAACCTTAAAACTCTAAAAATGCACCGCTTATAAAAAAACTTAGTTTTCCACCTATAGTAAACCATTTTCTTTATTATATTAGTAAGGTTTTCATAAGTTATCTTGTTACACATTATATTTGTTGGCCATCGTTGCACGCTTGTTTAATAAGCCAATAATGTTCCAATATTGATTAATGAACTAAACTGATGTTGGTGTATGTTGATACGTGTTTAATATGCATGTAGCTAGGCACGGAATCATTAATAAATAAAAGGTAAAAAGCTTTGATTGCTAAACAACTAAGCTAAAAATAAGAGATTTGAGCTAAAGTTAGAAGTTTGACCAGTAAAATTTAATAATTTAGATGTTTAATAAATAGATAAGATTATTGTAATACTTGATTGGGGTGAAACCTCTCAAATTGAAAAAGTTAAGAACTTTTAAAATTAGAGATTTTTGACATAAGAGTTATAAAGACTCTTTTATCCTTAATAATTACAAATAATATCAAAATAACTTAATTTTTTTTTGGATAAATGCATTCCTTCACGATGTCTGCCCTGGACAGTCCTCATTGCACAAAAAAATAATTATGTAAGTAACAAATTAATATATAAATCCTATGTTTAGTAATGTTATATTTAAAAAATTAATTTTTATAATCTAATTAATATTAATATATACAAATTATTGATAACTAATGAATTATTCAAACAAGTATTGAATATAATTATGTTCTTATATGTCATTTGTTTGTTCAAATAATCAAACAACTATAAGCTATCAATTAATTATACCAAACACTTGTATACAATTGGTTATACAATCCACTAATCAAATTAACTAATATAATTAGTTATCCGCTAATTATCAAACATTACTAAAATTTAATTAAAGATATTTAATTTGACCGTTAATCTAAAAGCTAATGATAACCTGGTTTGAAACCTTTTGACGAGAAAGTTTTTCTTTGATATTAGAGCTCTTTTAGGGCATCTTTAATCTTCATCAACATTATGATAGCATTTGGGTGTCAAAAATAATATAAAAATTATAAAAAGTAAAAAAAGTAAAATTAGTGTAAAGAAATTAACTCTAACATTTATACTAAAATAGTGCAAACTAAGATATTTAATATTATTTTAGTGTACAGAAATCAACTATAACATTTACACTACAACATTATTGTACCATTTTAACTTTTTCTTTCAATTAAAAAAGATTTAGTGTTATTACAATTTTACACCAAATATGATGTGACACTGTAAACAACACCAAAATGGTCGCATGTAAATTTATAATATAGTATTGAGTTGGAGAATGAATAGTGACCAAAATATACCGTTTTAATAAAATGATGTGGAAAAAAATGAATAAGATTAGAGATGCTCTTAGAAGAAATAGTCTGATCAAAGATATTTCGATGAGCTTCGGAAGCATAATCATTTTCGAAGAAAATGATGCTTAATATTTTTTTTTGTCTTGGAACAAAATTCGTTTCTTTTTTTTACCAATAAATTTATATTAAATATATTAATTATTAATTATTATTGATTTATTAATTATTTATATTTTACTGATAATTCACATGTCATAATATTATTGGTAATATATATATATAAAAGGACCGACAACTTTTGTTCTTGGTTTTGGTCGTTCCGCATGCTTGATGCACCTTCCCTTGTTGTCTTCGGTTTCTCTGATTGCCTCTTTGTGGGTCTGATTTGGGACGCATCTGTTCCTCCTTTTGTTGCTTTTTGGGCATTTTTGTTGGTAATGGCCCATGGCTATGTTAGTTTTATTTGAAACTGTGGCAACCCTTTCGAACTTCAATTTTTTAAAACTTTTAAAAAGAATACGAAGTCGTCACCTGTTTTTTTGAAGAAAATAGTGTGATTAGATCATTTTTAAAAATAAGGTTATTTTAATAAAACAACGGTTTTGGTCTGTAAAAATTAGAAAATAAGTTCGGGGTTGGTTACGCATGGGGAAGGGTTAGCACCTCATGAAGCCCAAAATTGGTACCAAATTGGTTTTAAAATTGTTTTCAAAAATGGAATTTGCAAGTTCATAAAGGGTTCGACTTTACTTGTCCGTTTAATGAATATTAGTCTATTTTAACGACCTTATCGCCCGGGAGATAAACTTTAATCACCGACAACATTTCTGGCGCTAACCCGTCATTCCCGTTTGATAAGACACCGCATTGATTAAATTTTCACTTTTCAAACAACATGAAAATTTAGTGTGTTGAGCATTTTATTTTTTATTCTAAGTTTGATTATTTAAAAACCCTAAAAACGTCTAAGTCTTTTATTCCTAATTTAAAGTTTAAGTATGCTTAAGTGTATTTTATTTTTCGCGAAGTAAAATTTTCAACAAACACGTCTTTATCTAAGCTTTAAACCATAGTCCTAAGTTTTAACCTATTTCTAAAACAAGCAAGCAACTTTTATTCTTTTAAGTTTTTACCCTTTTATTATTCTTTTAAAAACTTTAATTTCTTTTTTACTTTTTACTATTTAAAAAGTCAAGACTTTTTTTTATATATTTTTTCCTACCTTTTCTCATTTTAATATTTTTCACCATTTTATATTTTTCCTTTTCAAAAAAAAATTTTTTCTTAAAAAAACAAACATTTTTCATTTTTCATGTTTTTTTTTAAACCTTTTAGAATAAACTTTATTTTTCTTTCCTAAAGAGTTACTTTTAGTTTTTTTCTTAAAGAATTTACTTTTATCCTATATACCCTAAATTTACTTTAAAACCTTTTTTTATTTTCGTTTTCCAAAATTTTATTTTAAAAAAAAAACGTCTTTATTATTCTCTTTATTTTTTTAAAAAAAATCACCAAGCCCATTTATTATAAATAAAACCAAATTTCATAAAAATTTTATATTTTTTTTAAATCAATCCCCTTTATAATTTCACACCACACATTATCATTTTTTTTTCTAATTAAATCACTAACATTAAGTTTTTCAATTTGACCATATTAATTCATTTTTATTCTTGCATTTTTAATTAAAACACTTTTAAAAAACATTTCTTCATTCCTAAAGATCTAAACAACCCAAACAACATTTTTTAAGCATGCAAATTTTTTAAAGATCAAACTAAAATTAAAACGGAAATTTAAAACAAAAAATGTTGCCGGAATCGTGAACGATTTTTCGACTTCGAGAAAGCAACCTAAAATTCACAAACAACACAAACACAAACACCAAAAGTTCATCCAAGAACAAACATAAAAATCAACATAAAAATAAACGAAAAGAAAGATAGAATTTTTACCGAGAAAACAACAAACGAAGAACTCGAATTCGGGCTTCTCGAAATGCTCCAAACCGCCTCCGAAAAATTGCTCCCAAACTCGAACTTCTACTCCAAAAATTTCCAGCAAACTCTTGAAAAGTTCAGAGATTTTTTTTGAATTTTTCTAAGCTTTTTCAAGTGGTTTTTCTCTTCAATTTGTGTGTTGAACAAAGGAAATGAGAGGAGTTTTTATACTAATCTCGAGCTTGCAAATCAAGCTAGAATCTGTGTTTAAATCCTCAAAATGGAGCCAAAATCAGACCAAGAACTTAATTCCCGGTAAAACCCCTCAATCCTCATTCGATTTGGTCTAATATCAAAGCTAAATTTTCCCTTTGATTCGAGCCTAGGGTTTGACCTCTTGTCTCAGTTTATTGCAGATTCTGGCGAGCACAGGCTTCGGCGGTGAGCGGGGTTGGTGGCATTGGGTCGGCGGCAGCGAGGCGGACCGATCGGTACTAACAGCGTCGGCGGCCGTAGCCTGTAGGCGCCGACCGACCGCTATAAAATCGCGATAAGGGTTTGGTTGGGGAACCAGCCCGTGCGCGTGCAGCCCACGCGTTGGTTCCCTTTTTTTCTTTTTTTTTCTTTCTTTCTTTTTTCCTTTTTCCTTTTTTTGTTGATTTTGGCTATTTTTTATATCACATTTATTTTGTCCACCTCACTTTATTTCCCTTTTTCCACCATAATTATTATTTTGCACCATAATTATCATTTTCCTCTTTTTTTTTTTACTTTTTCCCTTTATCTTTAAAAGTGGGCTCTAAAATAAAAAAAGTGGCCTTTAAAATGAGTTTTTTTTTAAGATGGGTCTTTGATTATTTAAAAAGTGGACCTTAAAAGGATTTTTTTATACTTTCTGATTATTAAAAATCAAGATGAAAATTTAGTGACAACAACTGCCCATCTTTGCTTATCTCTGTGCAACAGAGATAAAGCAAAGACAATAAGACACTAATTTTCACCGATTTACTAGTTGGCTCTGTTGAGTGTGTAAAAGTTCTATTATTTACACCCTTTTTAACCCATATTTCTGCTGCATTCAAGCATCATTGCATTGCATTTAGGCCAGTTTACAGTAAAACATCACAAATTCACTAGAGGCACGGATTCTACTAAAAGATGGCTGATTTTGCAGGTTACTGCCATGGTTAATGAAGAAGGCAGGCGCAGGGCAGCGAAGCAGAAGAGTTGAACTGGACAAGCAGACGATGAGGACGAAGCTGCCATGGACCTGTCGTGACAGCAAGGTGACAGCAGCCTTATGAAGAGGAAAAGTAAAGTGGACCTCGATAGATAGAGAAAAATCTGCTCGTCTGTCGTGTGAAAGCCAAATATTTTTCCAAGCCCCGGATCAAAAGATATGTCAAGCCAAAGCTCAAGGAGAGGAATTCCCATGAAACAAGGAGGCGGCTGAAAAGTAGGAATCCTTAGAGATTAAGCATTTATTAGAATCTTACTTTTCATTAAAGTTGTAATCCTTGTTAACTTAGAATACTTGAGCCCAAAGCTTATATAAGGGCATAGATTAAACCTAGGAGGCATCGAATACCCCATAACCGAAACCAAAACCCTTCCGCCGTTTACCCGTCGTCGACATGTTCTAAATTCCCCCTAGGGCCACGGGTTGTTTTGTAAAGTAGTTGCAAGGGTTGCTTTGTTTTAGGATTTTCCAAGTTCAATAAAATAACTTCAAGTTCTCTTATTTTGGTTTTAATATCTTGCAAGAGCATCGGGAGAGCATTGTGAGGTTATCCATTTACTTAGCATCGGGAGAGTTAAGTATACGAAAGAGATAAGAGCAAGTTCTCTAGTTTATAGTTGAACTATCGTGTGCCTAGGGATAGGGCAAGGTTAAGTGGCTAAAGAAGAATTCATACACATCGATGTTCATCCTTCGATTCACGACGGGAGGTATCATCAAAGACGTGATCATCGACAGACTTGGACCTAGGGATAGGCCAAGGCAGATCTGGGATTCTTGCCAAACTTGGAGTACGGAGTTAGTGTGTTTGCTGCCGCGACAGCTAACGGACAGCCGCCGCGACAGGTGCTGTCAGCGACGGGCACGACGACAGAACTGGAGATCCTAAGCATTGCAATACCTGCACTACTGAGCAATTCAATACCAGCCCATTCTCTCTATCTTGATAACTCAATTCTTTTATTTGCATTTTTACTTTATTATTCTCGTGACAACTCTCAAATATTTCTTTTACTTTCGTGCAGTGAATTAAGGTGAAGTCATTAGCCCAATCCCTGTGGAGACGATATCCGATACTTCGTATCACTTTACTACTTGCGTCGTGTACACTTGCACTACACTTGCGATAAACTCTTTTACACGCAACAGGCTTCATTCTCTGAATGCCCGAACGGATAGGCGTATTCTATTCTCCTAATGCTCTAATAAGTGAGGTAGGTTCCATTCTTCAAATGCCCGAACGGATAGGCGTGCTCTATTCTCCTTATGCTCGAATAGCTAAGTTGGGTTCTATTCTCCCAAAATGCCTAAGCAGCTGAGTTGGGTTTTGTCCTCCCAAATGCTCAATTAGGTCAAGTCTTCTGAAAACTTTCATCCTCCTTATGCTTGGATGAATAAGCAAGCTCCATTCTCCTTTTCCGTGAACGGATAGGTGAATCTTCTTAAACACTTCATCCTCCTTATGCTTGGACGAATGAGCAAACTCCATTCTCCTTTTGCCTGAACGGACAAGTGAATCTTCTTAAACACTTCATCCTTCTTATGCTTGAATGAATAAGCAAACTCCATTCTCCTTTTGCCTGAACGGATAGACGAATCTTCTTAAACACTTCATCCTCCTTATGCTTGGATGAATAAGCAAACTCTCATTTGAACTGGTCTTCCATGTATCGAAAAAAAAACAAAATGCAACATGCAATACATTTATGATGTGTAAGCCCCTAGGGATGTCTAGAATATGAATGCATGACAATTTTTTCTTTTTAGAACTCCTTTTGCTTAGACCATTTTTCTTAATTTTAATGAAATTCTGGTTATCGAGGCCAACCCGATTAAGATGAACTCTCTCCTAAATTTGCATAGGTAAGACGGTTCGTTTTCACTTTTTTTTCAACCCTTCTTGGCTTTTTGGCTTCAAATTCATCATTCCCTGGGATAAGGCCATCTCTTTTGCCTTGGAATTCACTCGCGAGTTATGAACAGCTCTGGCTTTTGCTTCATTTTCTGATCTTCTGCTGACTGGTTCCATCTTTACATCCCATTCTCACTTCATTGAAAAAGATTTAACCCTTATATATCTTTTAGTCAACATTTTTGCATTCAAGGATAAACTCCCTAAATCAAGTTTCGACCTTGTAAGGCTGCTCTTATCATCATATAAGGAAGGCTGGTAGTTAAGAAATGTTGTTTAAGCGCCCAGACATTCACATGGCTTTTCTTTCTTTTAAAGAGTTTTGCAACAAGGCTTTACTTTTTCTTCATACATTTTAACACCATATGCCCCAAATAATAATTATGGAACACTTCATAGTCCCTGAACTTTTCAAACATTCTTAAAGTAATGCTCAAAAATCTTTTTGCGTATAAAAATGATTGTCAAATCCATTGATCCTTATTTCAAAGCAAGATGCTTCAAAAATAGGGAAGGAAACAAGAAAGAAAGAAAAATCCATGAAACAAATTTACTAACATTGTGGCAAACACAAGAAGGTTTATAAAAAGGAAGGAAAATAAGCATTTAAATATCAATAGTCCAAATTTCTCCTTTCAAACGCCAGAAGTAATCTTGAATGCCGCCAGTGTCAAGGAAGCCTTGAATACAATGCATAATCTGTAGAGCCCCGAAATCTGTCAAATTATATGAGCCGCCCTTTACATGTTTTCAGCTCAGACCCTCATTTGGTTTCAAAACGCCCTTTGCGGGTTTTCATTTCGAACCCTCCTTTCTTTTTTTCTTTTTTCTTTTTCCCTTTTTTCTTCTTTTTTTCTTTTCTTTTCTTCAGGCATAATACTTCTTGACATTATCAGAGTTTACCAAGTTTTGAAACTCATTTCCATCAATCTCAGCTAAAATCAATGCTCCACCAGAAAGAACCTTTGTCACAATGTACGATCCTTCCCAATTAGGCGCCCATTTTCCTCGGGGATCACTTTGAATTAGCAACTTCTTCTTTAAAACCAGATCACCTTCTTGGAATTCTCTAGGGCGAACCTTCTTTTCATAAGCCCTAATCATTCTTCTTTGGTACATTTGACCGTGACATACAGCTTTCAACCTCTTTTCCTCAATTAAGTTCAACTGGTCATACCTTGCCTGAACCCATTCTGCTTCATCTAACTTGGCTTCCATCAAGACACACAACGATGGTATCTTAACCTTGATTGGTAGCACAGCTTCAACTCCATATACTAATGAAAACAGAGTTGCCCTAGTAGATGTTCGTATTGATGTTCGATATGCATACAGAGAAAATGGTAACTTTTCATGCCAATCTTTATAAGTATCGGTTATCTTTGTGACTATCTTCTTAATATTCTTATTGGTTGCTCCTACTACTTCATTCATCTTTGGGCGGTATACTACCGAGCTGCGATGCTTTATGTTAAACTACTCACAGACCCCATCAATCATTCGGTTGTTCAGGTTAGAAGCATTGTCAGTGATTATGCTTTCTAGCAGACCATATCGACAAATGATTTCCTTCTTTATGAAATTGCAAACATTGGGCTGAGTTATATTTTCATATGAGGCCGCTTCCACCCACTTTGTGAAGTAATCAATAGCTACCAAGATAAAGCGATGACCATTTGACGCTTTCAGATGAATCTATCCAATGACGTCTATGCCCCACATAGAGGACGACCATGGAGACGACATGACATGAAGAGACTGGGGAGGTGCATGGACATTGTCAGCATAAACCTGGCACTTGTGGCATTTGCGGGAATAATTAATGCAATCCCTTTCCATTGTTAACCAATAATATCCGAAACGCATACTTTTTCTTGACATAGTGAAACCACTAGGGTGAGTTCCACAAATTCCCTCATGGACTTCTTCCAAAATCAATTGCGATTCTTTTTCATCCACGCATCTTAGTAATACCTGGTCTCAACTTCGTTTGTAGAGGATCTCCCCATCAAGGATATATCCTGATGCCATTTTCCTGATCATTTTCTTTTCATTTTCCGAAGCCTGTGTTGGGTATTGTTGCAGCTTTAAGTACTGTAAGATGTCATGGAACCACGGTAAACCATCTTCTTCTTCTTCTAAATTATAACAATATGTTGGGGACTCCATCATTTGTAACTTAATGGGTATTATCTCCGAACCCTCACTTGTTTTAAACGTGGCAGCCAAAGTAGCTAACGAGTCAGTCATCTGGTTATCTTCTCTCGGGAGATGCTTAAAAGTAATCACCTCGAATTCTTTAGTTAACTCAAGGACCAAATTGTGATACTCCATCAATTTTGCATCTTTTGTTTCCCATTCGCCACGTGTTTGGTAGATAAGCAAAGCTGAATCCCCATAGACTCTCAACTTTTGGATTTTTTTGTCAATGGCTTCCCTTAGACCCAATATACATGCCTCGTATTCTGCCATATTATTGGTGCAGAAGAATTTCAAACGGCAAGTAAAAGGATAATGATCTCCTTCTAGAGAAACCAAAACTGCTCCAATACCTCGTCTTATGGCATTTACAACACCATCGAAATGCATGACCCATGATTTTGTTGGCGACTCTTCATCTTCCATAACACACATTAAATCCTCGTCGGGGAAACTGGAGTCTATTGCCTCATAATCGTCTTGTGCACGATTGGAAAGAAAATCTGCTATGACACTTCCTTTTACCGCTTTCTGATTCACATACTGGATGTCGTATTCTAAAAGCAACATTTGCCATCGCGTTATTCTTCTTGATAAGGCTGGAGCTTCCATCATGAACTTCAATGGGTCTAGTCGTGAGATCAACCATGTGGTGTGATGCAACAAATACTGCCTAAGCCTCTTAGTGACCCATACCAAAGCACAACATACCTTTTCAATTAGAGTATATCTTACTTCACAGTCAGTAAACTTCTTGCTCACATAATATATCGCCCTTTCCTTCCTTCCAGTTTCGTCATGTTGCCCTAGTACACAACCCATTGAATTTTCAAACACCATCAGATAGAGTATTAACGGTTTCCTTGAAATGGGTGGCATTAACACTAGAGGATTAGTTAGCTACTCCTTGATCTTTTCTAAAGCTGCTTGGCATTCTTCATTCCAAGTCCCTGGGTTGTTCTTTCTAAGCAACCTAAATATTGGGTCACACTTATTTGTAAGTTAGGAGATGAATCGGGTTATGTAATTCAACCTTCCCAAGAACCCTCGAACTTGCTTCTGTGTTTGAGGAGGTGGGAGGTCTTGTATGACCTTTATCTTATCTGGGTCGATTTCAATTCCTCTTCTACTTACTACAAAGCCTAACAACTTCCCGGAAGTAACCCAAAATGTGCACTTGGCAGAATTAAGCTTTAACTGAAACTTTCTCAATCTTTGAAAAAGCTTACCCAAGTTCGCTAGATGTTCTTCTTCAGTTCTGGACTTGGCAATCATATCATCCACATAAACTTCTATTTCCTTGTGCATCATGTCATGGAAAAGAGTGACCATAGGTATCTGATACGTTACCCCTTGCGTTCTTCAATCCAAAAGGCATTACCTTATAACAGAAGGTTCTCTAAAGCGTTACAAAAGTAGTCTTTTCCATATCTTCTAGGCACATCTTTATTTGATTGTAACCAGAAAATCCGTCCATGAATGAGAAAAGGGAATAGCAACTGTATTGTCGACCAAGGTGTCAATATATGGAAGCAGAAAATTTTCTTTGGGGCTTGCTCTATTAAGATCCTTGTAGTCGACGCACATTCTTACTTTTCCATCCTTCTTAGGCGCTGGACGATGTTTGCCACCCATTATGGATATTTAGCTACTTCGAAGAATCCAGCATTGTACTGCTTCTTGACCTCGTCTATGATTTTCAAAAGAGTATCATCCTTCATTCTTCTAAGCTTTTGTTTCACTGGCTCCCATCCTTCTCTTATAGGAAGCCTATGCATGGCAATATCTGTGTCGAGACCAGACATATCTTGGTATGACCAGACGAAGATGTCTTTATATTCTTCTAGGAGCTCAATCAAATGTTGTCGTGTCTCAACTGAGATGGTAGTACCAATCTTTACTTCATGCTTCTCTTCTTCAGTCCCAAGATTCAAAACCTCTAACTCTTCTTTGTGGGGCAGAATTTGCTTTTCCTCTCCTTCTACCATTCTAAGCAGATCATCAGACAAGTCATACTCTTCTTTATCACTAGTACTCTCAACTTCCTCTAAACATAGTGGTAACTCAAAATTAATCTCAGAATCTGGTTCAGAGTCATTTGGACCATTGATATCTAAAAACCTGTAAATAAAAGGAGACATAATATATATATATATATATATATATATATATATATATATATATATATATATATACCAAGAAAGAATGAATGAATGAATGAAATGATATGATTTGTTATATTTTAAGGGTTTGTTTTTTCTTTTGGGTTTTTTAGGATCTTTTTGGTTTTGGTGCTTTTGTGTTGTGAAAGAAAGTTTGCCACAGGATATAATTGGGGAAAATGCATCTTTTATTGAAATCTGAATCATGGTTTTGACAATAGACCCTTTTACATATTATCTCTAATTACCCCAGGGTCTAAGGGTAAAAGAGTTGGTTTTGAGAATTACTCTAAGGAAGTCTTAAAAAACTTCATGGACCATTTCCGCTGTCTAGTTCTTCAATTCGGTGCAGGGGCGAATCTTGGACAGAAATTTGTTTGCTTCTTCCTCCCCATTTGTGATGGCGTTAATGCTAAAATTCTTAAAGACTTTGCATAACTCATTCTTTTCTTTCTCCTCCTCGTCACAGCGGGCATTAGGGTCTAGAAGCCCTCCGGCCTTGAAAGTGGCACTTAAGGGTGGGTACGTCATTGGCTCCCCTTGAACTTCTTCTTCTTTCTGCTTCATTTTCATGTTTTCTTGCTGCTTCTCAGCTTTCTTTTGCCACTTATCGGGCCTAAAGCCCAAACCGAATCGACCCCTTTTCACCGGGATCACCACAAGATAAGGCCATCCTTGTCTTTCTTCTTTAACTTCCTCTCCTTGCTTCCCAAAGGAGATTTCCTCCGTAGCACATACATTTGTTTCGTGCTCAACATCTCCCTTCTCGAAGAACACAAGTTCCTTGCTATTCATCTTGACTTGAACCATCAGTTTAAACTCTGGGCAACATTGGATCTCATGTCCTTCAGCTCCATGGTACTCACAGTATGGTTTTTCATCACCCTTCATCTTCGGGTTCTCCCCCTTTAATATCCCTGCCGCTACTAATTGAGCCTGTTGCGTGTAAAAGCGCCTATCGCAATGTAGTGCAAGTGTACACGATGCAAGTAGTAAAGTGATACGTAAGTATCTGATATCGTCTCCATAGGGACTGGGCTAATAGCTTCACCTTGGATTACTGCACGAGAGGAAAAAAATAGTTTAAATTGTTGTCAAAAAAATAATAAAGAGAACTGGAATTTGAGATTAAAGAAATCAAGATAGAGAGAATGGGCCGGCATTGAATTGCTCAGTAGTGTAGGTGTTGCAAAGTCTAGGAATATATGTTCTGTCGTTGCGCCTGTCGCGGCAGCACCTGTCGCGGCAGCGGTCTGTTGTTAGTCACGGCAACGATCACACAACTCTGTACTTCAAGCTTGGCAAGAATCCCTGCTATGCCTTGGCCTATCCCTAGGTCCAAGTTTGTCGATGAACATGTCTTTGATGATACCTCCCGGCGTGAATCGAAAGATGAACACTGATGTTGTTGAATTCTTCCTTAGCCACTTAACCTCGTCCTATCCATAGGTCCGATATAGTTCAACATAAACTGGAGAACCCGTACTTATTCCTTTCGTATACTTAACTCTCCCGATATTAAGTAAATAGATAATCTCACAATGCTCCCCCGATACTCTTGCAAGATGTTGAAAACCAGAATAAGCAAACTTTAAGTCTATTTTATTGAACAGAAAAATTACTAAAACAAATGCAATCCTTGCAACTACTTTACAAATCAACTCGTGGCCCTAGGGGAAGTTTAGAACATGATGAGAAGGGGAAAACGACTAGGGTTTTGGGAAAAAGAATAGAGATGAAGATATCCTCTCCTAGGTCGAATTACATGCCTTTATATAGACCTTGGGTTAAAGTTTTCTAATATGGCAAGAATACAAGTTTAAACTAAAGTACAACTCTATTAAAGACTAAATCTTCAGAGAATATATCTTTAATTCGTCCTTCCCTCTTGCTTGGAGTTTCTTCCTTGAACCTTGGGCTTGACCTTCATTCTGATCTAGGGCTTGGAAAAATATGAGGGTGCTCCACGACAGACCGGCTTAATTTTCTCTTTCTGTCGAGGCCCACTTTGTTTCTTCTCTTCACCACTGCTGTCGTCCTTGGCTGCCACGGCAGCGGCCATGGCAGCATTATCCTTCTTGCCTGCACATCTAGTTCCAGCTCTACTTCTTTACTACCCAACGTCTGCTCTCCACTGCCCTCCATCTGCTACAGCAGCTACCTGCAAAAGCAATCAATTTCAGTAGAAACTGTGCCATTTAATATATTTGTGATGTATAACTGAAATCTAACCTAAATGCAATGAAATATGCTTGAATGCAGCAGAAATATGGGTTAAATAGGGGTAAATTATAGAACTTTTACACACTCAACACACCCCCAAACTCAAGTTTTTGCTTGCCCTCAAGCAATTCAGACCTAAAAGAAAAATGATATTTTTTGTTTGGCTTAAAACAGTGAACTTTTTCCTTACCTACCATCCATTCCCTATTGTTAGCAACACCTTGTTGGATAATTCAGGATTTGTCCGGAACCTTGCTATAATTCTCGTGTAGTGTGTGCATGTTTGTGAACAATTATATGCCAAGACTCCCTTAGTTTACTAGAATAGTTAAGCTTCTAACATGAATTTTTATGCCAATTTTAATCTTTTTGGAGGCAATTTTTAGGCTCCTTTAGTTTTTATTCAGACTCAATTCTATTTTCTCAAGCGTAAGTTTGACTAGAGCCGGTTTCGGGCACCTTTAGCTAACTTCCTAGAGCCGGTTTCGGGTACCTCTAGGTGTATTAAGTCTATTTTCTTAACTTCTTTTCCTAGAGCCAGTGTTAGGCACCTCTAGGGGCAATTCAAGTGTTAAGATTTCTATTCTAGTTTACTAGTAGAGTTCTAGGCAGTATAAAAGTCACAAATAGTGTTTAAGATTTAGAACTATAGTAAGGCTCTAAACTGCTCATAAAACTATCCTAAAGGCACTGCCACGATAGAGGCTGTCACGGCAGGTAAGTTCAGTTCAAAGACTTAAGCCAAAAAAATTTTAAAGCAAAAATAAACTAAGTAAAAGACACAATTTTTAAACTTAAAAAGACTCCATTAATGGAAGGATGCCACCCCCAAACTCGAGGGTTGCATTGCCCTCAATGCAAATGACATAGATGAAAAATAAAAAACAACATCACAAAATATAATAAAGGGTAAACTACTGCAGGGGTCACTTTCGTTTCCCGTTTGTACAGATTTAGTCACCACTTTTGAAAAGTGCCAATAAGTGGTCATCTACGTTTTCGATGTGTAAAGGCTTGGTCACTCCGACGTTATAGTTCGTTAATCCCCTAACGGATTGCTGATGTGGCGGAATTAATTTGGCTTTCAAACCCTAAAATGGTTGTTTTCACGCCGTCGTCATCAGACCGACATCTAGAGCTGCGCGATTTCGCCTCTTGTCGTCGGCGACCGTCAATCCCCTCTCCTCAACGTCGACCGTCATCTAGAGGGTTAAGGGATTCACAGAAGAGGAATCACCATATAAGGGTAAAAAATATAATGTCATAGCCTGTGTAAGTGGCAACCACGAGTAAGAACAAACTTACAACTCAACTGAGGACTATATCCCTGATATGCTGAAAAAAGTTGCTCTGTGTAGTTGAAAATGGCTCCAGTTACGCAGCTATTTTTATGTCCATAAGAATCATGACAGTCTCCTATAAGTATCCATGAGCAGAAATGTTAAAAGAATCAACTACAAAGCAATATTTACATTACCAGAACCAAAACATGAAAATAAAACGACACTAAACTTACGACAGTATTTATAGTTACACTTGAAATCTGGGGTGTCAACATAGTGTAAGGGACTAGTCCAGTGCCACTTATAGTACCACTTTATGTCATCGGGCCAGGAGCATACAGATGCAAGCTCACCTCCAGCTAAATCAGGGAGCAGTTCCCTTACTGTAGCCAGAGCATCTTTGGTAAGATGTCCCTGAAGGGTCGAGAAAGACAATATTCCGATTCAAAGTCAATTGATGCAAACAGGAAATGAATTCTTCATGTAGAATTGCTAGTTACATATGCACAAAATAGTTAAACACATACACCAAAAACAAATAAAAGAACTAACCAACCCTGAGTATTCATTAAACTAATTTTCCTTAACCGAGCTATATGATCTTATGGTTCAAAACATTTGCAGAGTACATCTACTACTCAAGAATCTAATGCTACAAATAATACACAATAATAAATTTAAAAAATAAAAAGAGAAGAAGTCTCACCTCAGATATCTTGCAAACAGCATAATGACCATCTTTTCCCCAGCCAACTACCCCATGAACCAATTGCATAAGAACAAGCAGCCTTCCAATCCATAGGAGCTCATGCCAACCCATTCATCCAAAACCCATTAATTGAATTCTGAGTATCAAAAGCCAACCTTTTTATTTGTGTTCAGGGGGAAAAGTTTAATTTTTCATGTCGAGTCCTCTGTTTGATTGATAAGATGAAGAGAGAAAAAAATAACAGATCAAGAAAGAAAACTCCCCTTTTGAGTTTTGACCCATCATTATATTTCTTCATGTGTTTCAATAAAAGGGCTTTTTAATTTGGATACCAAATCAGAATAAACGTTGAGGAGAGGGGATTGACGGCCGACGACGACAAGAGGCGAAATCGCGCGACTCTAGATGCCGGTCTGATGATGACGATGTGAAAACAACCCTTTTAGGGTTTGAAAGCCAAATTAATTCCACCACATCAGCAATCCGTTAGGGGATTAACGGACTATAACGTCGGAGTGACCAAGTCTTTACATATCGAAAACGTAGATGACCACTTATTGGCACTTTTCAAAAGTGGTGACTAAATCTGTACAAACGGGAAACGAAAGTGACCCCTGCAGTAGTTTACCCTATAATAAAAGGCAGACAACAAAATAAGACAAGAAACTTAAAATTTCAGGCGTTGTCGTCGCCGATGCTGCTGCTGCTGAGTTGAATCTTCCGACGGGCAATGACCTTCTTGGCTGGTGCTGGCAGGTGGATGGGAGAGGCAGAGGTATTTTTGGATTTGGCCTCCCTTGGAGGTTGAATACGGGTAGGGGAGATATTAGGAGGTTTCTACACTACCTGAACCTCGGAGCTGCTGCTGCTCTCGCTGCTGCTACTGCCGCTGGTAGATTTGTCTTTGTCCGCTATAGTTTTCTGCCGCTTTTCTGGTGTGAACTCCTTGGACAAGTTCCACTTGACAGAGGCTCGTTGTTGGATGCCGCCCAGATTTCAGAAGAAGAGAAACCAGCAATATACCTGTCAAGGTTGTCTTCAGGCTCCTTTCTCTTGGTCCCTCGGGCAAATGTGTCGGCTACCGCCTGCAGCTGTTGTGGCAGGGGTTGGTGTGGACGCAGCAGATGGCGTTTTGGGCATGGCAGTAGGGGTAGGGGTATGGGCAGGGGTGGGGCAGCAAAATATTGATTGGGGAAAGTAGGGAACAGAGCATCGGGGAAATTTAAAGAAGTGTGGATGAAATGTACTGTGGCGGTGGTGAAGTCTCGGATGAAACTCATGAGGCCGAGCTGTCTCTCCTCCAATTTTTGTATGGCAGCAAGGATCTGAGAGGAGGTGTCAGCCTGAGGAGTTACTGCAGTAGGCTGCCTGGGTTCTGTGGCAGCAGGTTCGGTGTCGGTGGGCTCTGTCGGCTCTACTGCTGTGGCAGTAGGGTCAAAAGACGACAGGGGCGTGGCAGCAGTGAGTTCCATCAGGCTGAGTATGTTCCTGTCTGTCCAACCTTTCCCTCGAACTCGTAAATCTTCGGCAGCTTTCGGTACATAGTGGCCGCGACAGAGGGCGGTGATGAGATAAGGGTAGAAGAGCTGTCGGCCGATATGCGCAATCCAATATGCCATCTCGGACATATCTGCCAACGTTAATCAACTTATATGCTGCGACAGCTTATTTTATGGCCAAGGACTATCCCTTCATCCACCATGAAGTGATACTTCTCCCAGTTTAATACCAAGTTTGCTTTCTCACATCTTTCGATCACTTTCTGTAGGTTGCCTAGGCAGCTTTCAAAATTGTCTCCAAAGACAGAAAAATCATCCATGAATATCTCCAGGAAATCCTCCACCATATCAGAGAATATTGCCATCATGCACCTTTGAAAGGTCGCTGGTGCATTACAAAGTCCAAATGGCATCCTCCGAAAGGCATAAGTACCGTATGGGCATGTGAACGTCGTCTTTTCTTGATCTTCCAGTGCGATGGCTATTTGATTATATCCTGAGTAACCATCAAGAAAACAATAGTAAGGCTTTCCCGCTAATCTATCAAGCATTTGATCAATAAAAGGCATGGGAAAGTGGTCCTTCCGGGTAGCTTTGTTAAGCTTCCGGTAGTCCATACAAACCCTCCAACCAGTCACAGTCCTGGTTGGGATTAGCTTGTTTTCTACGTTGGTTACCACGGTTATTCCTCCTTTCTTGGGAATGCACTGCACCGGGCTCGCCCACTTGCTATCCGAGATGGCGTAGATTATTCCAGCATCTAGCCATTTTATGATCTCTTTACGAACCACCTCTCGCATAGCATCGTTCAGTCGTCTTTGTGCATCAATGGTCGACTTATGATCATCCTCTAAGAGGATTTTATGCATGCATAGTGCCGGACTAATGCCTTGGATATCAGCTATCGTCCATCCAATAGCCTTTTTGTGCTGCTGCAGCATCCCTATCAGCTGATGTTCCTGTTCTTGCATCAACTTGGAAGAGATGATTACGGGCAACGTATCATTTAGACCAAGGAAAACATATTTTAGCTGCTCTGGCAGGGGCTTAAGATCTAGAACAGGGGGCTCTACAGTTGATGGCTTTTGGACTATATGGTCATCCGAGGTATAGTTTAAGGGCTCGAATAACTTATCTGGGCGATTGCCTATCCAATTTACCTCCTCTTGATCTTCAGTATTAGATGTATCAGATTCTGAGGAGCTACTGTTGTCGGTGCTGTCGTGACAGTCTTCTAAATGGCTGCTAGGGCAGTAGCCAATTTTGATGTCGTGGCAGCCCGACCTGATGCAGGGTTGGTCAAGGGTAATTTCAATGATGGCCTTGCACTCTTCTTCTGCGTCAGCATGTTTTATTGCCTGGAGAACGTTCAACTTGATCTCTTGATCGTTCACTCTCATAGTGAGTTCTCCTTTTTCCACATCAATTAGTGATCTTCATGTGGCTAAGAAGGGTCGCCCAGGATGATTGATGCGTTTTCATCTGCTTCACAAACTAAGACAAGAAAGTCAGCAAGAAAAATAAATTTATCCACTCTTACTAGAATATCTTCAATTTTTCCTTCTGGATGAACGTAAGAGCAGTCTGCCAGCTGCAGTACTACTATTGTGGGCCGATCTTTTCCAATACCTAATTTCTAAAAAACAGATTTGGGCATTAAATTTATACTAGCACCAAGATCACAAAGTGCCTTACCCACAAATTTATCTCTGATTATGCATGGTATGATGAAACTCCCAAGATCCTTCTTCTTCTAGGGTGGATGCTTGTGCAGAATACTCATGCATCCCTCTGTCATTTTGACCGTTTCAAATTCCCCAAGTTTGGATTTCTTCGACATGGCATCCTTGAGAAATTTGGCATAACTGGTCATCTCCTTTATAGCATCTAACAGCGGAATATTGATATGGATCTGCTTAAAAATATCATAGATCTTCTTAAGCTGTGATTCCTGTTTCAATTTCTGTAGCCGCTGAGGAAAAGAAGGCGGGGGACGATAATCAGCAATACTTCTTTCCCACTACATTCGGATCTGAGGAGGTTTACGTTCTTCGTCTTTCTCCTCTGTCCCTTCTACTATCGTGACAGGTTCATCGGCATCAGGCTGTTTGTCGTCTACCGGGGCAGCGTTCTCGGCAGGTGATTCCAAGGTTGGTTCCTTAACTGATTCAGCTTCCTTCTCTGGCCCTGGTAATTTCTTCCCACTCCTAGTAGTGATGGCTTTACATTACTCATGTGTGGGTTGTCTAGCGTTTTCAGTATCGCTAGGAAATCCTCCATTCTTCCTCGATTTAATATGCTGGGAAACCTGACTCATTTGTGTCTCCAATGATTTCAGAGTAGCTTCATGATTGGTCATCCGCATCTATGTTTTATCCGTGAATGTTTTTGTCTTCTTGACCAAGTGATTCATGTTCTCAATGTAGGTTCCTGTTTGAGACATAAACGTAGCCAAAGTCTGTTCCAGTATACTAGTCGTGGCAGCTGGAGGTTGTTGCTGCTGCTACTGCGGTTGCTGTCGAGTCAATAATCTAGGTCCTCCCTGATTTTGAGTATTTTGTGCTTGAGGATTCAGGGCATTATTAGGATTGCTCCAAGAGAACTTGGGATCCTTTCTCCAGTTGGGATTGTAGTTGATGGAATTGTAGTTATGTTTATTGTAGTTCCCAACATACATCCCTTCTTCTAACTGTAGCGGACAATCTTCCGAACTGTGGTTCCCATCGCAAGTCTCGCATACCTCTTCAGCAGAGTATGCAGGCTGTGAATCTTCTTTCAAGAGCTTTTTCATTGCCTTAGTGAGATATGCCACCTGTGGTTTTAACGAACTATCGGCCTCATAATATTTTACAACTAGAACTCGTTTACCCCCTCTTCTTTCTGTAGGAAACTGTTCCTCATTCTTCGCCGGATTTTTCAAGACTGCCATTGCATCTTCTGGATCTTTGTCCAACAGCAATCCATTTGCTGCTAAATCAATTCTCATACGAGTCTGTAATTTAGCAACATTATAGAATTTAGTTACCTAATTCCAAACATGGAATCCATGCATCGGGCAGTTCCTCAGAAGAGTGGTAAATCTGTCCCAGGCCTCGTGCATTGGCTCGTCATCTTCCTGTTGAAAAGTAGCAATTTCGTTACGTAATCGCTCAGATAAATGTGAAGGATTAAAACGAGACAAGAATTCACGAGTTAAATCTGCCCAAGTTCGTATTGAACCTGACGTTAGTTTATTCCACCAAGTCTTTGCCCTGTCCCTCAATGAATGAGGAAATAACCGAAGCCTCAGTATCTCCGGATTAACTCCTGGTAGTCTAAACGAACCACAGATTTCCTGGAACGTTTTTAGATGCTCCCTAGCATCCTCTGTAGCAGTACCACTAAATTGGCCAGCGTTGTTAATCATGCTGAACATAACAGGTTTCAGCTCAAAGTTGTCAACGTCTACGTCTGGCAAGGTTGTTTCTAGTTCTACATGATCATTGAGCATGTAGTCTCGGCATGACCGGCGTGCGGCAGCAACAGGAGGGTCGACAGGTGGATCGTTCCCTCCATTTTCAGCATCCTGGGATTCCTTGGATTGTTCATGGCCTCTAATTGTTCTTCAAGGTATTCGTTTCTGGCTAATACGAGTAGGAGTCGGTTCCTAAGATTGCACGAGCGTTCGATTTCAGGATCTATCTAGTACTCAGGTTCCTTTCCTCGTCTCGATCTGCGCATAAACAGAAAACCTTGTGAAAAGCACAAGTTGAACAACTCAAGAAAAATAAAACAGAAAAATAAAAGAAGTGCAGTAAAAGATAGGGTAAAGATATGTTGCCAGTCCCCGGCAACGGCGCCAAAAACTTGTTGCGTGTAAAAGTGTCTATCGCAATGTAGTGCAAGTGTACACGATGCAAGTAGTAAAGTGATACGTAAGTATCGGATATCGTCTCCACAGGGACTAGGCTAATAGCTTCACCTTGGATTACTGCACGAGAGGAAAAAAGAATAGTTTAAATTGTTGTCACGAAAATAATAAAGAGAACTGGAATTTGAGATTAAAGAAATCAAGATAGAGAGAATGGGCCGGTATTGAATTGCTCAGTAGTGTAGGTGTTGCAAAGTCTAGGAATATTTGTTCTGTCGTTGCGCCTGTCGCGGCAGCACCTGTCGCGGCAGCGGTCTGTTGTTAGTCGCGGCAGCGATCACACAACTCTGTACTTCAAGCTTGGCAAGAATCCCTGCTATGCCTAGGCCTATCCCTAGGTCCAAGTCTGTCGATGAACACGTCTTTGATGATACCTACCGGCGTGAATCGAAGGATGAACACCAATGTTGTTGAATTCTTCCTTAGCCACTTAACCTCGTCCTATCCCTATGTCCGAGATAGTTCAACCATAAACTGGAGAACTCGTACTTATTCCTTTCGTATACTTACTTCTCCCAATATTAAGTAAATAGATAATCTCACTATGCTCTCCCGATACTCTTGCAAGATGTTGAAAACCAGAATAAGCAAACTTTAAGTCTATTTTATTGAACAGAAAAATTCCTAAAACAAATGCAATCCTTGCAACTACTTTACAAATCAACACGTGGCCCTAGGGGAAGTTTAGAACATGATGAGAAGGGGAAAACGGCTAGGGTTTTGGGAAAAAGACTAAAGATGAAGATATCCTCTCCTAGGTCGAATTACATGCCTTTATATAGGCCTTGGGTTCAAGTTTTCTAATATGGCAAGAATACAAGTTTAAACTAAAGTACAACTCTATTAAAGACTAAATCTTCAGAGAATATATCTTTAATTCGTCCTTCCTTCTTGCTTGGAGTTTCTTCCTTGAACCTTGGGCTTGGCCTTCATTCTGATCTAGGGCTTGGAAAAATATGAGGGTGCTCCACGAAAGACCGGCTTAATTTTCTCTTTCTGTCGAGGCCCACTTTGTTTCTTCTCTTCACCACTAGTGTCGTCATTGGCTGCCACGGCAACGGCCATGGCAGCATTGTCCTTCTCGTCTGCACATCCAGTTCCAACTCTGCTTCTTTACTGCCCAGCGTCTGCTCTCCACTACCCTCCATCTGCTACAGCAGCTACCTGCAAAAGAAACCAATTTCAGTAGAAACTGTGCCATTTAATATATTTGTGATGTATAACTGAAATCTAACCTAAATGCAATGAAATATGCTTGAATGCAACAGAAATGTGGGTTAAATAGGGGGTAAATTATAGAACTTTTACACACTCAACAGAGCCCATACCCAAATCATGAGCACCTTAATTTCTTCGACAAACTCCTTAATCATTCTCTTCTCCTCCTCAAGCACGACATTCACCTTCGTCTTTTGGTGGTTTGACAAAGGGTTTCCTTTTTCCTCGGAAGTTTCAAATGCCAACATGCCTGATTTTCTTAAATCATCTACCACCCTTCTAAATGCAGTGCAATTTTCAATGGTATGCCCCCTTACTCCTGCATGATATTTGCATTAGGCCTTCTTGCCATACCATGGTGGATAGGGAGGTGAGAACGGAGGAACATGTCTTATCAGCACCATCTGCGATTTGACCAGCTCGGCAAACAACTCTGCATAGGTCATTGGAATGGGAGGAAAGTAAGGCCTCGAATTTCCTTGATATCTTCACTCCCCTTTTGGGGCATTTGCAACCGTCAGAGCTGAGGTGTTAGGCTTGTTGAAGGTGTTAGGCTTGTTGAACACGACACCTGTTGAATAACCGGGGTTGTAGACATTCGTTGCATTGACTTCATTGTTGTCCTTCGTTTTATACGTCTTCCTTGTTTCCCCATTGTCCAACCTTCCGCTCTTCATGGCTGCAAGGATCAGTTTGCCATTCATTAACATATCTGCAAAGTTCTTTGTAGCATAATTGAGCATGCAATCGTAAAATGGACCCTTTAGTGTTTCCAAAAACATCAGGGTGATCTCGTTTTCTAGCAACGATGGCTGCACTTGTGCCGCTACATCCCTCCACCTTTAAGCGTATTGGCGGAAGCTCTCGTGGTGCTTTTGCTCCATCCCTTGCAAGACCAAACATGTTGGAACCTTGTCTGAAACATGTTTGTATTGCTCACTGAAGGCTCTGGACAGGTCTCTCCATGATTTGATGTTTACTCGACTTAACTGTGAATACCAACGTGCAGCAGATTCTACTAGGCTGTCCTGAAAGCAGTGAATGAGCAGCTTCTCATTGTCGAGGTACATTGAACTATTTCTACAATACATAATAAGATGTGCTGATGGGCATGTGGTCCCACTGTATTTCTCAAAGAATACTCACATGTAGTCCTTGTGGTATGTGCACGGTTAGATCGAACAGGCGAAGGAGGTGGTAGTTTGTCTTCTTCAAAATCAAGGTCGTCTAAAACACATATTTAAACTGCATTAGATCTTATATCCAAATCCTTCAAAAATTAAGGTTGTGCGATGCTAGAGACTCACCAACGTTCGATCGAAATAAGAAGTATAAAGAAAAAGTCGAGAGAGAGAGGAGACGTGCGGCTGCCAAAAGGTTTTATGACTGGTAATGGTTTAAATACTATAGTTCAAGGGTTAATTGCACACTAAGCCATCCAACTATTTAGAGGTTTGTATAATAGCACCCAAACTTTACTTGATTTATATCATGGCCCCTAAAATTCTAAATTAACTCAATTTAATCCTTTAACAACAATTAGGTTCCCAAATTCGAATTCCTAAAATTATTTCATGGTTTTAACCTAAATTCCCAAAATTTAGGTTTTTAAAATTAGGGATTTTGCAAATCTAGGCTTTACAATTTGGGCACGATTTTTTAGGGTATTACAACTCTCTCACCCTTAAAAGAAATTTTGTCCTCAAAATTTCAAACTTAGCGATAGATCCTAAGATGTAACTGACACAACTTAAAATTCTTCGTTATGAATTTCTCATCATTCAACATAAAGGTAAAAATTAAAAACATCATAAATGTACATGCTATGTCCTCTGGCTCATCATCATAACCCTCATAAGCTTTAGTTGCATAAACTAACCCTGGTCGTCTAGCATCTGATCTATTACTTTGTGTAGGTCTGACTTTACTAGCGTTACCCGAAGCAACATGCCTATTCTGGCCACTACCTCTAGGTGGTGCTTATGTTGACATATGCATCTAACTCTGATCAAAAGAAGCAGTATATGGACGTAGACAATCATTGTAGAAATGATCCAAAGATCCACATCTATAGCATGCTCTTATATTTTTACGGCACTCTCCCCAATGTTTTCGATTACAATAGGAGCAAATACGCATAGGGTAAGGACCAGTCGAACCACCTACACTACCAGAAAGAATTGTCGATAATGCAGATCTCTCACTTTGATAATTCTGATGATCAAACTCTTCTCTAGCCCTTTTCCTAGGCTGTTTCTCCTGATCGTGCGGAATATATACGGTCGATTACTTCTTATCTTGATCAATAACCTGAGATTCAAGTTGCTTCATCTCCACCTCATTCTGCTCAGCAGTCATAGCTCGTTGAGTGATCTCCTTATACTTCTTGTCCATATGCAAAGCAACACCTATCTTAATTGATAGACGTAGCCCCCATCAAAAACCAGTCACATTTCTCCTTTTCTGTGGTCACTAACCCCAGAACATAATGTATCAGCCTCATGAACTCTATCTCATAATCATTCACAGACATGTCGTTCTACTTCAGATTCATGAAATCATCTCGACACTTTGCTAAGTACTCTGCCCCAACATAACGATCATGGAATGCCTGTCGGAAATGGTCCGAAGAAATCTGACTGCTGAATAACATGTTCCTCAGCCTCCCACCAATTCTGGGCTTCACCCTGCAACCCTAAGCTTCTGGTCGGTAGGATAATCCATCTCAACAAACAATCGTTGAAGCTTCTTCAACCAGTACTCTACGTCAATCAGATTCGTGTCAGTCTTCCCATCAAACATAGTCATCCCAACAGCTAAGAACTCGATAGATATAGGCCTCATAAAACCCTCATACTGACGGAGGTAACGAAGCAACTCCTTATGCACTGTAGCAGTATCTAAGCCATCAGTCTCACTATCCCTAGAATCATGTGGACCATCATTCAGATTCTGCTGAACATGAGGACCCCTACCACCAGTCTGATTCTGATTCACATTCTGCTCCTCTACATCATTATCATGAATATCATTCTGATTTTGTGGCGGATCCACAAGGGGCGTAACGTCACTCTCTACAACAGTGGTGCCACCTCGACCACGACCACGACCACAGCCTCGGCCACGGCCACGACCGGTCGCTAATCTAGAACTCCTATGTGGTGGCATAATAGTCTATCTATAAAAGGAATTAATCCTAAAGTTAGAGTTGGTACTTTGAGTCTCTATTCAAAACATATCTTTAATTCTTTAAAATAATAAATTTATCAGAAAATCACATTTTACCCTGAAACATTTAATATGCATACAAAAATCATTTTAGGTTTAAAATTTTATGTGAGCCTCACAGTCCAAGAGTTTGAACTTAGCTCTGGTACTACTAAATGTAACCCCTAAACTCGGCCTAGAAGAAAAGACCGAATTTAGGAAGTTACCATTGAAAACTTTCCCCTCAAGTAATAAATTTTAGGTTTAAATAATTTATAAAATAATTTAATTATAAAAACAATAAGTACTATAATTACTACAATTGGTTACTAACCCAAGCGTTATAAAAATATTTCGATCATTTAATAAAATATCTTAAATAATGTATGTAATCATTTGCTAACGCATAATCCCGAAAATACAGAGTTCCATAGTCTGGAAAAAAACGTAAATGTCCTAAAACATATAATAATAATAATAACAATATGATAGTCTAAAATAAGTTCATATTGAATAATAGAATAACTGGATAAAATTTGAGATCCTCCAAGGAACACGTTGCCTAAAGTCTAAAGATATCTGTAAGAGGAAACTATGGGAGAGTAAGCTAAAGAGCTTAGTGTGTCTTTAAAGTGCAAGAAAAATCGTAAACACAAAGAATACAATTTCTATAAAATCTTTAAGTTCAAAACAATGATGATTCACAACACAAACGATTTAATTTTATAAACACAATGTAATGTACTCAACTACAGCTCACCAATTGATAAGAGGAAAGTTCCCTAGAACTCCTCACTACATCCACCAATCTGTAAGTGGTCGTCACCACAATCTTCCACCGTACAATCCTAACCCATGCACACAATGGTATTAAATCACAATACTCAAATCTCTACTCAATCATGTACTGTAATACGAGTTCGTAGTCTATAAAATCATTATTTAAATAAGTCTCTATCTCAAGTATGAGTGCATAGAGAATTCTTATGCAACGACACATCTCATGTAAAATACACATAAATAAAAAAAACAACATCACACAATAAAACTATTTATATAGCACGGTAAGAAAACACACCTCAAGCAGCAAAAACTCTAACATCGGGAAGAAAGCTTCTCACGTTCGGATTTAGCCGAATCGGAACCTATGATATAAAATTCTACATCAAAATTTAACATTATGCCACCAATTTAATACTAATAATAATCTAAAAGAATACTCACGTGTAGTCCTTGTAGTACGTGCACGGTTAGATCGAACAGGCGAAGGAGGTGGTAGTTCGTCTTCTTCAAAATTAATGTCGTCTAAAACACATATTTAAACTGCATCAGATCTTATATCCAAATCCTTCATAATTAAGGTTGTGCGATGCTAGAGACTCACCAACGTTCGATCGAAATAAGAAGTATAAAGAAAAAGTCGAGAGAGAGAGAGGAGACGTGCGGCTGCCGAAAGGTTTTATGGCTGGTAAGGGTTTAAATACTATAGTTCAAGGGTTAATTGCACACTAAGCCATCAAACTATTTAGGGGTTTGCATAATAGCACCCAAACTTTACTTGATTTATATAATGTCCCCTAAAATTCTAAATTAATTCAATTTAATCCTTTAACAATAATTAGGTTCCCAAATTCAAATTCCTAAAATTAATTTAGGGTTTTTAACCTAAATTCTCAAAATCTAAATTTTTAAAATTAAGAATTTTGCAAATCTAGGGTTTATAATTTGGACAAAATTTTTGGAGTGTTATAGTAACATCCCCTAGTTATAACAATGCACCATTTTTTAATACACACTCGTTTTAAATTTTAAACCTTAAGTGAAAGGATAAAATCAAATCACACTAAAAATAAAGAAACTTCAAAGACCATGCCATAATATACTTCCCCTAGTTATAACAGTGCACCATTTTTGAATGACATCTTCTTTTGAACTTCAAATCTTAAGTAAAAGGATAAAATCAAATCCCACAAACCAAACACAAAAACAAATCCAAAAAATAAGTTCTCAAAATCAACAATCAGTAGTCTAGATTGACATTAAATATGCCTTATCAATACAATCCTGCAATTTTTAGTCTATCCTCAATTGCAGTATTACTCTCCAAATTATCAGTTGATTCTTCTGGTTTTCTTTCAGTACGGTCAACATTCTCAAGCTTCGAGACATGAAACATCGATAAATATCCCCTAGTTATAACAGTGCACCATTTTTGAATACCTACATCTTTTGAACTTCAAACCTTAAGTGAAAGGATGAAATCAAATCTCAAAAACCAAGAAAATCAATAAATTATTGGTGCTAAAAACAAAGCAAGAAAAGTCCAAACTAAATATGTATTTCTTGGTAAATTCAAAATCAACAACAGATAGTTCAGATTACGAAATAATTTTACAAAATTCGTTTAAAAGAAGACAAGAAAACTGTAAAACTCTAAGAATAGACAGAGTATACTTCTCCAAGTTTATAACAGTGCACCAGTTTTGAATACAAAGACCAGACCATAGTATACTTCCCCTAGTTACATTGCACCATTTTTAAATACAATCTTCTTTTAAACTTCAAACCTTATGTGAAATGATAAAATCAAATTCCCCAAACCAAATATGTCATTCTTGGAAAAAATTTAAAAAAAAAAATTCTCAAAATCAACAACTGGTAGTCCAGAAAATCACACACAATATATTGATAAATTTATTTAAACATAATTAAAATTAATTATAAAGTCTGAAATTAGGATTAACGTCTAACTCACACATTCATACATGGAAATGCATCAAATAACATGAAAATCAAAAAGTCAGAATACATTGCCTGCTTGATGTTGCGATCCACAAGTCGCAACCCCACGTTCAATATAAGGAGAATTACAATTGTCAATTGAGATGTTTACAAAAATTAAACACATAAGGGTGTCTCCCTAATTACCCTTCCATACAGTACTTGTAACTAATTAAAAGAGTGCAATCCCACGTTCCTAATAGATAAACCCAATCACCCAATACCCTCTTTAGCCAGTGAATCAGCTTCATCATTACACACTCGCAAAATGACGTTCTTAGCGCAAATTGAATCTGGTATGTTCCGAACCAGGTAAAAGAAACATGATGGGTAACTTTGGGTGTTGAGAATCCAATCCCACCATTCAATTTGAAGCCACTGTCAGGATGAAAATGATATTTAATTCAGCTAAAATTGGAGGGCCCAAGCCAATTGGTTTTGAAAAAGATGCAATTTTTTTCCGTCACAGTCTCTGATAACCCCTCCAATCCCACCATTCGAACCAGTTTTTGTCATAGCCCCGTCCACATTTAATTTCATAAAACCACAGGGCGGAGCCTTCCAAGAGAGGACTGTTGCGACCGTCCTCACGCAACCATCCCCAAAACTGAATAGACAAACCATCGCCAACTTGAAAACTAAAATTGGTTCTCAAACAATTACCGACTGAGTCATCTTTATAAAAAGTTTTAACCATCCCCTTCCATAGCCAAGACAATCTATGAATGTATGATTCAAGAACTCTCATTTTTTGGCCATAAGATCTTTGATCAGCCTAGTATCTCCTTTCTTAGCTCACTGACCACCAATGGAGTAACCTGCTCCTTTACATCAGAAAACAAAAAAATCCTTATCATTTTTGCTTTCACCGCTTTCATACCATAAGCATATAAATTCGTCCAAAAAATAAGTTCCAAAATAATTTGACAATCTCTGCCTAAAAGAAGAAAAAAAAAACTTAAAACTCCAAAGATTATGTCAGAGTATACTTACCCTCGTTATAACAGTGCACCATTTTTGAATACCCTCTCTTTTTTAACTTCAAACCGTAAGTAAGAGAATCAAATCAAATCCCAGAAACCAAGAAAATAAATCATTGGTGTTAAAAACAAAGCAAACAGTCAAGAAAAGCCCAAACTAAATGTCTTTCTTGGCAAATTCATCCAAAAAAAATTAAGTTCTCAGACTCAAAAATTGAAAGTCCAGATTACGAAAGTATAATATGCAGTCAAACTTAACAGCATGAGAAAACATGAGCAGCAGAGACACAACTATTATATTAACTATAGCTTACTTGTTGATGCTGAGGAAGAGATTGTATGGTGTCAACTATAGGTGATCTGAATGTCTTTAACAATGCAAGAGCCATATGCTCAATCCTCACCTGAAATGTATCATTAAGGGTAAGCAGTGAGTGGTTAAGCACAATGTGAAAGACTAAAGTAACAAGCTCAAGCTCGGTAACAGTAATACTAAGCCAATGGTGAAAGCTTACTGTATTATTTTCTTGTGTTGTGGAGATTTCACGAGCACGTGACGTCTCTGGACTGATGAACTCACCCATTATTGATGTCAATTTCTACGCACTCCTAAAACAACTGAGGCAAGGCAAGAATATCGATTCTTAAGAGATGAAAAAACAATGAATACATTAGGTTCTAAGATTATATAAACTATACACATTTTAAAAGACACTATAATGAAATGTCTTGCTTGAAAAAATTTAGTTGCAATGAAACACTAGCCAACAAACAGAAAGAGCTTTCTGCATATCCCCAGATACAACTACAACTTTCTGTTAATTTCAAGTAATTAGTATCTATTGAAAGTAGATTAATTAAAGGCAGGAAGAGGTTTACAATAACTCTGGTGCAGGTGCAAAGTTCTAATGTCTGTTGGTGGAAGAAAATATATGGAAGTACCTGTAGGGTGGGAAGCCAATAACATTGAATTTGCCACGCAAATAAAATTTAAAGTAATTCAGAACTATGAACGAATATGGAATGTAGTTATTACCGAGAGCCTCACCTAAAGTATTGAAAGGATTTGAACTTTAGAGTAAGCACGGAAGGTTACAAATTACAACCATAGGTTTACCTGACATGTAGAATTGACAGATTTTCCCCATGTTCTAGATACTAATCCATATTCTTGAAATCTAAATTTACATAACCTAAAAAAAGATGGATCAAACAGCTATTAGCATGCTAGAAAAAAATGGTTCTTCATCTTAAAACATGTAATAGATTATAACTATGCAATAACAATTCTCGAGTCCTCAAAGTTAGACCCTCAAGTGCCAGTAAAAAACACGATCATAGATAAAGGAGCCATCAATCCCTTAGGTCATAAATATGACTTTGAATTTCATTTTCAGTATAATGCAACTTTCTTCGTTCTAGGATTTGCAAAACAATTTACTAAAATTATAAAGGACTGAAGAAAGATTATATAACTAACATGCACAAACATGAGTGAAAAAGATGAACGACCAAGTAAGGGATCCAAGTACTAAAATTCAAAGGCATGCCAATTAAAAATACCAACTCTAGAATCGCAGCAACCCCTCAGGCCAATGATAACAAACAATAAGAAACCTAAATTTTGGGTACAGTGGAGAGTGGACTTCAAGCCAGAGTAACATCCTCTAGTTATAACAATGCAACATTTTTTTAATACGCGCCCCTTTTGAACTTCAAACCTTAAGTGAAAGGATGAAATTGAATCCCACAACAACAAAAAACTCGTGCTAAAATCAAAGCAACAAAGCAACAAATGCCCAAACAAAATATGACTTTCTTGTTAAATTCATCCAAATGCAACATTTTTTTAATACGCGCCCCTTTTGAACTTCAAACCTTAAGTGAAAGGATGAAATTGAATCCCACAACAACAAAAAACTCGTGCTAAAATCAAAGCAACAAAGCAACAAAGCAACAAATGCCCAAACAAAATATGACTTTCTTGTTAAATTCATCCAAAAAGAATAAGTTCTCAAAACCAACAGTTGATGACCAGGCCAGAGTACACTACCCCTAGTTATAACAGTGCACCATTTTTTAATACTATCTCCTTTTGAGCTTCAAACCTTGAGCCAAAAAAATGAAATCAAATCCCACAACAAAGAAACTCAATAAATCATTGGTGCTAAAAACAAAGCAAGAAAAGCCCAAACCAAATATGTCTTTCTTGGAAAATTCGTCCAAAAAATAAGTTCTCAAAACCAACAACTGGTAGTCTAAATTATGAAGAAAAAAATTGGCAAAATATGTTTAAAAGAAGACAAGATTAGCTTAAAACTCTAAAGACCAGATCAGAGTATACTTCTCCTAGTTATAATAGTGCACTGTTTTTTAATACCATCTCGTTTTAAACTGCAAACCTTAAGATGATGAAATCAAATCCCACAAACCAAGCACCAGAAACAAAGCAAGAAACGCCCAAACCAAATAAATGTCTTTCTTGGAAAATTCGTCCAAAAATAAATTCTCAAAATCAGCAACCAGTAGTCCAGATTGACATTAAATATGCCTCAACAACAAAATCCTGCAATTTTTAGTTTATCCTTAGTTACGGTATTACTCTACAAGTTATCAGCTTATTCCTTTGGTTTGCTTTCAGTACTATCAACATTCTCAAGCTTCAAGACAGGAAACATTGCCAAATGAATATCCCCTACTCCAAGAAAAAACATGTTGCCTCAATGTGAATTCCAGTTCTATACTAATTAGGGTTGGCTAAAGCAATCTAATTGTTTAGGGTTGGCTAAAGCAATCTACTGAGCTTGAGGTTGGTGTATTTACCGAATATAAGAAATCTTCTAGGTGGCACCTTGGAAACAACTCCTGGTCATAGCCCGTGGTCATTTATGAATGTTCTATTGGTACTATCCAAGTCTGTAAGCAAAAGATTCCTTCCTTTCTTCTGAATCCGACCATGAACTCTTTAGACTGTAAAACACAGATATTTCCTTCAGTATCGAGAGACGTTTTTGTATCCAAATGTACATGACATGGCAAAAAGGATTTCGAAAATAATATGTACTTCTATTGAAAAGTTTGTAAGTTATTAATACAATACATGTTGCAACTGGAATCACCACATATACCTTATCAGGGAGACGGCCAACAGTGACATCACTCTACAAAATGACCCAAAAACAATCCACCAATGATGTCATTTTCAATGCAATGAAATAATTTGGCAATCTCTGTTTAAAATAAGACAATAAAACCTTTAAACTCCAAATATAACATTAAAGGAAAAAATAACAATGGAAACATAAAAGCAACATAATCCCACTTAGACTGATTGTCATCGACGGGATACATAATAGTTGATAGTTTTAATGGGGCGGGGCTGGGATTAACAATGACATGCAACTGCTAATGTCAATTCAAAATGGGGTTCGGAGATTGGGCACATGAGCTGGATGCTGGACCAACAAACCAAACCCCACAAGTATGCATTCGAGAGCTCCGAATGCGGCTGCTTTTGTTTGAAGCTTCATTCTTATACCTTTTTAAAAATAAAAATATTGATAAATTTATTTAAACATAATTTAAATTAATTATAATGCCCGGAATTAGGATTAGATTATAACTCACACATTCATACTTGAATATGCATCAAATACATTGCCTGCTTGATGTTGTTATTCGGAAAGAAGATAAAGTCCCAGACTTTGAAAGAAATAGTAGAAATTCTTACAAGATCCATGAATGTAAGAACTTCATCTCCTTTCTTACGCAACTCGAACTCATCCTTCAGTTTTAATGTACGATTTAAGAACTCTCATTTCTTGGACATTAGATCTTTGACCAGGCCCCAGTATCTCCTTTCTCAGCTCACTGACCACCAATGGAACAACCTGCTCTTTTACAGCAGAAAACTACAAATCTTATCATTTTGGCTTTCACCACTCTCATACCAGGGTCCAGGAGCATATAGTTCTTGCGGTAGCAGTGACGTATAAGCCACAATCATAAAACCGTCAACTTGCTGAGGTGTGTCAATGCATACTTGTCATTGTCGTTTGAACTAGAACAACCTATATAACCAACTACAAAATTCTACAGCTTTATAGCATGCCTTTTATTGATTCGCTAATTGCTATCATGATGCACGAATACGTCAGCACTTCGGTAATATGCAAGTAAACTCTAGTGACTTCCGCCTTCGGCTAAGCTCACGTCATCATCATTATTGACCGAAAAAATCACGAGGTTCAAACAGAAAAAAGAAGGATCAAACAGCTATTAACATGCTAGAAAAAATGGTTCTGCATCCATAAACTTATAATATGCTTTACCTGCAGTATAAAACAATTTCTGAGTCCTCAAAGTTAGACCCTCAAGTGCCAGTAAAAAGCACAATCAGAGATAAATGTGACATCAATCCCTTAAAGTCATAAATTTGTCTTTGAATTTCAATTTCAGTAGAATTCCAACTTTCTTCATCCTAGGATTCACAAACCAGTTTACTGAAATTGTAAAATACAAAAGCAAGATTATATGACTAACATGCACAAACATGAGGAAATAAGGTAATCAAGCTTAGTCTATGCTCAACCAATGCTACAACATAAGAATGATGGACTGCAATACTAGTGTTATAACCAAGTAAGCAGTCCAGATATTAAAATTAAAAGGCAACCAGTGAAAAATACCAACTCTAGAATCGCAACAATAATTCTTCAGGCCAATGGGATTGGGAACAAACAATAAGAAATCGAAATTCCGGGTACTTTGGACTTCAAGCCAGAGTATACTTCCCCTAGTTATAATGCACCATTTTTGAATACCCTCTCCTCTTGAATTTCAAACCTTAAGTGAAAGGATGAAATCAAATCCCACAAACAAAGAAACTCAATAAATCATCGGTGCTTAAAACAAAGCACGTAAAACCCAAACCAAATATGTCTTTCTTGGTAAATTCATGATCAAAAAGTTCTCAAAATCAACAACTAATAGTCCAGGTTACGAAATAATTTGACAAATCCGTTTAAAAGAAGACAAGAATACTTTAGAACTCCAAAGATCAGGCCACAGTATACTTCCCCTGGTTATAACAGTGCACCATTTTTTTAATATCATCTCCTTTTGAATATGAAACCTTATGTGAAAGGATGAAATCAAATCCCAAAAATCAAGAAACTCAATAAATCATTGGTGCTAAAAACAAAGCAAGAAAAGCCCAAATCAAATGTCTTTCTTGAAAAATTCATCCAGAAAAATAAGTTTTCAAAATCAACAACCGGTACTCTAGATTACGAAATGATTTGAAAAAATATGTTTAAAAAGAAGACAATAAAACCTTAAAACTCCAAAAACCAGGCCAGAGTATACTTCAAACCTTAAGTGAAAGGATGAAATCAAATCCAAGAAAACCAAGAAACTCAATAAAACGTTTGTCCAATAAATAAGTTTTCAAAATCAACAACTGGTAATCCAGATTACGAAATAATTTGCCAAATTCTGTTTAAAAGAGAAAAAAAGAAAAAAACTTTAAACTCCAAATATTAAGCCAGAGTATACTTCAACATTTTCGAATACCCTCTTCTTTTGAACTTCAAATCAAATCCCAGAAAGCAAGAAACTCAATAAATTATTGGTATTAAAAACAAGGCTTAAACGTGAAATAGGTGCCCAAACTGTACCTTTTTTCTAGAACAAACAAATACAGAGAATAAACAGGGGGAGAGGGACGGTTTGATGGGGGAAGAAGATGGGGGAAGAAGATGGGGGTTTAAGGTAATTTAACCCAGTTATTTTTATTTTTAATTGATTTATTTTATTTTTTTATTATTTTTAATATCAGAAAATCTAAAACCATGACACGTGTCCTTTAACGGAAAATTTTAACGTCCGTCACGACTAAAATCTTAAATGAGTTACGGAATGAAATATTAGACACCTAAGTGGCCCGAAACAAACGTTAGGCACCTAACTAGAAAAAAGGTATAGTTTAAGCACCTATCTGACGTTTAAGCCTAAAAACAAAGCAAAAAGCCAAAAAAATTCATCTAAAAAATAAGCTCTCAAAATCAAGAACCGAAAGTCCAGATTACGAAATGATTTGAAAAACTATGTTTAAAAGAAAGAAAAAAAACCCCTTAAAACTCCAAAGATACTAGTCACAACCCACGAACCATGAAACAAAAACGTTCCTTTTTAGACTGATTGTCACCGACGAAAAAGAACTCTGTTGTTTCAAGTTCTTTTAAAGATAAACAACGGCACAATTCCAAAAATTAAAGAGCGCGTATTTTTAGGTTTATTGGGCCTTATCAAACCATTTTACTTTTTATTTTTAATTTTAAAGAGCCCAATCACATGACAAATGACAATTCTATTTAATTAGTAATAGTTGATGATTTTTTAATTGAAATCTATTAATTTTATTAAACAATGATATATCCAAAATTATAATGAAAGTTCACAATTTAGTAAACAAAAAATTTAAATCTAAATATATTCCTAGTAAACAAAACTAGCATCTCGAGATCATAAGAGGATCATACAAGGAAAATGTAAGAATATAACTCAAAGACTCGAAACAAAAGATGGATACAAACATCACCAAATCGACGATGATAGGTAAAACCATCAACAAACAACATAAAAATGCATATTACAATTAAGGTACGTTGCCAATAGGGTCATTAGCCCAACTCAATCGTGAATAAGGAACGGTAGATGTAATCACATATCCAAATCCAATTCGAGGGTCCAAGATAGAGAGATCAGCAGCATAATAAAAGGAGCGTCATCTTGATCAGTCGTGACGTCGTCAGATCCAACCCTAGTAAAAAATTAAAACAGAAAAAAAATGTGCCAAAAGACAGAAAAAAACATACCAAAAGGTAGAGTAAAATCGTGCCATAAGAGCAGAATAATTTATTGAAAACTAAAACAAAACAAATAAAACGATAAATCTCAATAATCGACAACCAGTATTAAAACTAATACCGCCACTAGTGTTTATAAAAAAAACAACAGAGGGGAAAGCGGTGCTCAAAACCCTACAATATTTACTAGTTGATGATTTTGTTAAGTTAAAAAAAATATATATATATATATATATATAATATAGAATAAATTAGTCACGTTAGCAGGTTAATTTTACTAATACAAACTAATCGCTAAAAATAAAATAATTTATACATGAAAAGGGTTAACGTAACTAATCAAATGTAAAGAATTAAAAAGCATATTATCAAACAAAAACTGTAAAGGATTAGAAAGCATGTTATCTTTTATAATTACCAATTGATAATTAAATCAAAATAAATTAAAAATATCTAAAATTTCCGGGGAAAAAATATTGTGGTATGTTTTGATACAGAGACACAACATATTTTCACTACAAAACCCAAATTCTTTTGAGCTAAAATTCTAACTTTAAACCTTAAATTCTAAACATTAACCTTACATTCTTGATATAAACCCCTAAACTCTAATTTTTAAAATAAATAGGCTTTGTTGTAAAGAAACTATTTTTTTGTTCAATCAATTTCATCCAAATTCCCAACCCCCCTTCAAATTCTCAGTCTCGCTTCATTAGTTATGAAAATTATAGACAATTGGAACAATTTCTCTGCTCCAAAGAACGGATTATTAACCGTAGTTAGGAATGTTGTTTTTGCATGGGGACTGGGCTTGGGGCATTAATTCAATAAATAGTTAGACACGAATATATTTTTTTCTCGACTGAACTCGAGGTCGGTGTACTTACCGACATGGGCAGAGCCACTAAGTCTATTGGGGTGTCATCAGACACTCAATTTTTTTTTGGAAATCGTATTTTTCTATATAATTTGTATATGAAAAAATTGAAGATATATATAATTGAAACCTATTTATAAATAAAATGACAGCCTTAATAAATAAAATAATACATCTTTATAAATAATTAATCATTCTTAAGTACTGTTCAAAAAAATGACACCCCTTAAAAAAAATTCTGGCTCCGCCCCTGCTTACCGAATATAAAAAAAATTTCCCGGTCTAACTATCTTGGAAACAACTCCTGGTCTTAGCCTCTGGTCATTTATGAATGTTGTATTGGTATTATCGAAGTCTGTCACCAGAATTTTTTTTTTTTCGTATGACCATTTTGACACAAAAACAGCTTAACGTGAGCTCTCTCTCCTGTCCTGTGTGAGTCCACTATCGGAACCGTCGTCCTAACTGGTTTCCCAGGGATAGGGTGCTTTCTGATAGGTGTGTTTTTTTCTCTACCGGAGGGTGGTGGTTTGGAGCCACTTTAAGCGCTTCTTTTTGGGTTTGCTTTGTGTTTTCCTGTTTCTGCTCTAGTCTCCTTGGCCTTTTCCTTGTCTTAACCTAGGCCTTGGAAAAGGAAATTAAGTTTTCGTTTCATACTAGGTTTTTTCAGTTGCTGTTTGTTCCAAAAGTGGCTTTATACCAGGCTTCTATTACTCCGCATTAACTCCTTTTGGTGCTCCTTACTGTCTCCTTACCAACCTACCTCCATCATTTACTCCATATGCCGGGGGGACCTTTTATCAGCATGGGAGTCGTTGATGATAAGTTTCCCACCAACCCTTCTGATCCAAAGTTGCCAAATCAGGAGTTTCTTGATGAAGTAGAGCTAAACGAGGATAACGAAGTTAACTTCTCCCTGAAAAACCTGGCCCTGCTAGGTAAGTTACTGTTACCTACTCCGGTTAAGGCTCTGACCATCGCCGCCATTCTGAAAAAGGCTTGGAAAAGTGATGAACTGGAGTGCCATAGCTTGGGGCGAAACTTCTTTTTGTTTCTTTTCAAGTCTACCGAAGAAAAGCATCGTATCCTAGGATCCAAGCCATGGTCGGTTCAGGATGCGCTGTTGATCCTGAAGGAATGGCAACCGGACAAAGCTCTGGAGGAGGTGGATTTCTCAACGGAGGAATTCTGGGTCCAAATCCACAACCTTCCAATTGGTCTAGCAACCCCAGATAATGTCCGACGTATCGGAAACCTTTTCCCGCTGTACTTTGGGTCCACTCTGGACGGGGAGGTTAAACCGGGATGGCACGAACCTGTTGGAACCCGGGTAGCCGTCAGGGTAGAAGATCCTCTAAAAACGGGGTTTATTCTCAACCGGAAAAGAGACAAGCCTCTGGAGGTGGGGTTCAAATATGAGGGTATACCCAAGTTTTGTTTTAAATGTGGTCGGCTGGGCCACGTCGAGAGAGAATGTAACTGCAACCTTGTGATGAACAAGTTAACCGGAAAATTCGGGCCATGGCTGCGAGCCCCCATCGGAGTAAACCACAGACTGAAGAGTATGGTTTCGCCGGGAAAGTCTTGCTCCGGTCCAGTTGGAGAAACAGACAAAAATACGTGGCACACAATCCAACCAATATCTTCACCAAATCTGAAGGACAAAGGAAAGCAGGTTAAGGTTCCTAGGGATGTCCTACCCGGTTTAAGGAAAGTCAACCAAGAGTTTCCACTTTTGGAAACTGTGGGACCCAATGTGGAAAAGGAAAACTCAGGTCTTGACATGGAAGTGGTGCCTGCAGGTTTCAATTTCCTCAACTCTGCCGCAGGGTTTAGCGAAGAAAAGGAGTATGTAGGAGAAGATCTTTCGAAGATTGTCTCTGGAAATACTAAAGCTTCAGGCTCAAATTCTGGTTTTCCTGCGTCAGAAGCTGGAAAAGGAAATAATGGGTCTTGGGGTAACTTGTTGGCTATGGGGATCGACCTGATGGAAGTCACCCCAAATCGAAAGAGGAAACGGGATCCTGAGGAAGAAATACTTTTGGGGCCAACTAAAAGAAGGGAGCTATGGAATCAGGTATCGCAAGCTATTGTCCAAGTTGGATGTCAAAACTGGGTTCTCTCGGATAAGAACCCGGCAGCAGGGGAGGATTTCCTCACGGCAGCTCTCTTTCCCGCCTCGATTTTCACCTCGTCTACCATTATTCAAAGTATAGAACGGAAAAAACGTGGGAAAACTTTTGGCACACGTAGGCTTACCCTTATCAAGAAGGCAGCCCGACGTAAGTTCGCTATGGAGTGTACGAGAGTCATGATCGATGAAGCAGGTTTACTTCAACTTGGGATTGACCCGTTTGGAAAAAACATAACTCGGGTTCCATCAATGTGCATCGACGATGACTTCTTTTTAAATGAAGAAATCCAACTCAGTGACGGGGAGGAGACGATTTCACAAGCTCCTAACATGCATTACGTTAACCCTTTCCGCGAGGATGCTCTACAATCGGATAACTCCAGTGGGAGTTATCCGCGTTCACCATGAATCTCCCCTTTGTCGGAGCCTGTGTTTTGGAAGGGACACAGGTTTTGCTGCCGACCGGAACCTTCCCCATGGATCATTAGATCTGAGTTATTCTCGTATGATCCACGGATGAAGTTCTACAAGGTTATGTTTGTTACTGCTTCGGTTATTGTCGGATCCAAGCATGTTGGATTGGGGTGGAAAGTTATGTTTGCCATGCTTCCTTTCAGCCGGACTTCGGTGGCTATTGCCTTGACAAGGACCAACGCATATGCGTCGGAAGCCTGCCTCTGGATAGAGCTCTCAGGCAGTGTCATCGTCCAAAGTCCAGGGAGGCAACAGTGGTTTTCATGGTTTTGTTTCGCCCGGAATCATCCAAGCATGTTTGCTTTGGTTAACATCCTCCCCTGTGTTATCAAGGGTGATGTCCTTTGGGGTTTCCTAACCTCTGTCGGTTTTTTTCTTGTTGTTTCGGTTGACGTTGTTGTGTTTTCTGTTTTGAAGCACCGGGCTCCTTTGTTTTTGTGGAGACAGCTTTCTTTAGAAAGTTGGTTTCTCTTTTTCTGTTTCTGCGCATGTTTTTCCCTGCTCCTCCAGGGTGTGGGCACGGAGGATGCATGGGATTGCCCCGTGTTCTATGGTTGTAAGAATGTTTTCTTTTAGTTAATGAAAGTTTACTTTTGAACAAAAAAAAAAGAAGTCTGTCACCAGAAGATTCCCTCCTTTCTTATGTTTCAAGATTGATTCTTGTACCTATTTTTTTGATAGACTTGTCTGTCAGATTCTTGCTTCCTTTTTCTACTCTTCTATACATATCTATACATGTGTTTTCTTGTCTAAATGAGTTGTTTGTGCTTATGTGTGCATGCCACATCAAATAACATGAAAATTAAAAATTCAAAATACATTGCTTGCTTGCTTGATGTTGCTATCCAGAAAATAGATCAAGTTCTAGACTTTGAAAGGAATAGCAGAAATTCTTACAAGATACATGGAATGGAAGAACTTCATCTCCTTCAGCATGCAATCTAAAACTCTCATTTCTTAGCCATTAGATTTTTTAGCTCACTGACCACCAATGGCGTAACCTGCTCCTTTACAGCAGAAAACCACAAATCTTTATCATTTTCGCTTTCACTATTTCCATACCAGGAACATATAATTTTTGTGATAGCCGTTACGTACGTACAAGACCATTAAGTTGCTGAGGTGTGTGAATGCATTCTAGATACTTGTCGTTACCGTCTGAACTGGTTCTGCATCCAGAAGAAGGATCAAGCAACTATTAACATCCAAGAAAAAATGGTTCTGCATCCAGAAGAAGGATCAAACAACTATTAACATCCAAGAAAAAATAGTTCTGCATCCAGAAGAAGGATCAAACAACTATTAACATCCAAGAAAAAATGGTTCTGCATCCAGAAGAAGGATCAAACAACTATTAACATCCAAGAAAAAATGGTTCTGCATCCAGAAGAAGGATCAAACAACTATTAACATCCAAGAAAAAATAGTTCTGCATCCAGAAGAAGGATCAAACAACTATTAACATCCAAGAAAAAATGGTTCTGCATCCAGAAGAAGGATCAAACAACTATTAACATCCAAGAAAAAATGGTTCTGCATCCAGAAGAAGGATCAAACAACTATTAACATCCAAGAAAAAATGGTTCTGCATCCAGAAGAAGGATCAAACAACTATTAACATCCAAGAAAAAATGGTTCTGCATCCAGAAGAAGGATCAAACAACTATTAACATCAAAAAAATGGTTCTGCATCCAAAAACTTATAATAATAGATTATAACTACGCATTTTACTTTACTTGCAGTAGATAATAATTCTCGAGTCCTCAAAGTTAAACCCTCAAGTGCCAGTAAAAACACGATTAGAGATAAAGGGGCCATCAATCCCTTAGGTCATAAATTTGTCTTTGAACTTCATTTTTAGTAGAATGCAACTTTCTTCGTCCTATGATTCACAAAACAGTTTACTGAAATTGTAAAGGACTGAAGCAAGATTAGGCAACTATGACATGCACAAACATGAGGAAATAAGATGATCAAAATCAACTCAAATTCGACTTGTATTTCAATTTCTAAGAGCAAAATCCGCTCAACATATGTCAACCAATGCTACAACAAAAGAATGATGGATTGAAATACTAGTTTGATAACCAATAAGCAATCCATATACTAAAATTCAAAGACAGTCCAGTTAAAAATATTAACTCTAAAATAGCAGAAATAATTCTTCAGGCCAATGGGAACAAACAATAAGAAACCTAAATTTTGGGTATACTGGACTTCAGGTCAAAGTAACATCCCCTAGTTATAACAGTGCGCCATATTTAACACATATTCTTTTTAAATTTTAAACCTTAAGTGAAAGGATGAAATCAAATCACACCAAAAAGAAAAACTCAATAAACCATTGGTGCTAAAAATAAAGTAAGAAAAACTCAAACCAAATATGTCTTTCTTGGTAAATTCATCCAAAAAAAATTAAGTTCTCAAAATCAACGACTGATGATCACGCCAAAGTATACTCCCCTGGCTATAACATTGCGCCATTTTTTAGTACTATCTCCTTTTCCTTTTGACCTTCAAACTTAATTGAAAAGATAAAATCAAATCTCACTGTTATAGTATTAGTTAAAGTCTGTTGTATTAGTTGTGTTGAGTCAGCAAGAGTTAGTTAGGAAAGTTTGTTAGTTACTAGCTCAACTGATTCTCTCAACCTTGTATAAATTCTAGTCCAGTCTCTTTGAGATATTATGGACTTTTTAATAAAATTGAGAGTACCGTCTCTCTTCCCCATTCTCTTTATTCTCTGTTTCCTATATTCTCTGTTTCCTATATTCTAGCACTCACAAAAAAAAAAGAAACTCAACAAATCATCCACGCTAAAAACAAAGCAAGAAAAGCCCAAATAAAATGTCTTTCTTGGTATATTCATCCAAAAAATAAGTTTTCAAAACCAACAATTGGTAGTCCAAATTATGAAATATTTTTACAAAATATGTTTAAAAGACAAGAAAACTGTAAAATTCAAAGAACAAGCCAGAGCATATTTCCCACCAATTTTGAATATTCACTCCTTCTGAACTTCAAACCTTTTAAGTGAAAGGATGAAATGAAATCTCATAAACCAAGAAAACCTTAAAACTCCAAACACCAGGCCAGAGTATACTTCCCCTAGCTACATTACACCATTTTTGAATACCAGCTCTTTTTTAAACTTCAAACCTTATGTGAAAGGATGAAATCAAATCCTAAAAATCAAGAAACTTAATAAATCATTGGTGCTAAAAACAAAGCAAGAAAACCCCAAACCAAATACGTCCTTCTTAAAAAATTTGTCCAAAAATAAAATTTCAAAACCAACAATTAATATTTTAGATTACGAAATAATTTGGCAAAATTTGTTTAAATGTGTTAGAAGTTTGAAAGAGCAAAGTAGTAGAGAAAAAATATCAGAAAAAGAAATTTAATTTGATTCATTCATTTTTAATATTTATACAGCAATCCAAAAGTTAGTCAACAACTACTCCTTAAATTCAGCAATATGTTTTTTGATTTTTCAGCAATATGTTTTTTGATTTTTAGCTTGAAATAAGCTTCACCACAAATCTAATGACAATAGTCATTTCAATCAACAACCATACATTCATTACAACAAAATATTTTAACTAAAGTAGCAGCAAGTGTCACAAAAAAAGTGTCATAAAAAAGAAGACAAGAAAACCTTAAAACTACAAAGACCAAGCCAAAATATACTTCAAACATTAAGTAAAAAGGATAAAATCAAAACCACAAACCAAGAAACTCAATAAATCATTCGTCCAATAAATAAGTTCTCAAAATCAACAATTGGTAATCCGAAACTGCAAAGATTAGGGCTGATATTTTCCCTAGTTATAACAATGCACCATTTTTACCCTCTCCTTTTGAAGTTAACAGCAGAGCAAAGTATAATATGCAATCAAACTTAACAGCATGAGAGAAGATGAGCAGCAGAGGCACAACTATTGTATTAAATATAGCTTACTTGTTGATGTTGAGGAAGAGACCGAATGGTGTCAACTATAGGTAATCTGAATGTCTTTAGCAATGCAAGAGCCATATGATCAATCCTCGCCTAAAATATATCATTAAGGGTAAGCAGTGAGTGGTTAAGCACTGTTAAGCTGTAAATGAAAGCTGTTACTTTTCTGTTAAAATGAAAATAGGAAGCTATTAGGGTTGTTAGTTGGTTAGTTTGCCAGCTAGGGTTTTTGTGTAACTGCATATATACGTGTATAGCCTTGGTGTAAACTTCAAGTTGATCAATAACAATTTCTTTCAACAGATTTCTTCTTCTTCTTTCTTGTTTCTTAACATGGTATCAATCACCGGGAAGTTCTGGTTTTTTGCTTCCGCATAATTGCTTCTTGGCTACTTTCTTCTGTTGCTTTTCTGTGTCGTCTCAAATGGCCAACTCAGGTAGCTCCTCCGTTCCTGCTTCTGATGTATCAGGTGCATCATCCGGCTCCGGCAAAGCCTTCACCAACAAAAGAATTAGCGTGATTCTTGACGAAACAAATTTTCTTCTCTGGAAACAGCAAGTGTTGCTCGCCGTTCGCAGCCACCGTCTTGAAAAAATTGTTGACTGGTGCGTTGAAGGCTCCTCCAGCTGAAATCACTAATGAGCAAGGAGAAAAAGTTGAGAATGAAGCGTACGAGATTTTTGTTGCGCAAGATAGTGCTCTTGCATCTTGGATATTGTCCACGATAAGCTCTCATTTGTTATATGAGTTTGTTGGAGCGGAGACGACGGCTGAAGTCTGGAAGACGGTGGTCACGTATTTTTCCAATCGATCAACCACCACTGCTATGAGTTTGCACTACAAACTCCGATCCATTAACAAAGGTGATCTTAGCATGAGGGCTTATATTGCTCGGATCAAAGAAGTCTGCAATATGTTAGCTTCTTGTGGCAGCCCTATCTCCAATCTTGAAAAGGTGGCTTCCATTCTCAAAGGTCTTCCGACGGAATATCAACCTTTTGTTGCTGTAATAACAGCAAGTCAATCCCCTTTCACGCTTGATGTAGCAATCTCAGTCTTGATGGATGCTGAGACACAACTTCTCAATTTCAATCAATTTTCAGATATTACTCCTGCAAATGTAGCTCATGTTACAACCTCTAATCAAGATGATTCTCAGGCAAATAGTCGAGCACCTTACAGGACTTATCGTGCTTCGATGAGTCAACCCTGGACGTGGTCGTATGAACTACAAATCCAACATGAAGCCTCTGTAACACCCCAATTTTGGGCTTGGAAGTTTAGGGTCAAACCGGACCCGTCTGATTTTCGGTTCGAATATAAAAGATGGTTTTAGGAAAAGCCTAGTTAGGGGTGCATTAAAAATATGGAAAAATATCTAAAAATCCTCTTTTAATATGTATAAGAGAGTGGTGAAATCAATTTTACAAAATAAGGCTTGGAAATATGACATTTCGAATTAGTGACTAAAATGTAATTTTTGAAAAGTTCGTGACTGTTTTAAAAGGATTGAAACTTTGAATCTTTAAGGAGCTAATTTACCCAAGGAAGGATTTCTCCAGAATTTTCTTGATTTTAATGACTCATTTGATGTTTAATTAATAAAAAGAAAAAGAGGGAAAACCATATTTTAGTTTCATAACTAACTTTTGCTAAAATTTTCCCATTTCATTTTCTCTCAAAATTCCCTCAGCCAAACACAATTCCACAGTAACTTTTCTTTTGATTTTCACACCAAATGATGAGATTTCAATCCTCAAATGATTCCTAATCATTTCTACATCAAATCCTCTTCATTTGCTTATTGAATTTTCAAGGATTTTGGCTCTAAACAAGGAGAAATCCACATTTAGAGGTATGAACGTCCTTCTCCTCTAAATACTCAATTCTTTACTGAAATTCCCAAGTTCTCAATCCTTAAATTAAGTTTTATTAAATGTTTTAATGTTGTGATCTTGATTTTGGCTTAAAACTTGAGATTTTGATTAAATCTTGAAGAATTTCGTGGTAATTGTTTGGGCTCTATTTTGAGATGCCTTTTTAATGTATTTTGGATGTTTAATGATGTGTAAATGAGGTTTAATCAATGCAATCCCGAATAGGTTGATTTTCCTAAGTTTTTACTTGTGAAAATGGTGGTTTTGGGGTCATTTTGGTGTTCTGTTATAGCCGGAGGTATAAGGACGTGATTAGGTCCTTTTTGGATGTTAATTGATGTCTAAGAATGATTAGAAGTGATGGATCTAGGCTGGGTAATGTTGTGGAAGTGTTTGGATGTGTTTTCGGTTGTGTTTGGTAGCCGAAATGTGAGTTTTGGTGAGAGCAGCGAGTTTAGATGTGATGGCTGAAGATTTTAATGCATGATGATGCATTAATCCTCTGCTTTGATATGTTTAAAACAGGGGAGACATCTTCGGATCCTTGTGGTGTTGGTCCGGAGGCTTGAACGGCGTTTCGGCAAGCTTGCGAAACGGAATTGGTGAGTGAAGTTTGATTTTCAGCTTTGAAACCAATGTTTGAAGGGTATGAGAGCTTAGTTTAAGTCTAAGCAACTTAACTAAGCTCAAGAGTAAGTTTTCGGAGAAACTCCCTCTTTGATGAACCATGAAATGGTTGGATGCAATGTGTTTAATTTGCATGTTTAAATTCTGTTTTGAAAGCATATTTTAGCATGTTTAATGTTGGTTTTGTAAGCCATGAGTTGAAGGATGCTCAAGGTAAGAGATCCTTGGTTTGACATTGATAAATGTGGTTTTGATGCATAGTGTTGCATGATGGTTTAATGGCTTGTTTAATGCTTTAAAACAGAGGATTGATGATGGTAAATGATGTATATTGGCAAGTGATGTATTGGTTTAAAAGTACTTGAATCGGATATAGTTAGCCGGCTATAGGATTGGGTGCACCGTGAATAAAGTCGCCTTGGATGTTGAGGGGTTGTAATGGTACCGTAAACTCCATCCAAGTACACTAACGATATGTCTAAGATCTTAATGGTGGTTAAAATGCCATGTGAGGATCTTGTATTGTGTGTCTCGTGTTCTCGTTAGTGATGTTATACAACTACCAATGAGTGATGTGGAGGGGTTGTGATTGTACCGTTAGACTCCATCACGGGTGTTGAGGGGTTGTGATTGTACCGGTAAACTCCACCTTGTGTGTTTGGTAGTGTGTATGAAGCGTATGGGACAACGCTTGTAATCCGCGTATCCGATTGTGTTTGGTGTTGTAAAATGGTTATGGAATATCACTTGAAAGCCAATATGACATGTTGATGTAATGAAGCATGAGATGCTTGTTTTGTATGCATTGTTGCATGAGAAATGATGTTTATGAATTTAAAGGCCTTGAAAGATGTTTTATAAAGTGCATTATTGTGTTGTTTCATTAGAGCATGTCTCACTAAGCATATGTGCTTACGCTCTCCTTCTTGAACCAAATAATGCAGAGAATTGAAGTGCTTTGAGGGTAGCAAGGAGGTCAAGAATCCAAGAGAAAGACTAAGCTCATGTATGGTGACTATTTTTACAACATTATTAGCTTTTGGTATTTGGCAATGGGATCCTTGATTGTGTTTTTTGGAGAGGTTTTGGACTCCCTAAGTTTGGCATGATGCCTATGATGTTTTGGATATGTAATTGGCCATTTTTGGTGTTTGCTTTGATGGTTTGATGTTTGTTGGTTTTGGGTAATAGGAAGCATGCCTATAGATTGAGGTTTTCCCTAATTGATGCCATGAATGAGTTTTGATGATGCAAATATGCTTCTTTAATGTATGATGACTTGTTGGCATGATTAGGAGGTCTTAGAGACGTGTTTGGTTGAGTAATTGGATGTTAAACTAGAAAAATCTGCACTTTCTAGGCAGTCCGTATCGGAACGGGCCCTATCGTTTCGAAACAGGGGTCTGAAATGGCCTTGGTGTTTCGAAACGGGTAGAACCGTTCCGAAACACTTTTGTTACTGCCAAGCCCTGTTTCGGAACAGGTTTCGAAACGGTCCCGCGTTTCTGAACGGTCAATTTCCGTTTCGAAACACTTGACCGTTGGGCACTGATTTGTATGGTTTGTGTTTTGCAATCTTTACGTTTTAGTCCTGAACTTTGTGTTTGCAATTGCTTGAGTTTGGGTTGTCCGTTTAAGGTGAAATTTGACAGAGAAGCATGTAACCTGACTAATTTCATAATGGCATCTTAAAAATTTGTAAAGTCCTCTTAATTTCTAGATTTTACAATTTGGTCCCTAAATTCGTATGTTGTGCAATTGAGTCCCTTATTGCTTTCCGATTGCTGTGATTTTTTGAGTATGTTTATCTCAAGAGTACGCCTAGGATTAATGTGCATCTAGACAAGTTTAAAAAGAAAAAAGGGGTCGTTAATCAAGGTTGACTTTCGGGTTGACTTTGGTTTTCCCCGTGTAATCTTCGTAGTACGGGTCAACCGTCTAGGCCGGGCTAAGGGGGTTACATTTGGTGGTATCAGAGCTGAGTTCTCGAGTAATTTGGAATTGTTATGTGGGTGATATATGTATGATTGCTTTGTATGCTTTTTGAGTGAAAATATGATGTGTAAATTGTAAGTACGTTGCAATTGTGATGTGTGCTGAGATGAAGCACGTTAGAGGGACCCATTGCCATATCAAAACTAATGAAATGACTTGTTTTTAATTGAAAATGAGCTTGAGTACTTGGATTCCTTACCTTGCTGAGCCTGATTATGTTTATTGCATTTGTGTTAGTGCATTGTTAGTGAATGGGACCTCGTAGAGAGACGAGGATTAATACGCGAGCTATGGCTCAAAACGAGAATGAAGAGAATGCTGAGAATGTAGTGGATTTACCTCCTCCTCCCGATGGTGGTGGTGCTGGAGGTGATGGAGTTGGTATTGGTGCTGGTGCTGGGGTCGCTGGACATGAAGCTGGGCAGGGGCAAGCTGCTCCTGATATGACATTATTGATACAGGCTATTGCTGGAGCCTTTCAGGCGGCAGTAGCTGGGGCTCATGGAGTTGGGCATCAGGGAGATGCTAATGCTAGACTACCTTTGGAACGTTTGCGCAGTCTGGGAGGGACTGAGTTCAGAGGTTTGTCTGCGGAGGGTTCCGAGTCTTGGTTGGAAAGTACCAAGAGAATTTTGGGACAGATAAACTGTAACGAGGTGCAGAAGCTAGGTTGTGTGGTATCGTTGTTGCATGATGATGCGTATACCTGGTGGAAAACCACTATCTCCGGAATGGAGGATGCTGATGTGACTTGGACGTTCTTTCTGAACGCGTTCAAGCGTAGGTATCTGGGTGTGCGATACCTGGATGAAAAGAAAAGAGAGTTCATGTCTCTGACGCAAGGAAGCATGACAGTAGCTGAGTACGAGATCCAGTTTGTCTGTCTCAGTCAGTATGCACCTGAGCTTATCCATGATGAGCGGGAGAGGTGTGAACGTTTCCGTTATGGTTTGGTGACGGATGTAAAGACATATATGCTGGCTGCTGAGTACACTGACTTTGATGTGCTGGTTGGTAGAGCGAAGGATATTGAGCTGAATTTGGGTTTGTCCTCTAGGGGTGCTGGTTCTAGCTCGGGCAAGCGAGCTACTGAGTATAGTTTCGGTGGTGGACGGAACAAGAGAGGACGTGATAGGAGGTATCATTCTTCGGCTAGGCGTGGTGGTGGAGGGCAATGTGCGCCTGTTTAGGGAGACAGGGTGAGAGCTGATCAGAACACATGCTGGGCGTGTGGATCGCGTGGTCACTTGAGGCGTGATTGTCCTCGGGCAACGAGAGAGGTGCAGGCTCCTGTTGTGGTGACCGGTAATTCATGCTGGAACTGTGGCTCGGTGGACCACATGAGGAGGGAGTGTCCTCTGTTGGCCGGTGGTGGTCAGGGACTTGCTCCTGGAGTTGTGGCACCACAGAGAGGTCGTGGGCGCGACCGTGGTAACTTCTAGCGCAGAGAGGATGGTGGAAGGAATGTGGCTCACGTGGTGGCTGTCCAACCTGAGGGTGGTGGCCAGGCTCGAGTGTATGCACAACGGGAGGGGAGGAATGACACGGATGTGATCGCAGGTACCTTCACTTTGCAATCCTTGTCATTACTTTCCTTGATTGATTCTGGATCTACGCACTCATACATATTACGTGAGCATGCTCAATTGCTTGGTTTGCCTGTTGATTCTTTGGATGTTGGTATGCGTGTAACTAGTTCTTTTGGTGAGACCGTTGTAACACGAAAGCTTTATAGAAGATGTCCCTTGGTTGTGCAAAACCATGCTTTTCATGTTAATCTTATGGAATTGCCTTTCTATGGTTTTGATGTAATCCTTGGTATGGATTGGCTTGTTGAACATCAAGTTGTGGTGGATTTTGAGAACAAGCGAGTTTCGTTGAAACTTGCGGATGATTATGAGGTAGTGGTGGTTGGTGAGAATGTGAAGTTTCTTGCCAATGTGGTGTCTACGTTGGAGGCGAGTCGGATGTTGAGGCAAGGTTGTGAAGCCTACCTAGCCTTTGTGATGAATCCTAGCTCTAAGGAGTTGCGAGTTCAAGATATCAGGATTGTGCAAGAGTTTCCTGGTGTTTTTCTGGAGGAGTTACCTGGATTGCCTCCTAATCGCGAAGTGGAGTTTGGAATTGAGCTGTATGAAAACACAACTCCAGTGTCCATTACTCCTTATCGAATGGCACCTAAAGAGTTGAAGGAGCTGAAGACGCAACTTCAGGAGTTGCTTGATTGTGGTTTCATTCGGCCGAGTGTGTCACCTTGGGGTGCACCGGTCTTGTTTGTGAAGAAAAAGGATGGCACTATGAGAATGTGCATCGATTACCGTCAGCTTAACAAGTTGACTATCAAGAATCGGTATCCATTGCCGAGGATTGATGATCTTTTTGATCAATTTCGGGGAGCGGTTGTGTTCTCTAAAATTGACTTAAGGTCAGGGTATTACCAGTTGAAGGTGAAGGATGTGGATGTGCCTAAGACAGCCTTCAGAACGAGGTATGGGCATTATGAGTTTCTTGTGATGCCGTTTGGTTTGACGAATGCTCCTGCAGCTTTCATGGACATGATGAATAGAGTGTTCCATGAATACTTGGATAAATTTGTTGTGGTGTTCAGTGATGATATTCTCGTGTACTCTCATACCGAAGAGGAGCATGAAGGGCATTTGAGGATTGTGTTGCAGGCTTTGTTGGAGAATCAACTTTATGCCAAGCTGAGCAAGTGTGAGTTTTGGCTCAGAGAAGTTGTGTTTCTTGGTCATGTGGTTTCTGCTGAGAGGATTCGTGTTGATCCTCAGAAGATTGAGGCAGTGATGAATTGGAAGCCTCCTAAGTCTGTTCATGAAGTTCGTAGTTTCCCTGGCTTGGCGGGATACTATCGGAGGTTCGTGGATGGATTTTCGAAGATTGTTGCACCTTTGACGAAGCTGTTGCAGAAGGATGTTAAGTTTGAGTGGACGGAAGCGAGACAACAGGCTTTTGAGAAGCTGAAGGCAGCTTTGACGCAAGCTCCTATCTTGGTTCAACCTGAATCAGGGAAAGAGTTTGTGGTGTATAGTGACGCGTCCTACGTTGGTTTGGGATGTGTGTTGATGCAGGAGGGTAAGGTGGTGGCTTATGCATCGCGTCAGTTGAAGGTACATGAGCGCAATTATCCTACGCATGACATTGAGTTAGCTGCGGTGGTATTTGCTTTGAAAATTTGGAGACATTACTTGTATGGTGAGAAGTGTACTGTGTACACGGATCACAAGAGTTTGAAGTATCTGATGTCTCAGAAGGAGTTGAATCTTAGACAACGACGTTGTGTGGAGTTTCTTAAGGATTACAGCTTGACGATCGAGTACCATCCGGGTAAAGCTAATGTTGTAGCGGATGCCTTGAGTAGAAAGGTGGCAGTGGAGTTGAGGGCTATGTTTGCCAGTTTGAGCATTTCGCGTGATGGTGGTCTTGTGGCTGAGTTGCAAGTGAAACCATCCTTGGTTCAGTCGATAAAGGATAAGCAGTTTTTGGATGATTCTTTGGTGCCACATGTTCAGGATATTGCTGAGGATAGGCCATCAGATTTCTGCTTTAATGATGATGGGGTTTTATGTTTTGGGAGTCGGATAGTAGTGCCCAATGATGCTGATTTGAGGCGTGCTATTCTGACTGAAGCTCATAGTAGTCCTTTTGCTATGCATCCTGGTAGTACTAAGATGTATCGTGATCTTCGTGATGAGTACTATTGGGTGGGTTTAAAGAAAGATGTTGCTGAGTATGTGAGTAAGTGCATGGTTTGTCAGCGAGTTAAAGCTGAGCATCAGTTTCCTTATGGGTTGTTGCAACCGTTGAGGATTCCTGAATGGAAGTGGGAAAGGATTACCATGGACTTCGTGTCTGGTTTGCCTTTGTCGCCCTCAAAGAAGAATTCGGTATGGGTGATTGTGGATCGCCTGACGAAGTGTGCGCATTTCTTGCTTGTGCATACTACGTACACTTTGGATAAGCTTGCGGAACTGTACATTGCTGAGATTGTGCGGTTGCATGGTGTGCCAAAGTCGATCGTGTCAGATAGAGATCCGAGGTTTACATCGCGTTTCTGGCAGTGTTTGCACCAGGCTTTGGGTACACGGTTGAATTTCAGTACTTCTTATCATCCACAGTCGGATGGACAGTATGAGCGTGTTATCCAAGTGCTGGAGGATATGTTGAGGTGCTGTGTGATTGAGTTTCAGGGTTCTTGGGAGAAGCATTTATCTTTGGTGGAGTTTGCCTATAATAATAGATATCAGGCAAGTATACAAATGGCACCTTATGAAGCTTTGTACGGAAGGAAGTGCAGAACTCCTCTTTGTTGGGCTGAAATAGATCAGAAGTTGGTTTCGATGCCAGCTTTGTTGAAAGGAACCACCGAGAAGGTGAAGCTCATTTGTGAGCGATTGAAGGTAGCTTCTGATCGACAAAAGTCTTACGCGGATTTGAAACGTAAGGAGATTGAGTATGCGGTAGGTGACTGTGTGTTTTTGAAAGTTTCGCCTTGGAAAAAGGTGATGAGGTTTGGCCGAAAGGGTAAGTTGAGCCCTAGGTACATTGGACCATACGAGGTGATTGAGCGTGTGGGTCCTGTTGCGTACAAGCTGAGATTGCCACGGGAGTTGGAAAAGATTCATGATGTGTTTCATGTTTCTATGCTTCGGAAGTATAGATCGGATGCTTCGCATGTTATGCATGTGGAGGAAGTGGAGTTGAATCCAGATTTGACTTATGATGAGGAACCGGTAGAGATTCTAGATTCGGACAGTAAAGTTCTTCGAGGTAAGACCATTGATTTGGTAAAGGTGTTGTGGAAGCATCGTGATGTTGAGGAAGCCACGTGGGAACGAAAGGATGACATGATGAAGCAGTTTCCATACCTTTTTCCTCCAGGTAAATTTCGAGGACGAAATTTCTTAAGGGGGGAGAGTTGTAACACCCCAATTTTGGGCTTGGAAGTTTAGGGTATGAACCGGACCCGTCTGATTTTCGGTTCGAATATAAAAGGTGGTTTTATGGAAAGCCTAGTTCGAGATGCATTAAAAATATGGAAAAATATCTAAAAATCATCTTTTAATATGTATAAGAGAGTGGTGAAATCAATTTTACAAAATAAGGCTTGGAAATATGACATTTCGAATTAGTGACTAAAATGTAACTTTTGAAAAGTTCGTGACTATTTTGAAAGGATTGAAACTTTGAATCTTTAAGGAGCTAATTTACCCAAGGAAGTATTTCTCCAAATTTTTTTTTGATTTTAATGACTCATTTAATGTTTAATTAATAAAAAGAAAAAGAGGGAAAACCATATTTAAGTTTCATAACTAACTTTTGCTAAAATTCTCTCATTTCATTTTCTCTCAAAATTCCCTCAGCCAAACACATTTCCACAACAACTTTTTTTTTGATTTTCACACCAAATGATGAGATTTCAATCCTCAAATGATTCCTAATCATTTCTACATCAAATCCTCTTCATTTGCTTATTGAATTTTCAAGGATTTTGGCTCTAAACAAGGAGAAATCCACATTTAGAGGTATGAACGTCCTTCTCCTCTAAATACTCAGTTCTTTACTGAAATTCCCAAGTTCTCAATCCTTAAATTAAGTTTTATTAAATGTTTTAATGTTGTGATCTTGATTTTGGCTTAAAACTTGAGATTTTAATTAAATCTTGAAGAATTTCGTGGTAATTGTTTGGGCTCTGTTTTGAGATGCCTTTTTAATGTATTTTGGATGTTTAATGATGTGTAAATGAGGTTTAATCAATGCAATCCCGAATAGGTTGATTTTCCTAAGTTTTTACTTGTGAAAATGGTGGTTTTGGGGTGATTTTGGTGTTCTGTTATAGCTGGAGGTATAAGGACGTGATTAGGTCCTTTTGGATGTTAATCGATGTCTAAGAATGATTAGAAGTGATGGATCTAGGCTGGGTAATGTTGTGGAAGTGTTTGGATGTGTTTTCAGTTGTGTTTGGTAGCCGAAATGTGAGTTTTGGTGAGAGCAGCGAGTTTAGGTATGATGGCTGAAGATTTTAAGGCATGATGATGCATTAATCCTCTGCTTTGATGTGTTTAAAACATGGGAGACATCTTCGGATCCTTGTGGTGTTGGTCCAGAGGCTTGAACGGCGATTCGGCAAGCTTGCGAAACGGAATTGGTGAGTGAAGTTTGGTTTTCAGCTTTGAAACCAATGTTTGAAGGTTATGGGAGCTTAGTTTAAGTCTAAGCAACTTAACTAAGCTCAAGAGTAAGTTTTCGGAGAAACTCCCTCTTTGATGAACCATGAAATGGTTTGATGCAATGTGTTTAATTTGCATGTTTAAATTCTGTTTTGAAAGCATAGTTTAGCATGTTTAATGCTGGTTTTGTAAGCCATGAGTTGAAGGATGCTCAAGGTAAGAGATCCTTGGTTTGACATTGATAAATGTGGTTTTGATGCATAGTGTTGCATGATGGTTTAATGGCTTGTTTAATGCTTTAAAACAGAGGATTGATGATGGTAAATATTGTATATTGGCAAGTGATGTATTGGTTTAAAAGTACTTGAATCGGATATAGTTAGCCGGCTATAGGATTGGGTGCACCGTGAATAAAGTCGCCTTAGATGTTGAGGGGTTGTAATGGTACCGTAAACTCTATCCAAGTACACTAACGAGATGTCTAAGATCTTAATGGTGGTTAAAATGCTATGTGAGGATCTTGTATTGTGTGTCCCGTGTTCTCGTTAGTGATGTTATACAACTACCAATGAGTGATGTGGAGGGGTTGTGATTGTACCGTTAGACTCCATCACGGGTGTTGAGGGGTTGTGATTGTACCGGTAAACTCCACCTTGTGTGTTTGGTAGTGTGTATGAAGCGTATGGGACAACGCTTGTAATCCGCGTATCCGATTGTGATTGGTGTTGTAAAATGGTTATGAAATATCACTTGAAAGCCAATATGACATGTTGATGTAATGAAGCATGAGATGCTTGTTTTGTATGCATTGTTGCATGAGAAATGATGTTTATGAATTTAAAGGCCTTGAAAGATGTTTTATAAAGTGCATTATTGTGTTGTTTCATTAGAGCATGTCTCACTAAGCATATGTGCTTACGCTCTCCTTCTTGAACCAAATAATGCAGAGAATTGAAGTGCTTTGAGGGCAGTTAGGAGGTCAAGAATCCAAGAGAAAGACTAAGCTCATGTATGGTGACTATTTTTACAACATTATTAGCTTTTGGTATTTGGCAATGGGATCCTTGATTGTGTTTTTGGGAGAGGTTTTGGACTCCCTAAGTTTGGCATGATGCCTATGATGTTTTGGATATGTAATTGGCCATTTTTGGTGTTTGCTTTGATGGTTTGATGTTTGTTGGTTTTGGGTAATAGGAAGCATGCCTATAGATTGAGGTTTTCCCTAATTGATGCCATGAATGAGTTTTGATGATGCAAATATGCTTCTTTAATGTATGATGACTTGTTGGCATGATTAGAAGGTCTTAGGGACATGTTTGGTTGAGTAATTGGATGTTAAACCAGAAAAATCTGCACTTTCTGGGCAGTCCGTATCAGAACGGGCCCTATCGTTTCGAAACAGGGGTCTGAAATGGCCTTGGTGTTTCGAAACGGGTAGAGCCGTTCCGAAACACTTTTGCTACTGCCAAGCCCTGTTTCAGAACAGGTTTCGAAACGGTCTCGCGTTTCGAAACAGTCAATTTCCATTTCGAAACACTTGACCGTTGGGCACTGATTTGTATGGTTTGTGTTTTGCAATCTTTACGTTTTAGTCCTGAACTTTGTGTTTGCAATTGCTTGAGTTTGGGATGTCCGTTTAAGGTGAAATTTGACAGAGAAGCATGTAACTTGACTAATTTCATAATGGTATCTTAAAAATTTGTAAAGTCCTCTTAATTTCCAGATTTTACAATTTGGTCCCTAAATTCGTATGTTGTGCAATTGAGTCCCTTATTGCTTTCCGATTGTTGTGATTTTTTGAGTATGTTTATCTCAAGAGTACGCCTAGGATTAGTGTGCATCTAGACAAGTTTAAAAAGAAAAAAGGGTTGTTAATCAAGGTTGACTTTCGGGTTGACTTTGGTTTTCCCCGTGTAATCTTCATAGTACGGGTCAACCGTCTAGGTCGGGCTAAGGGGGTTACGGCCTCAGTGCCAGCTTTGTGGAAAACTTGGACATCTCGTGGACATGTGTTGGCACAGGTTCGATGAGAACTTTCCTGGTGTCACTGCTCGTAGTTCTGATCGTGGTACGCAAGATGAAGCTAATGCTCGTGCCAATGTCGCCACTCTTGATGAAACTCAGTGGTTCGTTGATTCGGGGGCTTCCCATCATGTAACCCCTGATGCAGAAAATGTAGGCACCAACTCAGCGTATACTGGACCTGGTAAGTTACTTGTTGGTAATGGTCCAGCTCTCTCTATTTCTAATGTTTGGAATTCCTTAATTACTTCATCCTCACGATCTTTGTCTTTAAAGAATGTTCTACATGTGCCAAGGGTTACTAAAAATCTAGTTTCTGTGTCCAAGCTTGCTAGTGATAATAACGTTTTCTTGGAGTTCCATGCTCGATCGTGTTTGGTTCGAGATGAAGACACAAAGGAGGTGCTTCTTCAGGGTGATGAAGTTGGGGGCTTGTATCGTTTCAGTTCTGCTCCAGTTGCTCATGTAGCTGAGGTCTCAAAATCATCTAGTATAGTTGACAATTTCATTCTTTGGCATCGCAGGCTTGGTCATCCAGCCATAGATACACTAAAAGCTGTTTGTAATGAGTGTAATGTACCTATTCATGGTGTTGTCAATAAAAATTTACCTTTGTGTGTTGCTTGTCAAATGGGCAAAAGCCACTGTCTTCCTTTTCCTACTTCCACTACGACATATAGTGCTCCTTTTGAGTTAGTATTCACTGACTTATGGGGACCTGCTCAAGTTTTGAGTCAGGGTTTTGTGTATTATGTTTCATTTGTAGATGCGTATTCCAGGCAGGCACTGCTGGGTTTATTTGCTGAAGGCTAAGTCTCAAGCTGCTGTGGCGTTTCAGTCGTTTCAGAGGATGGTGAAGACTCAGTTTGACAAGGATATCAAGGCAGTACAGAGTGATTGGGGAGGTGAATTCCGCAGTCTCTCTTCTTTGTTGGTACAACAAGGTATTATCCACAGAGTTACCTGTCCCCACACATCACAACAGAATGGGGTTGTCGAACGGAAACACAGACATATACTTGAGCTGGCATTAACTCTATTGGCCCAAGCCTCTCTTTCATTGCGATTCTGGTCTTATGCAGTGGTCACAGCCGTGTTTCTTATAAACAGATTGCCCACTAAGGTGTTGGAGGGATCTTCACCATTTGAGAAGCTACATGACACCAAACCTAGGTATGATATGATGCATGTGTTTGGCTGCAAATGTTTTCCTCACTTACGCCCTTTTAATGTGCATAAGCTCGACTTTCGATCTCGTCCTTGCACCTTTCTAGGGTATAGCCCCATGCACAAAGGCTATCAATGTCTTGACTCTCAAGGCAGGGTGTTTATCTCTCGAAGTGTGGTGTTTGATGAATCTGTGTTTCCATTTGCAACTCAATCTGTTAATAGCTCTAATGTTTCACCTCAGCCTTCTTTTGGGGATAGGTCCATTCCGATAGTTCCAGGGGCTAGTCATCTTATCAAAAATCTATCAACATCGGTACGTGTGTCTTGTGATTCATCACCTACCTCTATGGATGCTCAGCATGCTGTTCAGTCTCAAGGTTGTGATCGTGAGTCTTCTCCTATGATGGATGGTCTTCATTCTAGTGGATCGACACATGGTTCATTCCCTCTTGTTTCTCAGGCTTGTGCTGATGCTGACAATAGGTGTGTTCCTCCAATTGTACGAGAGGATTCAATTGCTCCAAATGATATTTCCTCTTCCATGGTTCCACCTCCAGAATTACCTGATACAATTTTTCAAAATTCCTCACCAGTGCATGTTCAAAATGGTGGTGCTCGTATGTCCTGTGAGTCTTCTGTTAATAATGATCTTCTTCTTGAACCTGTGGATGGCATCTTTGTACCTACCTGTGTGTCTGATGATCTACCTCGTGATCAAACACTGTCTGTTGATCCTCCCAATTTGCATCCAATGACAACACGTAGTAAAGCAGGCGTGTTCAAGCTTAAAATCTTTGTAGCTACACTCGATGATGATGTTCCGTCCTCCATTCAGCAGGCCCTTGATCATCCCAAGTGGAAGGAGGCAGTTCTTGCTGAGTATGAAGCTCTTGAGAAGAATGGAACTTGGAAGCTTGTTCCGATGCCCACGGGTCGTACGATTGTTGGTTGTAAGTGGATATTTCGCATTAAAAAGAATGTTGATGGCTTTATTGCCCGGTACAAAGCCAGACTAGTAGTGAAAGGCTTTAATCAGATTCCTGGACATGATTTCCATGACACTTTCAGTCCGGTCATTAAGCCTGCTACAGTCAATGTTATTCTAGCGTTAGCTGTGTCACGGAATTGGCCTCTCCGGCAGGTAGACATCAACAACGCTTTTCTCAATGGTGAGTTGCGCGAAGATGTGTATATGTGCCAACCTCCTGGGTTCGAGATAGTGGCTAATGGTGGTGCTCCAATGGTTTGTAAGCTTGAGCGTGCTTTGTATGGTTTAAGGCAGGCACCAAGGAGCTGGTACACTAAGCTTAAGGATTTTCTGCTCAAACTTGGATTCAGGCGATCTAATGCTGACTCGTCTCTCTTCATCCATGATAATTCTGAAGAGTTTACATATGTCCTGGTATACGTGGATGACATAATTGTCACAGGAAGTTCTTGACAACACTGTCATTACTCAACTTGGCAATGAATTTTCTCTGAAGGACTTGGGCCAACTCAATTATTTTCTTGGTGTTGAACTGCATCGTTCTAATGGTTGTCTTTTCTTAAGTCAACGCAAATACATTCAAGAGTTGCTTGCACGTACAAATATGGATAAAGCCAATTCAGCTTCTACTCCGATGCTTCCTTCATTAAAGCTTAGTGAGAATGCAGGGAGCCCTATTGAAGACGTCACTGGTTACAGGAGCATTGTGGGTGCCTTGTTGTATCTATGCCATACTCGACCAGACGTGATGTACATCGTTCATCGGGTTGCCCAGTACATGCATCGTCCCTGTGAAGAACATCTTGCAGCTGCCAAGCGTATTCTTCGATACCTGAATGGCACTCTTCATTATGGTCTTGTGTTCCGGCCTTCTGAAGTTGATGCTAGTCTTGTGGCCTTCTCGGATGCAGACTGGGGAAGCAGTCCAGATGACAGACGTTCCACTTCCGGTTACTGTGCTTACCTGGGGAATAATATTCTTACTTGAGCTCTAGGAAGTAAAAAGGGGTGTCCAGGTCCACCATGGAAGCTGAGTATAGAAGCATCGCTGATGCTGTGTCCGAGATAACATGGTTGCGTTCGTTACTTACAGACATGGGAATCAAACAAAAAGATATCCCTGTGGTGTGGAGCGATAGTACCAGTGCAGTATCCCTCAGCATGAATCCTGTGTTTCACTCTTAGTCCAAACACGTCGACCTTGATGTTCACTTTGTTCGGGAGAAGATTGCTGACAATTCTCTGCGTGTCAACTATGTTCCAGCATCACACCAGACGGTTGATGGCTTTACCAAGGCTCTGACCTGCTCATACTTTGATTTGTTTCGGCAACGGCTTAATGTTGTTACTTTTAGTCAAATTTGTGGGGAGAACGAAAAGAGTAGGGGAAATGTTAAGCTGTAAATGAAAGCTGTTACTTTTCTGTTAAAATGAAAATAGGAAGCTGTTAGGGTTGTTAGTTGGTTAGTTTGCCAGCTAGGGTTTTTGTGTAACTGCATATATACGTGTATAGCCTTGGTGTAAACTTCAAGTTGATCAATAACAATTTCTTTCAACAGATTTCTTCTTCTTCTTTCTTGTTTCTTAACAAGCACAATGTGAAAGACTAAAGTAACAAGCTCAAGCTCGGTAATTGTAACATTAGGCCATTGGTGAAGCTTTTTGTAATATTTTCTTTTGATGGGGAGACTTCATGAGAAGGTGGCATCTGTGAACTGATGAACTCACCCTCTACTAATGTTAAACTGACACCACTTGCAGGTTTCTATAATTTTACCTCAAGAATTTTCATCGCACTCCTGGAACAATTGAAGCAAGGTACAAATATTGATTCTTAAGAGATAAAAAAACCATGAAAACATTAGGTTTTGAAGATTATATAAACAAAGCACAGTTTAAAAGACACTATAATGAAATGCCTTGCTTGAACAAGATTTAGTTGCAATGAAACACTAACCAACAAACAGAATGAGCTTTTCGCATATCCCCAGATGCTGTTGCAACTTTATGTTAATTTCAAGTAATTAGTATCTATTGAAAGTAGATTAATTAAAGGCATGAAGAGGTTTAGAAAAGAAGCCATATAATTTACTTTGGTGCTGGTGCAAAGTTTTAATGTCTGCTGGTGGAAGACAATATATGGTAATGGAAGTACCTGTAGGGTGGAAAGCCAATAACATTGAATTTGCCACGCAAATCAAAATTAAAGTAATTCTGAACCATGAATGAAAGTGAAATGTAGTAATTACTGAGAGCCTCTCGTAAAGTATTAAAAGAATTTGATCTTTAGAGTAAGCACGGAAGGTTACAACTTACAACCATAGGTTTACTTGACATGTAGAAGTAGTAGTTTAATAAAAACATCCATATGCATCATTGCAAGCACTAAAAAAATTATAAAATACAAAACTGCATTAAAGATGTTTTCATTCTAAACTATGGTGCTTAGGTAGGGAAACTAGGAGGATGCCAGATGATTTTTCAAGTTTCAAATTTAATCCATTTCTTATTCTAATGATTATGAATACATTAGTAGGTGATCTAATGACATTGGCTTGTTATTTATACTAATGCATGATATTGAATCAACTTCTTATTGTTTTTTAGGTAGTCAGTAAAGGCATTGTCGCTGAAAAGATCTTCACAACCATGACCGAGAGGGAAAAGTAGGCTGACTTTGTTCTCTACATTGACAATGAAAGATCTGATGAGGAGATGTTTGAGATCATCAGTAGTGCAATTTTCAGCGGTGTTCTCTGCTCAAACACATTAGTTTTCGCCTGTACTGTTGGCCAGAAACTAGCAAAGCCAAATATTACTTGGACGACCCGACGGAGGTTGTAAACATGCTCGAAACTTTGGCGGAAGCTTCAGACCCCGATTCCTTATCATATACAGGATCAGAAGGCTTCATTTGAAACATACTCCGTCACTTTAACATCAAATTTTGAGCATGTTACTCGTTGGCCAGTCCGGAAGAATGGCATGGTTGACCTATGGTAAAGGTATAGGTTTCAATTTCTGCTTGATTTTAGAGTCGACTATCGAAAATGACATTTCGTGTGCTGAGGATAACTTTTTTTCAGGGAAGGGTTAAAAGAGGGGACATATCCATCTTCAGGTTGCGAATTTATAGGGAAGGGGAGGCGGAGGTTAGGGTTTTGAATTAATTTTCTGAGGTTTTAGTTTTATAATTTTTGGGGAAAATGGTGAAAAATAAAATTTTGAAAGTTTGGGGGTTAAATTAGAAACTAATTTTTTTAAGTAACGGAGACTAACGGCCAAGGGACCAAAATAGAAACGATTCTAAACGTAAATGACTAGAATAATCTTTTTTTGAATTTTGGTGACCAAAATAGAATACACCCTAAACGAAAGGGACCACTGATGAATATTACCCTTATTCATTTTGAGAGTATAATAAGAATTTTTCGAGGTTAAGGTATCTCCTTGTTTAATTTCATTACTCATTTGAACGATATGAAAAGTTGCTAATAATTTAGATTCGACACTAATATCTTTTGTAATTTTTTTAATAGAAGTCGCTAATTTTATTAAACAAGAAAATACCTAAAATTACAATATTTGTTTACAATTATCATTGTAAACTAAAGACATAATTTGGACATTTTCTTAAAACTAGCCACTTAAGATCATACAAGGACCAAACATGAAAAGGTTAAAAACCTATCCAAAGACTCGATCGAGAAATAGACAAACAAATCTGACTGCATCGGCAAACAAACCACAAAAAGGAATTAAGCTATTGAAAGACCACCGATAACCGCAAAGCAGAGCCGAGCGTCGTGAATAACTATCCACGAGCGCAAACCGCGTATCCAAATTTAAATCGAGGGTCCATAGTAGAGAAGATCACCATGATTATGAAAAAGCGCCATCTTGATCAGTCGTGGCATCGTCAGATCCAACCCTAATAAAAACAAAACAAAAAGAAAAACGTACCATATGGTAGAATAGATCGTTCCACAGGAGTAGAGCAATTTATTGAAAACTAAAAAATAAAACAAACAAAACGATAAATCTCGGCGGCGGTAACCAGTATTAAAACCGGTACCGCCGCCGGTGTTTAAAGGAAAATAAAAGCAAAAGAGATCGGCGGCTACACTTTGAGAGAAAGAAAACTAGGTAACTACAAGAAGGGAAACTATAAGATTTAATCTTTTGTAATTGAAAAGGCCTCACATTAATATCTTTTATAACTCTCGTTCTAAATATACATGAATACCTAATTACTAGATATTACTAAGTATCTTAATATGTATAATAGCTAACATGATTCTTAAGTTGTATAAATAGTCATTCGCAGCTTGTGAGGAAGGGGATTTTTAAACTACACTTGGCGTATTTCACTTGATCAAGGTATTAGTGACATGGCAAGGAGACCAGCCACCACTAGAGTATCAACAATAACATGTTTCAACTCATCACCATTTCCATGCTAAATCACTTCAATGTAGCATGTCTTTCTTGAAACCTTGCTACTATTATCACTACAACAAATGTTAGTATGTGTCCATGGGACATGACTACATTAAGGCATTTTGGATATGGGGTTTTGTCAATTGAAAATTCATTCAAATTTGGGTCAAAGAATCTTTTCATTTTAAATGATACAGATCCTAAAAGTGAATGAATCCCACGTGTGTCCCCAATGGAAGCTAATGTTAATACTCTCACCTCACCATGAAAGAAGAGACAACACAAAATCCAATTGGGAAATCTTGTATTTCTCTATTAAATATATATTTTTTGAACCTATTCTTCCATTGATAATCACCAAAGTGACTGTACATCTGGGGTGGGAAATAAACCCCCAACATGGGTTGCCATAGCAATTGAAGATTTTCCAACAGCTTCTCCTCCTGAACCTTCTTGCTTCATATCCCATTCCTTCCTGCCAAACCAAACAACAATGCGCCCACCATGAATAACACTGACAGCCAATTTACAGATTTTACAAATAAATATCGTAAACCGATAGAATCAATAAACCAAAACATGGACCATAGCCCCTACATGTGTATGCATGCATGCGTTTGGAAATTGCTCGAAATCTTTAATAATAAACAGTTCAGCCTGTTCATTTTGCCTCAAATTTGCAAGTATATCTATGTTACTTGAACTCAGGTCTATGAGTTAGAGAATCTTTGGAGGTCATATTCCATATCTATATGTCGAATACAAGTGTGGGAGGTAGTTCAAGAACAATAAAGAGTCCAAGCAACTTAGTTGTCATTTGTAAACTAGGTACATACAAAGAAAAAACAAATGTTTTGAACCTGAGCTTAAGAACATATACAACAATGCAACCAGAAAACTGTTGCTGCAAACCCAAGAGAAAAGGTGGAGCCAAAAGATACGAAAACCTAATTCCTAAGAGACTAATAATGTCCTGCAGTACAATTCTTCCGGTCAATTGGGGCTAACTTAAGGATATCTTCTTCAAGTAAATAACTCAATGAATCAACAAATAAAATAGACAACATTCAAGTATTTTGCTTTTCCATCTACAATAATGTGAAACATTAGCAATTGATGGTAGGAATATAAGTTAGATGCACTCACTTGGGCCAACAATTCACAGGAGACAGCTCAAATGGATGTGTACAAGCAGCTCCACTGGGACTTCCATAACTCCTTTCACTCGCATGCTCCTGAGGCTTGATAGGAAAATGGTTATCACTGCCAGACAGTGGTGGAAAGAAAGCATTCTGAAGCCATGGATCATGAGCACTTGGGCCATTTCCAGGATAGAATGCCCCACCATGCTGGTCGTTACCAAGAAAAACCTGCTGAGGAGATTGTGTGCCAGCTAGTAAAGGGTCCTCGTTCGCGAACAATGATGCCATAGTTTTCTGAGTAGAAGGGTGGGCAAAGTTTTCCTTATTTGATACATTATGCTCCAAGGGTAAAAGCCTGCTTGCAGGACCACCAACCAAACCCAGACCATCCTCAAGGGGAGAACTATTCCACATATGCCATGTCCCCTTATCATTTGCACTTGAAACATTCACAGGGGAAGAGCGAATATCTAGTGCCTTTGGGGTAGCAGACAACCTATTAGAACTGTTATGCCCTTCATCAGCATACCGTAATCTTGACAAGGGGCACTCAATAGGTGAGGGCTTGCTAACTTCAGAAGAAGTGGATATGTTATTCAAAGCACGAGGCCTATCCATACCCATACCAATATCCCTTCCATAGCCAGCACCCAAGTCCATCTGAAAATTATCAAGCAACTCTGAAACAGGCCCAAGCAAGGATACAGGATCAGGGACATAACAGGGGTCTTCAAAAAGCTCTGGTTCTTCAGAAATAGATTCGTGAAGCCCTTCTGAAGCACAAGAAAATACGGGTCCAACAGCAGGTGAGAAACCTAAACTACTGCTGGGAACTCCATTTTGGTATGTAGAAACAAATGGTGATGGCAGTACAAAATTGATAGGACTATCAAATGTTTGCATTGTTGAAGAATGACCAGGAAATGGTGGGCTAGCTTCTGCTTGAATCTTTGAATTTGGTCTGCTAATAACATTCTCACTTGAGACTGGAGCAACAGAGGGTGAATTAGTGAATAACTGTTGCCAAGATTTTTTTGGTGTTGCCCTTGGTTGGGGTTCTGAAAGCACCTGCAGTGAACAGCCCAGAGTAGTAACACTGTCATCTTCAAGATAAATTGTTATAATGCACCACAGTGCAAAACCTCAAAAGAACACCCAATCCTACAGAATTGGAAAATGCTCTCATCTGGAAAAAAAAAAGGGGGGGGGGGGGGGGGGGGGGGGAATACGGCATAAATTCAAGTAAAATATTTAACTAACAAGAAAATTTTCATTTAGCACTGAAGCTGGCAGGTGCCTACTTTTAATAGAAACAGTAACTTATACTAGTTGCAAGTAATTGACCAGCGCACTCATAATACCGATAGTATTTATTTTTTTGAATGGCCACTCATAATAGCAATAGTAATTTATACTAGTTGCAAGTAATTTTGCATTTGGGATAGAAAAAACAATGAACGCAACAAACAGAAAAAAAAGAGCTTACAGGATGGCTGCTTTTAGCATTCTTATCATCTCCATTTATACTCGACTTCCCAGCTACATGCTCAGATGTACAATAATCTCTCTTATGGGCAGAAGTATTTACATGGTCAACAGAATTGGTAGTTTTGTTTTCCTTTGTAATTGCAGCAGGTGAATTGGCACTCTTTCCAAAGAAACTACTTCCACTAAAAGCCTTAGACGAGGAAAAAAATGTACCCCTCACACGGTCAAAGTATCTAGTTCCAGAATTTACTTGGCTAAAGTTAGTTGAAGAAGTATATTTCAGTCCATGTCCTGTTTCTAGAGTACTAGCCTTGACATTATCCAGTACAGACTTTTGATGTTCCCGGTGATCAATCTCGCTCTTCTTATCAATGTCGCGCTTCTGTTCAGTTTCCTTACTAGTTCTCTTCTCAAGCTCTTCAACATCAGAATTGCTCTTACTAGATGCCTTATCTTTCTCTTTCCTTCTATCATGACGTTTTTTTTCAGCTTCCTTTTTCATCTCTTTCTCCCTAGCAGGTGAAGATAATTTGCTGCAATTTTTTTCAGTCTCCAGTTTTTCATCCCTCAGTTTCCTTTGTTCCTCCACCAATCTTGCAACCTCCTCTCTTTGCTTTCTCTCTTCTTCCTCCAAAAGCTCCTTTTCTAACCTAGCCTGTCTCTTCTCTTCAGCTTTTCGGCGAGCTTTCTCTCCTCTGCTCTCTTGGAAGCTTGTCCCATTTTCACCCCTCCTATTCAACATCCCCTGATAGTCAGAATCAGATGAAGAATCATCCCTCGATGAACTAAATCTAAAAATCTTTCTAAAAATCAATCTAATGCTCATGAAGAAGGATTTCAACAGCTTGCATGCAAAAATAACAATGCCTGAATAAGACTTCTCTGCCAAACAATCCTCATCTCCACCAAAAACTCCAGTGCCATTCCTCTGCCAATAGTTAGGCTTCCCTGAAACAGACCCAGCAACCCAGTTGCCATTCTCGAACCAAGCATGTCCAGACGTCCACACATTTTCAGACCACCCCTTTCCATTCATGATTTTCCCGCCTTTTCCCATGAGATCCTTAATAATCCCAGAATTTGAGATCCTCATGCCAGGTGGTACAGGCAAGTCTAAAACAGGTCTCTTCGAAATATGACCACAATAGGAGCACATGAACCGACCTCCACCAGGATTCTGATCCCTATATGGAGTCAGGCAGTTCCGACATCTTCGTATTGCAGTCTTACGAAGCTTCTGCAATTCTATAGCCTCAAACCTCTTGCGCTCCCGGAGACGTTGATTCCTTCTAACCCGCCAAGCAGATAGCTGGGGCATCAAAATCTCATACCAAAACAGAGTAACCAGAAGCACAAATACACAAGCCAGCCTCGGGGACGTAATCTCAAAGCGAAAATCAGGTGGCAACAGCTGAGAAAGAGCCCATAAACCTATGAGAGGTATAACTAACCAAGGCAGCATGGTAGCAACCCGACGAGACCACTTCTGAATCTCACACAGTATACACATTATCCTCTAACCCCCACCTATCTTTCCCGTTTTACAATCAAAACTAAACCTAAAAGCCAAACCTCCAATCCCTGCAATTTCCTCTTCAAAAAACCATGTTCCGAAAATGTAAACCCTAACCCTAACTCCTCATCCGAAACGGAAATAAATATTTAAACACAGCAATTCCTTGGTGCTTCAAGAACCCTACACAGCATTTACAATCGCAAATCCTTAAAAAATAGGAAACAAAACAAAAACTAACCCTGCATTAATAGTTCAATCGCCAAACAATTAAATGCGTTAAAAATACAACAAAATCCCGAGAAATGGATTGATTTAGGGTTCCCCCAACAAAACAAAAAAGCTTTCTTTGCAAATACTCAATCGGATGCGTGACGTGTTAGGGGAACTTACAGAATCATGAGTACCTTCCGGAGCCTAATCGGGTCGGCGCGGTGAACTGGGTTCTTTTCTTTCTCACCGACAAAGAAATAGTAAGATTTTTTTTTCTTGGATGAGAAATTTGTAAGATAAGAGAGACGAGGGAAATGGGGACGAAAGGAAAATTAATTTTTATATAAGCAATCCATTCTGAACCAGTTTTACCGGACCGGCATTTTGTAAACAATTAAAAAGAGCATCTAAAAGGTTATGATTTACATTTTTATTTTAGTTTAATACAATTTTAAATATCTAATTAAATAGTATAAATTTCTATTAAAAATAATTCGTATAAATTTATATTAGAAAAATTAGACGTTGAGGTCTACTAATTGACAAAGTGGTCAAAAATACTCATATTATTCTATTTGTGTGGATTCGAATCTCAACATTTACCTTGAATATGTAATACATATTTACTTAATAAAAAAAATTAGATGTCAAATTGTAGATTAAATCAGAAGTTAATGGTCAAATTATATCCGACAAAAAAAATAGTGACTAAATTGTAATTTAAATTAAAATTGAGATCAAATTATATCAAAAAAAAAAGTTAAAAGTCAAATTTTTAGATTAATTTTAATTCTAATCTTGTATAAAAGAAAGGAGAAAGGAAAAAGCGATCAGAGAGGAATAAAATCAAAATCAAATTAAAAAAATATAACCTTTTTCGAGTGAATAAATGAAGTCATCATGTATAGAAGTGTTAATGGATTTGGTTGGGTATATACGTAAAATTAACACTAGTTATGCTTGTTCAAGTCCAAAATTTTCTCCAAATAACTGAAATAAGGATCCTAAATTTTGTTAAACTCGTTTATATTTATAAAGATAGAAGGAATTATTTTACTACCGAGTTTGATCCAAATCAATAATATTGTCTTTTGTGCAAAAACACGTTCAATTAGGTCTTTTAGTTCGTACATTACAGTAAATGAACTCATTGACCAACGTTAAACGTTACAGTATTGATGTGGCACTTAACAGTGCTGACATGTCAGTGCATGTGTGATGATGATGTGGCAGAGGGAGTGAATTGATCTTTTAAACCGAATTCGAGGACATGAATGGATTTTTTTGCCGAGATCAGGGGCATAATTCATTTTAATTGAAAATTTGATAACTTATTTAATATTTAAGTTAAAAAATAAGAATTTAAGAAATTATTAAAATTTTAAAAATAGATAAATAATTTGTTTAAATTTTAAGTTTTATTTAGTTTTTGAATAAAATTAGATAAATAATTTAGTTTTTCAAGTTGAACTTTTACGAATGTAATATATGAAAAATCAATTAACAAATTGATGTAAATATTTTTGGGTTCCTGATAATTTTAAAATAAGTAAAGTGAGAACTCTCAAAAAATCAAAATATTATTCAATTTTAAAAAATCTATAAACTTAATAAAAATAAATAATATATTTAAAAAATATTGAAAACAAAAATTAATATAAAAATTAAAATATATTAGAGATTAAAAATGCTAAAATTTAAAAATTTTAAAAATATTTATAAAGTATTAAAAATCGAACACTTCAATCGAAAAAGTCTTTGACTTCGTCAGTTTGCGTATTACCATTCGTTAAATAAATTTTTATTAAAATTAATCTTGTATTAAAGTAATAATAAAAATCAAATTTTCTTTAATTTTTCTACATCAAATTGATGTTCATTAATATTTGATGTAGAAAAACGAATGAAAATTTTTGTTTTTTCTACTTTAATACAAGGATGATACCATTGAAAATATGCTCAAGCAATATTAGTAGGCTTAGCATAGCCCGAAACAGTTGAAGACTTTTTCAATGGTTTATAAATAGTTTAGAATTTTGAGTTTTTATATTTATAAATTGTCATATTTTTAATTTTATGTTATTTACTTAATTTTTTAAATTAATTATAGCATTTTTATTTTTTAAAATTTCATGAGTATTCAAATATTATTTAAATATTTTTAAATTTTTAGTAATTTATTATTTTTTTAGCTTAAAGATTAAGTAAGTTCGAGCTTTTAATTAAAATGAATTATGCCCCTGAATTCGGCAAAAAAATCAATTATCCCCGAATTTGATTTAAAAAATCAGTTCAGCTCTTCTACCACGTCATCATCACATATGCACTGTCACGTTAGCATCGTGGACCACCACGTCAACATACTTAACTGCCACATTAACATCATTAACTACCACGTCAGCATTCTAACGGTCAACGTTGGTTAATGTGGCTAATTTGCTACAATGTACGAACTGAATGACCTAATTGAACGTTTTTCGCGCGAGAGACTACATTACTAATTTAGGTTGAACCCTAGAGCAAAATAATCCCTTTACCCATTTATAAATGATTGACTCAAATTCATTTTTTCAACTATACAACTTAAAATATATATTTATTTTTATTTAATAATTTAATATATTTATATTAAATATATTTTTGAACTTTTCTAGACATACACAATTTAACATATTTCTTAATATTTAACTATAGTATATTATAAAATTTAATTTTTATGTGATATAAATTATATAATATAAAAAAACTATGTATATATTATATGAACATAAAAATAGATCAGGGTTAGAATCTAATCAATCTATGATCGACCCATATTTTAAACGAATCTATTTTGTTTAAGTCTATTTTTCGGATCTAATATTTTTATCGAAACCCTCTCAAATTTCAGACGAGCCTTCGAGCTTGAACGAGTAGCCCGACCCTTGAACAGGTCATGTGCCTTTTATTTTTATTTTTGTTTAAATATGTCAAATGTAAATGTACTGTTTTGAAATTTAATCATAATACATTTTTGTGTAATTGAGTCCTTTGTTTAATTTTTATTTAAAAATTTTATTTTTTCTTGATTTGTTTTATTGGGTAATTACACCATGCACTGGCGTGGTGAAAACATTTTATTCTCACAAGCGCACCAATTTTAGAGGTTAAGGATTTAGTTTAGAGCTCATAGTTTAGGGGTTTACATTTATGTACTTAAAATTTAGGGAATAAGGTTTGAATTTAGAGTTTAGGGTTAGAATTTAGGGGTTATAGATAAAAACCTAAATCCCTACCATATTACACTAAAATTTAAACCCTAACATCTAAACCATAAACCCTAACACTAAACCCTAATTCTAACAACAAACTATAAATTCTAAACTCCTAAATCTAAACCCTACACTAGATCTCTAACCTTTAAAATTAGGACGTTTGTGGAAACAAAATGTTTTTGCCGTGCATCATATATTTTTTGTTGTTTTATTTTATCGTTTAGTGGCTGACCTTATAGGTATACAAAGGTAAAATAAGTTTTTTAGTTCTTTATGTTTACATTTTTTATCAAATTGACCCTTAAAAAAGTTGTAAGTGTAGATAATAAAAAATTATTTTGTTCAATTAATTATGTCACATTTGAATCCTGAATATTGTTATATAGCAATAGATTTTGATTCAGTTGTGTTTGACGAGGAAGTTTACTCGGAATGGAGAGGAAGGGGACTGTGTTGATACAAAGGTACGAACTGGGGAGATTGTTAGGCCAGGGAACCTTTGCCAAGGTGCATCATGCAAGGAATACCGAAACTGTTACGAGTGCCGTCGTCAAGGTAATCGAAAAGAACGAGATACAGAAGGTTGAGATGACGGATCGGACTAAGCATGGAATTTCGATCATGAGTACAACATCCGAATGTGGTGGAGCTTTATGAAGTAATGGTTAGAAAGGCAAAGATTTACTTAGTTATGGGATATGCTAAAGGTGGTGTACTGTACAAGAAGGTTGTCAAAGAGTAGCTGAAAGAGGATGCTGCAACAAGGTATTTTCAACAGCTGATCGGTGCCATCAGTTTCCGTCACAGAGGCGTCTGTCATCGCGATCTTAAGCCCAGAAACTTATTGGTGGCTTGACTTAGTGGCTCGGATATGAAGGTTGGTAAGAGGTCTCCTTTTAACTTTATAACACTAAGCATACCAAAGAATCCTTTACAAAATAGGTTACAAATGAGTTGTTGTTGCCATCGAAGATTTTGGATCCGAATGCAACTACATTGCTAAAATAAGGAAAATCTCTGGTTTCAAAAGGGATTGTTGTTGAAGCTGATATCTTGGAGAAGCAAGAGTTGCCAAAACCTTGTAACATGAATGCCTTTGATATCATCTCCTTGCCTGCAGGCTTTAAGTCGAATCAACGCCGCCGCCCTAACCATCGTTTTGAAGCTAGAAAACACGGCAAAGAGTCTAAAGATGAACATAAGGAAGAATGATTGAGGGTTGCAAAGAAGGCATGACAGGTGCATTGAGCATTGATGCTGAAATCTTTGAAATTACTCCATTGTTCCATCTGGTTTGAGTATCAGAAAGATATTAGTAAAGTGTTTCAACTATGTTCATAATTTATCTCCATTTCTATGTTAAATCACTTTAATGTAGATCTGTCTTGAAACCTTGCTGGTACAATAAATGTTTGCATGTGTCCTGTCCTTGGTGCATGTAAAGCCATTTCATAATTAGCTTTTTGATTCTAACATGAGGTCATTTTGGATATGGGGTTTTGTCAATTGAAAATTCATTCAAATTTGGGTCAAAGAATCTTTTCATTTTAAATGATACAGATCCTAAAAGTGAATGAATCCCACGTGTGTCCCCAATGGAAGCTAATGTTAATACTCTCACCTCACCATGAAAGAAGAGACAACACAAAATCCAATTGGGAAATCTTGTATTTCTCTATTAAATATATATTTTTTGAACCTATTCTTCCATTGATAATCACCAAAGTGACTGTACATCTGGGGTGGGAAATAAACCCCCAACATGGGTTGCCCTGGCAATCGAAGATTTTCCAACAGCTTCTCCTCCTGAACCTTCTTGCTTCATATCCCATTCCTTCCTGCCATGCCAAACCAAACAACAATGAATCAGACTGACAGCCGATTTACAGATTTCACAAAATAAATATCATAAACCAACACATGGCCGAATATGGTTATGTAATAAACCAAAACAGATTTTACAAATATCATAAACCCCTACGTGCACATGCATGCATTTGGAAATTGCTTGAGATATCAGCTTCAAATCTTTAAGAATAAACAGTTCTGCCTGTTACATTCTACCTCAAATTTGCATGTCTATGTTACTCGAACTCAGTTCTATGGGTAGAATATGGTTATGTAATAGACACGGGAATCTTCAAAATTTTCACATCTAGTTGGACAATCTTTGGAGGTCAGATCCCCATATCTATATGTCGAATACAAATGTTGGATATGGGTACTTCAAGAACAGTGAAGAGTCCGAAAAACTGTTGCTGCATTTCTCAAATGTTTGCTGTTAAGTATTAACAACTCAAACCAGAGATGCAGGACCGTATGGCATACGGTCATACATTCTTTGATGCCTAGTAATTTCCATAGTACAACATTTCCACCACACATAGCATACATCAAACCCAAGAGTAAAGGTGGAGCCAAAAGATAGAAAAACCCAACTCCTAGGAGACTAATAACTTCCAGCGGTAAAATTCTTCCAGTCAATTAGGACTAACTTAAAAAGCCAAGACTAAATATATCTACTTCAAGTAAATAATTCAATTAGTCAACAAATAAAATAGACAACATTCACGGATTTTGCTTTTCCGCCTACAACTTTGTGAAACCTAAGCAATTAGTGGTAGGATATAAGTTAGATGCACTCACTTGGGCCAACAATTCACAGGAGACGGCTCAAATGGATGTGTACAAGCAGCTCCACTGGGACTTCCATAACTCCTTTCACTCATATCCTCCCGAGGCTTGATAGGAGAATGGTTATCACTGCCAGACAATGGTGGAAAGAAAGCATTCTGAAGCCATGGATCATGACCACATGGACCATTTCCAGGATTGAATGCCCCACCATGCTGGCCGTTACCAAGAAAAACCTGCTGAGGAGATTGTGTGACAGCAAGTGAAGGATCCTTGTTCGCGAACAATGATGCCATAGTTTTCTGAGCTGAAGGGTGGGCAAAGTTTTCCTTATTTGATACATTATGCTCCAAGGGTAAAAGCCAGCTTGCAGGACCACCCACCAAACCCAGACCATCCTCAAGGGGAGAACTATTCCACATATGCCATGTCCCCTTATCATTTGCATTTGTAACATTCACAGAGGAAGAGTGAAGATCTAGGGCCTTTGGAGAAGTCAGCAACCTATTAGAAGTGTTAAGCCCTTCATCGGCATATCGTAATCTTGACAAGGGGCACTCAATAGGTGAGGGTTTGCTAACTTCAGAAGAAACGGATGTATTATTCAAAGCTCGAGGCCTTTCCATACCCATGCCGATATCCCTTCCATAGCCAGCACCCAAGTCCAGCTGAAAATTATCAAGCAACTCTGAAACAGGCCCAAGCAAGGATACAGGATCAGGGACATAACAGGGGTCTTCAAAAAGCTCGGGTTCTTCTGGGATAAACTCGTGAAGCCCTTCAGAAGCACGAGAAAATACAGGTCCAACAGCAGGTGAGAAACCTAAACTACTGCAGGGGACTCCATTTTGGTATGTAGAAATAAATGGTGATGGCAGTACAAAATTGATAGGACTATCAAATGTTTGCATTGTTGACGAATAACCAGGAAATGGTGGGCTACCTTCTGCCTGAACCTTTAAATTTGGTCTGCTAATAACATTTTCACTTGAGACTGGAGCAACGGAGGGTGAATTAGTGAATAACTGGTGCCAAGATTTTTTTGGCGCTGCCCTTGGTTGGGGTTCTGAAAGCACCTGCAGTGAACAGATCAACGTAACACTGTCATCTTCAAGATAAATTGTTATAATGCACTGAAGTGCAAAACCGCAAAAGAAAACTCAATCCTACAGAATTGGAAGATGCTCATCTGGAAAAGAAAGAAAAAAAAGGGGGGGGGGGGGAATTTAAGGCATTGAAGCTGACTGGTTGTCTGCTCTTAATAGAAATAGTCATCTATACCAGTTGCAAGTAATTGAACAGCCCACTCATAATAGCAATAGTAATTTATACTGGTTGCAAGTAATTGTGCATTAGGGATACAAAAGATAATGACTTAAATTTCATATCATAAAATCGGTATGGATTCCACTAATTTACAAAACCAATGAACACAAAAGACAGAATCAAGAACTTACAGGGCGGCTGCTTTTAGCATTCTTATCATCTCCATTGATACTCAACTTCCCAGCTACAAGCTCAGATGTATAATAATCTCTCCTATGGGCAGAAGTATTTGTATGGTCAAAAGAATTGGTAGTTTTGTTTTCCTTTGTAATAGTAGCAGGCGTATTGGCACTCTTCCCAAAGAAACTACTTCCACTAAAAGCCTTAGACGATGAAAAAATTGTACCCCTAACACGATCAAAGTATCTATTTCCAGAATTTACTCGGCTAAAGTTATTTGAAGAAGTATATTTCAGTCCATGTCCTGTTTCAACAGTACTAGCCTTGACATTATCCAGCCCAGACTTCTGATGTTCCCAGTTATCAATCTCACTCTTCTTATCAATGTCATGCTTCCGTTCAGTTTCCATACTAGTTCTCTTCTCCATTTCTTCAACATCAGAATTGCTTTTACTAGATGCCTTATCTTTCTCTTTCCTTCTATGTTGGCGCTTCTTTTCAGCTTCCTTTTTCATCTCTTTCTCCCTAGCAGCTGCAGAAAATTTGCTGCAATTTTTTTCAGTCTCAAGTTTTTCATCCCTCAGTTTCCTTTGTTCCTCCACCAATCTTGCAACCTCCTCTCTTTGCTTTCTCTCTTCTTCCTCCAAAAGCTCCTTTTCTAACCTAGCCTGTCTCTTCTCTTCAGCTTTTCGGCGAGCTTTCTCTCCTCTGCTTTCTTGGAAGCTTGTCCCATTTTCACCCCTCTTAGTCAACATCCCCCGATGGTCTGAATCAGATGAAGCATCGTCCCTCGATGAACTAAACCTAAAAATCTTTCTAAAAACCCACCTAATGCACAAGAAGAAGGATGTCAACAGCTTGCATGCAAAAAAAACAATGCCTGAATAAGACTTCTCTGCCAAACAATCCTCATCTCCACCAAAAACTCCAGTGACATTCCTCTGCCAATAGCTAGGCTTCCCCGAAACAGACCCAGCAACCCAGTTGCCATTCTCCAACAAATCCTCTCCTGACATCCACACATTTTCAGTCCACCCCTTTCCATTCAATATTTTCCCGCCTTTTCCAACGAGATCCTTAATAATCCCAGAATTTGAGATCCTCATACCAGGTGGTATAGGCAAGTCTAAAACAGGTCTCTTCGAAATATGGCCACAATAGGAGCACATAAACCGACCGCCACCAGGATTCTGATCCCGATACGGAGTCAGGCAGTTCCGACACCTTCGTGTTGCAGTCTTCCGAAGCTTCTGCAATTCTATAGCCTCAAACCTCTTGCGCTCCCGGAGACGTTGATTCCTTCTAACCCGCCAAGCAGATAGCTGGGGCATCAAAATCTCATACCAAAAAAGAGTAACCAGAAGCACAAATACACAAGCTAACCTTGGGGAGGTGATCTCAAACCTAAAATCAGGCGGCAAAAGCTGAGAAAGAGCCCATAAACCTATGAGAGGTATAACTAACCAAGGCAGCATGGTAGCAAGCCGGCGAGACCACTTCTGAATCACACACAGTATACACATTATCCTCTAACCCCCACCTATCTTCCCCGTTTATACAATCAACCTAAAAGCCAAACCTCGAATCCCTGCAATTTCCTATACAAACAAACAATGTACCGAAATTGTAAACCCTAACTTCTCATCCGAAACGAAAACAAATGTTTAAAAGCAACGATTCCTTGGTGCTTCAAGAACCCTACACAGCATTTACAATCGCAAATCCTTCAAAATAGAAAACAAAGCCTAACCCCGCATTAATAGTTCAATCGTTAAACAATTAAATACATTTTAAAATAAAATAAAATACCCAGAAATGGATTGATTTAGGGTTCTCAAAAAAGTTTCTTTGCAATTACTCAATCAAATGCGTGAGTTATTCGGGGAACTTACAGAATCAGGTGTCCCTTCCGGAGCCTAATCGGGTCGGCGCAGTGAATTGATGCCTTTCTTTTTACCGGCAAAGAAACGGTAATAATTCTTTTGTAAGAAAAAAGGATAAAGGGAGAAGAGGAAATTGGGGACGAAAAGAGAATTAATTTTTATATACGTAATCCTTTCCGAACCAGTTTTACCGGACCGGGTTATTTTGTAAACACGAATTCGCTGAAAGGTTCGGTTTAATTTTTTATGAGTTAATTGCACTAGACATCCCTAAACTATAACCCTTATAAATTGGTCTCTACTCTTTTGAATGTTCTAATTACTTCCCCTAAACTATGGTTCTCAATCTAAATTGTTCTCTACATTTTTAAATGCTCTAATTTCATTCCAAAATATGACCCTCATTTTAAATTAATCCTCAAAATTTTGAGCATTCTAATTTCATTAACAAATTATCATTTATGTCGCATCATATTATTATATAATACACATCAATGTTTACATGATGATTAACAAATTTTATAATGATTTTATTAACATGAAACATGATTGGCATATACTGATAATTTGAAGATGAAATTAGAATGTTTAAAAGTTTATGGACCAATTTAAAATAAGGATCATGGTTTGGGTATGCAATTGGATTGTTTAAAAGTTCGGGGACCAATTTAAAATATGAGTAATAGTTTGAGGATGAAATTGAAACATTCATAAGTTTAAGTGTCAATTTATACTAAGGTTCATAATTTGTGCAATTAACTCTTTTGTTTATTTATTTTTACATCAAAGCGTTAAAGATTACTATTCTGTAAACATACTTACAACTTGTTTAAATTCAACCTTTAAATAATAAATTTGAATATAATAAAATTTAGTTAGTGATGGAATTTGGTGGAAGAGATAGAGGTAATTTAAAACTTTTTTAAAAAAAATGTATAAACTATTTTTTTTTCAAAAAAATAAGGTTTAATTTGCATTATTTTCAAAAAATGATCTAACTAAAATTTTGAGGGGCTTACCAAGAATTTTTTAAAAAACAGGAGGGTGTAATTAAAAATGTTTACAATTTTAAAGCTTAATATGAATTTATAAAAAAATTGAGGGAAAAATTAAATTTTAAGAAAAGGAGTAACTCTAATTTTCCAAAAATTTTAAGGAACTAGTCCCTCTTGCCTAGGGGTGTAAATGAACAGAGCGTTCGAAGAACCGTTCGTATAATGTTCGTTTATGTTCGTTTATTAAGCTAAATAAACGAGCATGAACAAAATTTTTATGTTCGTCTAATAAACGAACGAACACAAACAGATGTGTGTTCGGTTCGTTTATGTTCATGAACAAGTAAGTTTTTTTTGTTGCTTTTGTTTTATTTCTTTATTTATTGTTAATTTAGTTAACATTTCAGAACATATAAACGAACATGTTTGCGAACAAATAAATCAACTCGTTCGTGAAAACTTAAACGAACACGTTCGTGAACACTTAAACGAACACGTTCGTGAACACTTAAACGAACACGTTCGTGAACACTAAACAAACGAACACGAACACGAACACCTTCAAAAATGAATAAACGAACACGAACACAATATTAAAAATTTAAACGAACACGAACCGAACATGAACACCTTCAAAAATAAACAAACGAACATAAACATAATCTTTTCGTACAAGTTCGGTTCATTTACACCCCTACTATTGCCTCCCGTCATTGCATCAAGTCTTTAGATTGATAACTTCTCGTACCATTAATTTTAATTTTTTTTATTTATATTAGTCTCGAAAATTAATAATTCTACAACTTGATATCAAATTTTGAATTTGCAGTCCTTTCCATGATACGATACTCCGGAATACTTTCATAAACATGGATGCAACTTTTGGATTGATCAACAACTTCGAGAAATAGGTTTAGACAAAAAAGGATGTTATAGTCTAATGTGGTTTCTGTTAATATTACGTTGGTTAAATTCGACACTATACTTTAAAAATTCGGTGAAATAAAGGAATAATTCATTACTGATCAAACAATTTTTTCATGGTGGATCAACCGAAAGACTAGTGAAAGTTACAGGTTGAACTATAATACTATGAGAGATGATTTTGAAAAACTAATGATTAAAATAAGAAAAATTAACAATTCGAAAAAAAAAAATTAAGGCTTTGATCGAAAAGTAGATATATATTCATGCCATAATTTTGAAAAATCAGGCCTTTTCATACCCATACCGATATCCCTTCCAAGTCCAGCTCAAAATTATGGAGCGACTCCGAAACTGGCCCAACAAAGGATATTGAATAAATAAAGCCCGAAAAAATACAGGTTCATTTATATTTTATCCTTCTCATTTTTATGGTTAATTATATATTGTCGGTCTCTCTTTTTTTATCTTGATTATTAACTTTGTCCATACGTCCCAAATACATGCTCGGGTGTACGAGAATCTATTATACCGGCAGAAGTATTTGCACGGTCCACAGAATTGGTAGGTTTCTTTTCTTATGTGATAGTAGAGTATTTAGGGATGATCAATTATCCATAATTATAGTTTTATGACTCGACTAGTTATATGGCGTCGACTTTTTTTTAAAATAAAAATGATTTTAAGTTGGGTCGAGATTTTTTAGGACGAGGTCGGGTTTTTTGTTTAGTGTGAAATATATCCGACCTAAAATAATAGTTTAATTTTATTTTAAATATTTATGGATAATTATTACAATGTCCCTCTTTTTATATATATTTTTTCAATTATCTTCCTATTTGGTATGATAAAAATGAAATAATTATTATAATGTCCTTCTCTATGTAACACTCCTACCTAGTCCGAAAGAAAATCAGATTGAAAATGTCACAAAAAATATTACACAAAAAAACAAACAAATCAAATAAGTCAAACAAGTTCATAATCCATGCAACTTATTGTCAAAGTCAAACAAACCATGTAATCATTAGAGCATATAAAGTTCTAAATTTTGAGTTTATCGTTAGGGACCTTTTTGTAAAGTTTTCAAAATTAATGAGCTTATCAAAACTTAACTTTTATTTTATACTTTTACTAATTTAGCCTTACTGAAACATAATCGATTTGATTATTATCTTAATGATCTTAATTCCCAAATAGGGACCAAAACATAAATTTTTGAAATTTAGGGTCCTCTTTAAAAATTAAGAATACATTCTTGAAATTTATATTAATTCATGCTTACCTGCCGAATTTGATCTCAATTGGGAATTTACAACCCATTCAATTAATGCATGCTTCGTTTAAGAGTGAAATATAAAGATTTTAAAGTTAGATTTAAGTCATAACTAACTTAACTTTCATCCGTAACAATACTCAAAGAGCCGTACTGATACTAAATAAATTTTCAAATTTTAATAGTTAATTTCCGTACCGATATACCAAACACGAAAAGGTCATTTTTAACTTGTTCTTACCGACACAGAATCAAATATCAGTACGAAAATTAGCGGCTGAAATTTAGCAACATTTCATTTTTCCATTAGAACCGCTCTAATGGTTCATTAATAAGATAATATTTAAATGAAATAAATTTTGAGGAAAATACAAAATTGACTAGCTTTGAACCTTGATCTTCATGTGGCCCTATAATTGTCATTAAGTTATTGAATAAATTAGCTTACCTTTTGCAATGAGTGAGAGAGAGAAAGAGTGGGTGTGCTGGACTTGGGTTTGACAAAGGCCTTCACTTACCTATCCATTATCTATGCATTTATAAAAGTTATTGGATAAATTATTACAAAAAAGGAAAAGTTATCGAATAAGTTATTGGATTTTTAATTCAATTATTGTCAAATGACGTGTTATTACTAATTAAGTATGTTTAAAAAATGTAACTAAATGCATGCATGTTTCATGCCCACCTGGAATGGAAAATAACACTCAAACCTACTCAAATTCAATACAAATTAATAATATATTATAAAAAAATATTTCGATGCAAAAGTGGTATAAATTTTTGGTGTTTATGAGTCATTTAGGGTTTTTAGTTTAAGTGTTTAGGGTCAGGTTTAAATTTTTAAAATTTAAGATTTAGAATTAAGATATGAAACTTGTGTAAAATAAAATAACTCATATATTATAGAAAAAATGATCACCATGACGTCAATTTACGTTGCATTGATGATTTGATCTGTTAAGAAATTATTTTTTTTCTGAAATATTATGGTTTTATTTGATTCGCGCCCATAACAATGTAAACATAATATTTCGGGCCTCGTTAAAAACTTCCCTACACTTAAATAAAGGAAAAAGAGTGCCACAAAACATTGTTTACTGAGAAACACTATAGAGACCACCCCACGGCTGAGCACAAGGCAGACTACCTCTAGCGAGACCTAAAACAAACATTCGAGCACATACTTAGTTCTGTACGTAAACAACAAGATCAACCTCAAGATCAATCCCCATTTTTTTCTAGAGAATCGGCCATATTATTACATTCTCTGGGGGCGTACTGAAAGTTATAGACAAATTCTTTGCACATGCTTAAGCGCGCGGATATAAGGGAATTAAAAACAGCGGGGCTAAATAAGGATTCTTCAGCCATCCCACGACCATACTATTGTCACATTCGACCAGCACCCTATGGCTGCAGCTCCACTTGGACGAACTGAAAATGAGCAGTGCTTCTTTGATCGCAAGAATCTCTACTGTTGAAGCATCCAAACTACCAACTAGTTTTGAGAAATAAAACAGCAACCTTGACTTTTAATCGCGTAAGCATCCACCAATGCCACCAACACCGAAGCCACCTCGCACCACCCCATCGGTGTTAAATTTTAAAGCTCCGCTCTCGGGTGGAGACCAACAACATGGTTTCATCTTAATCTTGCAAGCTCGAATTGTATTAAACTTGTTTGGGCATCTAACCATATCAAAAATCGAAATACCTTCCTCAGGCCATTTCACTTTACACTACATACACAGTCTTAGAATGCACAAGTCAAATAACTAGCTTAGATCTACTTTACTCCCCTTAAAGACAACATCCTTTTTAAATAACCAGATTGACCATACAAAACAGAAGAAACTAAGAGTGCATACTTGACCACGAATCCTTGATTTGGGAATAGATTGTCATTGGGTGAGGAAATCATGAAGGTTAACAGGGATGACAAAAAACTCATTCTATAAGCCTCACCATTTTTTCCATAGCAACCAGGTGACACTGCAATGGCAGAAAAGATGAATGATTGATTTCGGCTCCATCAAACAAAATGGGCAAGAGGTAGATTGCTGAGGGATGCAACCCCTTTTGGACAACTCTATTCTCGTGGAAATTCTGCCATGGATTACTTTCCATACGAAAGCTTCGACTTTAGGAGGGGCTAACTTGCACCACACAATTTTCCAAATGTCATCTTTAACTTCGTTATTAAGGGACGAATTCAAGTAAAAGGTATTGACACTGTAAAATCGTTTAGAGACGCAGACCAGCGTATACTGTCTGAGATATCAGACACGAGACGACACCTGTTTATAAGGGTCGTGAACTCTTCCCAAGTTTCACGTTCCCAATCGAACAATCCTCTTCGTAGGGAAACTTCCCATTTCTAACCACCATTTACAGAAGAACCAAACTCGGCTAATACTCCTGACTTTTTAATGGCAAGGGCAAATATCCTTGGAAACGCGACCTTCAATGTGGCATTCCCAATCCAGACATCAGATTAAAACTGAATTCTCCTGCCATCTCCAACTCTGAAGCAAACATTCTATAAAAACACATTATCGGTTTTTGCAAGCAGTGATGAAATACTTCTCCAAACCCAAGACTTATTAGAGTAGCACAAATTCTGGGGTAATAGGGCAATGGAGTTTGATTTATATATTGCAGCAATGGTTTTGCGCCACAAGCTGTTGTGCTCGGTGTCGTACCTTCATAACCACTTTGCACGTAGAGCTGAGTTCTTTTTCTTGAAGTCATAAAGTCCTAGACCTTCGTCTTCTATCGGCAAACAAAGCATTTCCCATTTCACTCAATGAATCGAGCGTCTATTGAGAGAACCTCACAAGAACTTAGCAATTAGATTAGACAAGTGTGAACTGATAGCAGCTAGCATGGGAATAGAGACATGTAGTGCATCCGCATATTCGATAGAACATATTTCACAAGGGTAATACGGCCGCCGAAGAGCAATAACTTGGCTTTCCACCCAGTGAACTTTACTTTGAATTTGTCCACGATCGGGTTCCAAATCATAGACGAGTTTTTTTTTGAAGACCCAAAGGAAGGTCGAGATAAAGACATGGGAATTTCTCACTCTTGCAGTGTAATAGGGCTGCCCACTTCTCGATCAAGGAGTCGACCACATTTATGCCCAACAACTTTGACTTGCTAAGGTTTAACTTTAGCCCCAATACAAGCTCGAAACCTCTTAATAGACAGACTACATTCCTGATTTGGGATTCGCTGTCACCATAAAATAAAATCAAGTCGGCGGCTAATTGGAGATGTGAAATTTCAAGGGAGTTTGGTCCAATTTGAAAGCCATGAAAGAAGCCTTTGGCAGCACCCTTGTGTAGTAATGCACTAAGAGCCTTCGCTACCAAGTTGAAAAGCAATGTGGATAGCGGGCAACCTTGCCTTAGGCCGCAGGAGACGAGAAATACCTTAATGGGGGATTTGTTGACTAAAACTGTGATAGTGGCCGAGGATATGCATGGTTTGATCCATGAACACCAAACATCCCCAAACCCTATTTTTTTCATCACAAACAACAAGAAAAATCCCAATCCATAGAGTCATAAGCTTTTCGGAAGTCCGCTTTGAAAACTACTTCGGACAGCCCACTTCTTTTTAGATAGTCTATTATCTCGGTAGAGATCAATGAGCAATCTAGGATCTATTTACCCGAGCAAAAAACGAACTTGGACTCTCCTATCACTTCATTGAAAACTCTACTGAGACGAGTAGTGAGCACCTTAGCGAGCAATTTGTAGACGCATCTAACGAGATTAATAGGGCGAAAGCCTTCAATTGAAGTTGCATTGTTGGCTTTTGGTATCAACACGATAAACTAATGGTTGAACGAGTAGTCTCAGATTAACCCATTGTAGAATTCGAAGAAAAATTGTATAATCTCCTCCTTCAAGACTTCCTAGAAACGCTTCAAGAAATTCATGTTGAATCCGTCAGGGCCCAGGGCTCTCGAGCCATCCATGGAAGTGAGCACTGACCATATTTCTTCCACTGAAAATGGTTTCTCCAATTCTTCAGCAGCTTCAGGACTCAATGCAATCTACACTATCTACTTGTATCGTAGAAACCTTGTTGTAAATCTTCTTGAAGTGACTTTCTACTACCTCTTTGATCTTCATAGGCTCTGAGAAAACCGTTTCCTCCACTTTCATATTAGTTATAACATTATTTCATTTTCTTGTTGAAGCCACAGTATAAAAGTATTTCGAGTTACGATCAACCTCTACAAACCATCGTAACCTCGATTTCTGTAACCACGCGCGTTTCTCTTGTCTGACTTTCTCCCACAGCTTAACACGAATTGAGTTCAATTCTGCCATAACATTAGGATCAGAGTTACCACTATCCTCTTTTTTTCTAATTTTGAATACTTGCTCTTGAGACTAGAGATAGAGTCCATATCAGCAGATTGTTTGCTACAAAGCCAACTTTTAGAGCCCCTTTTACACTCTCGCAACATCGAGCCAATACCAACCCCTTTCAATTTCACACAAACACTGTGCATCAATTTCACACAAACCATCTAAATGGTATAGGCCCCCAATCCTGGGTGTCCACATATAGTGAAATTGGATTGTGGTCTGATAGATTTTTCCCTAAAGCAGTTTGTGCAAGATCTGGCCAAGAGCCAAGAACCTCCAAAGAAATGAGAAAGCAATACAGTCTGCTTAGAGATGGGTTATCTTGAAAGTTAGACCAAGTGAATGGTCCCCCAGCCAACGATCAATCAATTAGACATAAGGAATCGATAAATTCTGAGAAAGCAACCATGTCTGGCTTTTTAAGACTTATCCCAACACTTTCATCTACATACCAAACTATGTTGAAATATCCACCCATGAGGATAGGCAGCTTTATGGAATTTAGAATTGCACTTAGATGGGAGAAAACAGAGATCATCTCACCCGAGTCGTTTGGTGTGTATACATTAACAAAGAGGCAGTGAAGGCTTTTAGAAAGGAAATGTAATGTGTCATTTAACACTATACAGTTCTTCTGGATGACGGTCGACTGGAAAACAAAAACATTAGAGTCCCATATCGAACATAAACCCCCGACAACTCTAGAAGAAGGAGAGTAAACCCAACTGGCGTTGTTAGCACTGCCACTTATTTTCCTAATCACTTTTGCATCCAACAATTCCAACTTGGTTTCTTGGAGAAAGACAATCCTAGCTTTACTAGTAAAGATGACACTTCTAACATCGGCTTTCTTCTCAGGTTTGCCCAAGCCTCGCACATTCCAGGTTAGCGAGCAACACGAATACCTGAGAAAAAAGAATAGAAATTCACGAAAGCAACTCTGACCATACCTCGATTACGGCCATTCCCTAGACGCCAAATCCAATTCCACGAGTCTAATGCACACTTCTTTGTCGCTTTCTTTGAATATTAAACCCGGTGAATTATAGATCCCTAAGCATGCTTTGGCTTCTTCCTCGAGAATCCCATAATTGTTAGCCCTATCGTCTTTCCTAGATTGAGATTTGAGGGAAGCGATAGAATTTTCTTTGACGAGATTCGTTGTATGATTGGCACGACTAGGGCTTGGGGGCACGTGGGCCCTCAACTGAGGCATGTCCATTTTGGCTCTAAACAACCACAGTAAGAAACTTTTATTGCTTCTTAAAAATCTGGACTTAATCGAAAGAGACCAGTCCCTTTATCCAAATTAGGGGCGGTGGGCTCGCTTAGGCCCGAAGAAGAATTCAAACTTCCAGAATCCAAGTCAATAGGAAGATCATGAAGCTGAGGATGATTAATCATACCCACGTGGTTGACCGTGGCTTAGAGGGGGTTTCCCGAGAAAGTACCGCCAGCTTTCTCCTCCACGTTATTATGTAGTGCATCTATAACCTCATGTACGTCGATATTATCACTATCGACCATTTCAATTAATGAGAATAATGGCGCCCCCACATCATTAACTGCATGCATGTAGTCTTTGAAGCGGCAACTATCGGCTTCATCCTCTTGGTTCACTGGAATCCCTTCTTCGATCCAACGCCGGACGTCCTCGTACTTCGATATCGATATTCTGATATGGAAAATATCCCCATTCAAAGACACGGACGAGTAATATGGGATATCCGCAGGTGAACTCACTCCCACTAGAACTCGAGTGAAGTCGAGTCTTTTCCTGGTCAGAGTATCATCATCGATCTTAAGCACATTCTCCTATTTACCAACGATTGCTTCAAGCACAGAGGCATGCCAAGCGAACAAAGGGATCCCGAAAATATCGACCCAGATTTTCAATTTCTTTAATGATCTAAAGTTACCAGTAGAGTCTAGCTCTTCAAACCCTATTTCCAATAGAGAAGGTTTGAGGTCCCAAATTATCTGAACCTGTTCAATTTCTAAGCAGTGAATAATGACGAAGTATCCTGACCAAACACTGATTTTAACGTTGAAACCATCTGATCTCATGGCTTGCTGGACAAAATTGGCGTCATACATACCCTTAACTTGACCCACAAAACAATGTTTCATCTATTCCATTTCTAAAGGAGAAAAAGGAATATGAAGTGGAATATCCACCTTGGGTGCGGGGTGGCCACCTTTTAGCTCACCTTCGAATGAATGAGAAATATGAAGTGATGCATCTTCTGCCGCCTTACGTTGGGGTATGTTTAGTAACACGTCCTTATATGACCACCCATTCTTAATTGTCGAATAGTTTTTCTTTCCAGCTTCCTTATGCGATTCCTTTTTAAGTATATTCTCCTTAACAAGATTGTAGAGATTTGGTGTGTTCTTTTCAAAGAATACTTAATGTGAAAACCATCCATTTTCCTATTGTTACCAAGCTCAACCGCCCTAGACGCTTCCTCCCAACACGCAAACTTGACGAACACAAAGGTGTGGTTGCTGTTAATTTTTTTCTTGCTATGATAGGCTATGTTGACACTGATCACCTTGCCATAAACTGAGAATGCCTCTTTAAGAGTTGCTCGATGAATTCTCTTGCTGACGTAGTTTACAAATACTGAGGCCAACCTTGTCGCTGAAAATCTTTCTGTCGTAAACTTCGACCCCTGGTTCTTCTTCTTTGCTCCACCCGACGGGATAACTTCTTCTCTCTGGCTCTTCGTCTTCATGTTACCATTAATAAGATAATAAACAATTTAAATTTTCTCTATTTCCCTTTCTATATTTTATATACGATCTATATTTAAATTTTTTGACTGATTTTTCTGACAACGTTGTCTAATGATTTGAACCTAAGTTGTCTATGAGAGTCAGATTTTTCTATGTTGTTGTTCTTGATTTCTGAAAAGTTTTACCATGACAATTTGAGCTTGGACTCAACATCAATAAATATTGATTTCATATAATTAGAATAAAATAATAAATATTGAAAAGCATTCAATTCTTAAAAATTAGGTGAACATAGAAAATAAATCCATGCTCATAAACGTTGAATTCATCTTTAAAAAATATTTAGAAGAAAATTATTTCAGACAATAACTTAAAATATAACCCCAATTATGGGAAAAATGACAAAAATATTATGATTGGGATTTTTTCCCAATATATTGTTGTTGGCAGTTTAATTTTGTGATTGGAATATTGTCTTAAAGTCAGACTCTGATGAACCAGTATATCAAAAAAATCCCTAAACTTTTCCTCATGTGAGTCCGACTTTGGCGGTTCCCTAAAGTCTTCCTCATGTGAGTCCGAATTCTGCATGCATATGCATGGTAATTCTGAAAAGTTTGTTGCATGCGTATGCATGATAATTCTAAAAAGTTTGTTGCATGCAGGCCTGAAAAGTTACCGAAAAGGGTAAAAATTTAAGGACGGAAATAAGAAAGAAATTGGGTGTAATTTGGTATTGGTTGGATGAAGGGTGATATTTAATTGGGTAGGTGGTATGAATGGTTGAGATTTAATTTTTGTAAGGTTAAATAAGGGTGAGTTGAAGGTAGATAGTGTAAAGGGATAGAAAATATTTTGAAGAAGAAGATTGGGAGATTTAGAAAATTTTATTAGAGTAAGTATTTTGTTTTTGTAATTTATCATTATTATTTTGAATATTTATAGTAAGTAGTATTTTTTTAAATTTATTTATTTTTTATATTTTATTTTATAGTAATTACGAAAATTAAATTTTTGTGTTTTGAAGTTAAAATTTGTGATTTTTTGTGTTAATAGGTGGTTGGAGAGAAAAATGAACTTTTAAAATAATATAGTAAGTCTTTGTTTTTATTAATTTTGAAGTTGTTGTTTGAATATTTTGTGTTAAATAGGTGAGGATTTGAGAAATACTTTGTTGTATTATTTTATTACTCAATAATTTTTAATTTTTATTTTGATGTTTGAATTTTTTATGTTATGGAGAGGATATAGATTGAAAGATTTTGTGTTAAATAAGTGGAGATTTGAGAAGAAAATACATTAAGTAAATTAATATTTTATTGTATCGCGAGTTCGTTATTTTTTAAAATTTTATTTGATGTTTGAATTTTCGATGTTATTTAGAGAATTTTATTAAAGCAAATATTTTATTTTTGTAATTTATTCTTATTATTATGAATTATAGTAAGTATTATTTTTTCCCAACTCCAAACCTGCTCGTCGTACGTCATTAAATTTGCCATCTTCCTCTCAAAATATGGCCAAGTTAGTAGCTATCGTGTGTCACAATATTATTAGTATCGACAAAAATTAAACATAAATAAATAAATAAATATAATTTAGTTTGAAAAAAGATGCTTACACACGCTTTCAATCTCACTTGAAGATATTTATTTTTGAATCGCTCGTAGAAGTTCTTACTAATATGGCGAATACAGTAGGCAGGGTATGCGTTCGGTGGTGTTCAACGACTTCCGTCTCGATTAATTGTTGCTTTGGTACCCGTCCCTCGATCAGATATAATGCATACCCCATCTTCTTTGACGACATGCTCACGTAAATTCGTCAAAAAGAAATTCCAAGCTTTCGTCGTCTCCTACTCAACAATTGTGAATGCAATCGGGAAGACGTTGTTGTCACCATCTTGCGCAACAGTAACCAACAATATATGAGAGTATCTCACGTACAACTATGTGCCATCGACTTGAATCATACATTTGCAATAGGGAAAGCCTTCGATGGCAGGCTTGAACGCCTTGAAAAGTCGATGAAAAATTTATAGCCTTCAATAATTTGGCTTTCTCGGTCTTTCACATCCTTGGTTTGATACCTCACTATGGTGCCCTGGATAAAATGTGTCAATGCTAGTAATAAAGCCGGTAACTCGTTGTACGACTTATCGTAATCACCGTACACCAAGTCCATTGCCTTATCACTTGCACGCCACGCCTTCTTGTATTCTATTTGGTATTCAAATTGTTGTGCAATGTGTAGAGCGTTTGGGTGTATTCTATTTGTGAGCGCAGGTGCACACTCTTGTCAAGTTATAATATATAAGATATTGTCTCACACGGGGATTGGACAACTTGGTTCAAATTGTTGTTCCTGTACAAGTAAAGTAAATGCACAAGTAAGATGGTTATTTGAGAAGAAAAGTAAAATAAAACATAAGTAATAAAAGGAAGTAATCAGATTGATAGAGAGGGCAGGGTTATGCTGCTGCTTAGTGTGAAACTGTGTTGAATAGGCCAAGTTGTTTTGCGCTGCCACGATCTGCTGCCTTTGGGGTAATGACGGATTGAGGCGGCGTCAACTTTCGCTGCCACGACGGCAAGAAAACCTAAACAGCCGTTCTCACAACTAATTACAACATAACCCCAAACCCAAGAGAAATTTAGAACATGTCAGCGACAAGAAAACCTAAGCTATGCCTAAAGAAAATCTAAGATGTTTTGAATTAGAATTACAATAAGTATTTATAGACAATAGCTAGGTTTAGTCCTTCTTGAAGTAGAAGTCTTCAAAAGTAGCTTTCCACATTAAATGTGACTTTAAACTCTGACTTCTTTGAGTTGAATGTAGACTCTATCACGTTGCCTTGTCCTGCAAGCAATCTCAAGATTTAGCATCGATAACTCTGCCCGCTGCTACAGATGTCAAAAAATCGAGTGGATGACATCGATAGACTCAGGATTTTTTGCTCTACAAATCGCACTTCGGTTTTCCAACTCCATAGTCTTATGCCTTGGGCAGCAAGGTCGACGCCAACAGTTGTTGTTTCTATATAGAACTGCATCAGTACAGCTCCCTGGTTCGCTGCCTCAGCATCACATCCTCAGCTCCTCTTTCCCATGTCAGCCTTTAGTGCCTAAAACCAAAAATACACTAATGAGGAGGGACAATCGCCATTGGGACGGCTGCTGCTGCTACTACCACTACTGTTGCTGGTTCTGGCGGCTGCTGCTTAATCTTCTCTGATGATGAGGTGTTCGCCACTGTCGTTGCTGTGCAGACAGGCGAATGATGCTGCTAATGCCTCTCGGAGGAGTCTTCCAATGTGTTGGAATAGGTAGTTGCTGAATAAGATGTGTAGTGCGTCGGAAAGGGCACCTGGCGGGCGGAATGGCGGGCAGCGGCGGCAGATGGCGTTCCTTGTGCTGGCGCTGTTGCTGCAAGCTCTGTAGGATATGGAGGCAGGATGGGTCCGTCATCGGGGAATTTCTGCATGAGATAAGCCACAAAGGCTTCTTGGACTTCAGCCACGTATTTCATGAAGGTTAGTTGTTGCTGCTCGATGCGTTTGTTGTTGACAAGGGTGTGTAGCAGCTTGAGGACTTCGTTGTCTGGGGCAGCTTCAGTACTGCCGAGGGCGGCTGGAGTGTTAGGCTGGGCGGAAGATGTCTGGATGGGCGTTATGGGCTCTGTCTCCAAGGCCTGCATCATCTGTATGCGGATTTTTCTGGTCCACTCTTCTTTGGCTGTCGTCATTTTATCTTTTGGGTCGGTCGGAACACCAAAGTTGACACAAAGTCCTGTGATAAGGGACGGGAAGTACAACCTACTCTTCGTCTTCCGGAAGCAGGTGTGGATCTCCTTGCAGATAATTTCCCTAACATTGAAGGGCCGGTTCATCATGATGTTGTGGATTAGGGCTAGGCGCGGCCGATCGACAGTAGAGTTGTGAGATGTGGGTAGTAGGCGCCTCTTTACAAATGTGTTTCACAACATTGCCTCGGGCAACAGGTGGTGGAGTTGGACAGTTCCTACATGCTTTCCTGCTAACCACGGCGTGTTGGGCTTGCAGAGTTTGGCCTTGATTTTCTCGTAATCGGCAGCCGTTAGTAACTACCTCCATTCCTCGTGAGGGTTGTCGTGCATATCCAGGCCATAGAAGCTGTTGATTACGACAACATTCAACTTGACAGGTTCCCCGCAGACGTATACGAACGACATCTCTAGGCGGGGATGGTGGGCATAGAACTCCCTGACCATGGTGATGTTGGCTATCTCTGGCTGCCGTACGAACATCTCTCATCCCTTGCTGTGGATGGTCTCGAACAAGGCATGCTATAAGCCAAGGTCTCCCGTCAGCTTCGTATAGTGGAAGCCTTACTCCTCCTATATATTCTGTTTTGCGAACTGAGTTCAGTATCTCGTTTTAGCTGCTCGGGAGAAGAAGCATTGGAAGGTGGGTTTGGGTGCTGATGATGAAGCCATGTGAGACGGTTGTAATTAACTGAAATTCTAAAAAAATAGGTAAGAGCTGTGGATGCAAGAAATAGATAGCAAGGAGGTGAAAGTAAAAGAAATGAATGGGGTGAGAAAGGTTTAAATAGAGGTTGCCGAGAGGTACCGTGGCGACATTAAATGTCTAACAGTCAAGTTGTCTCGCGTACGTTACATGATTTCTGCCCATTTTTTGGAGCTGTTGGCGGTCAACTAGCCGTTATGTGTTTCTGCGCTGGGCTGTCATGGGCTGTCTCGACGGGATGGTGGGCGGGCTCCTTACTAAGCCTCCTTCTTGATCCGGCTCTTTTATTCCTAAACCTGAAATACAAATAAGAATGAGTAAATAACTTCTGAAAAATAAAAATCCGAAAACTAATCTAATCCTAAAAAAAGAAAAAATTAAACTCTAATCCAAATGCATAAAAATAAAAATAAAGAAATAAATAAAAAATAAGTTATGTTGGGAGTGCATTTGGGTGCATCTCTCAGACATAACCACTTCCTGAGGGAATTTGGCTTGTCCTTCCCTCCCGGGGGTCCTCTTGTTCCTTCAGGTGCTGCGTTACTAGGTCTTTTAGCCTGCCCTTTGGTTTGTCACGACAGTTGCTGCCTTGGCCTGTCTCTATGCTGATTTTGGCAGCTCTTGCATCTGGGCATCCTTCCTTTTCTTTTTCTGAGGGTTGTAGCATATTCAACTTGATACTCTGGTCGTCTACCCTCATGGTCAGCTCCCCTATGTTTCACATCTATTAACGTTCTGCCCGTGGTCAAGAATGGTCGCCCAAGGATGATAGGGGATTTTTTATCGGCCTCACAGTCTAGGATGAGGAAATCAACTGAGAGAATCAGGTTGCCCACCTTTACTAGGATGTCTTCGATTTTCCCCTCCAGTTGTACAAATGAATGATCAACAAGTTTTAGCATGACGGAGGTAGGTTTGGCTAGCCCAATTTCTATTTTATCGAAGACTGCTTTGGGCATAAGGTTGATGTTGGCTTCCAAGTCGCATGTGGCTTTTGTTTCGTGTTTGCTACCTATCCTGCATGAGATGACAAAGCTGTCCGAGTCTGTTTGCTTGGGCGACAACTTGTTGTGTAGCATTGCCATGCACTCTTCAGTGACAACCACTGTTTCAAACTCCCCAATCCTCTTCTTTTTAGAAACCATGTCCCTGAGATGTTTGACATAGTTAGGCATATTTTGAATGGCTTCTATTAGAAGAATGTTTATGTGCACTTGCTTCAGAATATTTAGGAATCTTCTGAATTGGTTGTCTTGCTTCTGTTGCTTAAGCCTTTGGGGGAATGGTGCTGGTAGGCGGATGTGCTCCTTGCATGGGAACTTAATCTGGGGAGGATCGTCTGCTTTAGGACCGCTGACTTGTTCAGCTTCCGTGGCGGCCGGTGTTGGTGCTGCTGCGACATATTGTTCTTTCTGTGCTGGCTGAGTTTCAGTTTGTTTCTCCACCCTAGGTTCAGCCAACTACTTCCCACTCCTGGTAGATATGGCTTTGCGTTGCTCGTAAGTGGGTTTGGTTGCTGCCTCTGAGCTGCTGGATGCTGCTCCCATTGTTCGACTGCTGAAGATTTATGTGAACTGCCCGAATTGAGTATCTAGGTTTTTTATAGCACCCTCCTGATTGTTCATCTTCATCTCCGTCTTGTCCATGAAAGACTTAGTTTTATGAATGAATTTATTGGTACGAATAATAAAATCACTAGTTGGTTATAGTGAATTGTTGTTTTGTGGTTGCTGAGCCTGCTGTCTGGATAGGTTTTGTTGGTAGCCTCCCTGTTGTTGTTGTTGTGGGTTTGCATCAGTGTTTGGGTTGCTCCAAGAGAAGTTGGGATGGTTCTTCCATCCAGGGTTGTAGTTGTTCTGGGCAGGTCTGTTGTTCCTCTCGTATCTTCCCATAAAGTTGGTAAATGCGGTGCAGTTAGAGGAATCGTGATTGCCCCCATACTCATCACATAACGGCTCCACAGCCTTTGCCTCATAAACTTTCTCAACGGGTTTAACGATGCTCATGACTAGCTCAGTCAGCTTGTCAAGGCAGGCATTGACAGATTCAGAGGCTTCTACCTCGTTTACAGTTGTTGGCCGCCTAACACCGCCTCGGTGGGCTATTTGATACTTGTAGTCATTCTTGGCGGCTTGGTTCAGAATCTGCAGTGCCTCCTTTGTTGGTCCGTCAAGGATGATTCCATTGGCTGAGGCATAAATCATCATCCGTGTTGGGTAGTTCACCCTGTTGTAGAATATTGATACCTGTGTCCAAGCCGGAAGACCATGTAGCGGGCAGTTGTTCAGCATATGTTGGTACCGCTCCCATGCTTCATACATCGGCTCATCATCCCCTTTTCGGAAGGTTGTTATCTCGTTACGCAATCTGTCTGTGACATTGGACGGGATGAATCGATCCAGGAAATCTTTACACAGCTCTGTCCATGTGTTGAACGACCCTGTTAGCTGGTTATTTAACCACTGTTTTGCCCTATCCCTTAGTGAATAAGGAAATAGTCTCAGCCTCAGGACGTCTTGATGGACCTCACGTATTTTGAATGCTCTGCAGATATCCAGAAATCCTCTCAAGTGGTGCCGAGCATCTTCTGTGGCAGTCCCTCCAAATTGCCCTAGCGTCTTGATCATATTGAACATGACAGGCTTCAACTCGAAGTGGTCAGCCTCAATTTCAAGTTCTGTCACCGTCGGATCAAACCCTTTGAATTCATGTTCCAGATAATCTCTAGTGGTTCGAACATTTTGGGGCGGCCTGAGCGGAAGAGGGGGTTGCTGCCTTAGTGGATCTTGCTGATCTCTGGGCGGCAAATCATGCTGGCCTTCTCTGCCGTTGGCGGCATCGTAGGGTGGGTCCACGTTTACCTTTGATTTTTCTTTTTCCTCTTTGGTTTTCCCTAGGTTTACTCTGATCTCCTTCTTGAACCCTCTTGCTTTACGTTCAATATCGTCGTAGAAGAGAATATTTCCTTTTGAATTCTCCCTGGTCATACACTAGCAAAAGAAAACTGTAAAAAAATTCGATTAGAAATAAAAATAAAATAAAAAGTAAAGAAATAAAAGTGCAGAAATTAAAAACGAAATTCGTTGTTACCAATCCCCGGCAACGGCGCCAAAAACTTGTATAGCGTTTGGGTGTACTCTATTTGTGAGCGCAAGTGCACACTCTTGTCAAGTTATAGTATATAAGATATTGTCTCTCACAGGGATTGACCAGCTTGGTTCAAATTGTTGTTCTTGCACAAGTAAAGTAAATGCAAAAGTAAGATGGTTGTTTGAGAAGAAAAGTACAATAAAACACAAGTAATAAAAGGAAGTAATCATATTGATAGAGAGGGCAGGGTTATGCTGCTGTTTAGTGTGAAACTGCGTTGAATAGGCCAAGTTGTTTTGCGCTGCCACGATCTGCTTCTTTGGCGAGTAATGGCAGATTGAGGCAGCGGTAACTTTCGCTGCCACAGTGGAACTCTGCTCTTGCAACTTTCGCTGTCTAGGCATGTGAGATGGAGAGAAGTCGTGGCGGCAAGTCTAGTAGATACTCCAAGTTCGGTGAAGCAATTATGAAGTGATCCTTCTTATGTCTAGGTAAGGATTCTGTCACTACGTGATGTAGGCAATACCTAGCAATCTCAGTGTAAACCTAACACTGACAATTGACGTTTGGTTGCTCCTTTTAGCCACTGAAATTCTAACTTATGTCTAAGCCGAATTAGTCAACACCTTATCATGATGAGACCGTGCTTAATTCTTTCGTGAGTTTGACACTCTCGTGCCCGACAAATGGATTTCTTTAACTAGACTTTTGGAACTAATTGAAGAAGTGAAGTACATTAATTAAGCAAACTTGTGAGTATTTTATTGCAAAAACAAACTTAAACACCTAAACAACCGTTCTCACAACTAATTACAACATAACCCCAAACCTAAGAGAAATTTAGAACATGTCGGCGGTAAAAAAACCTAAGCTATACCTAGGGGTGAGCATTCGAGCGAGTCGAGTCAAAAAATTTCGAGTTATTCGAGTTGACACGTCATATTTTACGACTTGAACTTAATTTGAAATTTTTTCGATTCGAGTCGAGTTTATGAAATTCGAGTTGAGTTCGAGTCGAGTCGAGTTTTCGAGTTTCTATACAAATTTAATTGTAATTATTTACCATGTTATAGTACGATTTGATTCCAATTTAAACGACTTTCTCTATTCATATAAGATATGCATATATATATATATATATATATATATATATATTTCTTCATATTATTTTTCACATGCATAAGTAAGATTTGTAATGTTATTTAATAAAAAAATATCATCTAAACTTCTAAAATATATTTATAATATTATTTTTAAATAAGGGACTTTTGAGGATAAAGTACTGATGAGGGTATAAATGAGTCAATGAATTGATGTAAAGAAAAAAATTACTAAAAATTCAGTTGAATGATCAAATTGAATAAAATATAAAGTTAAAGGGCTAAATTAAAAAAAGAATAAATTTGTTAAAAATATGAATTGAAGTTATATAGATATTATATAGTGTTAGTGAATCATGTGGTTTAATTTTGGTAAAAAATAGACTTAAAACGAAAGAGAAATTAAAGAAATGGAAAACATTCAAAGTTGAGGGGCTAAATTACAAAAGTAGGAAATTTAATTTAAAAATATGAATTGAAGCTAAATAGGTATTCTAGTTTCTACATTGGTTTAGGAGCATGTGGTTCAATTTTGGTCAAAATTGACTTAAAACGAAGGAGATATTGAAGAAATGAGGAAATCATACAAAGTTAAGGGGCTGAATTGAAAAAATATGAAATTTATTTTCAAAAATATAAATTGAAGATAAATACGCATTCTATGTTGGTTTAGGAATACGTGGTTCAAATTTGGTCAAAAATGGACTTAAAATGAAGGAGGAATTGAAGAAAAATGAAATCAGTGACTAAATTGCAAACTGTAAAATTTGGTTTTTCGATTTTTCGAGTTGGGCAAATTCCAAACCGACTCGAAATCGAAATTTTTTCGAGTTGACTCGAATAACTCGAATAACTCAACTCGAATAACTCGAAATTGAAAAAAATATCGATTTTTTCGAGTCGAGTTGAGTTTTGCTCACCCCTAGCTATACCTAAAGAAAACCTAAGATGTTTTGAATTAGAATTATAATAAGTATTTAGAGACAATAGCTAGGTCTAGTCCTTCTTGAAGTAGAAGTCTTCAAAAGTAGCTTTCCACATTAAATGTGACTTTAAACTCTCATTTCTTTGAGTTGAATGTGGACTTTATCACATTGCCTTGTCTTGTAAGCAATCTCAAGATTTAGCGTCGACGACTCTGCCCGCTGCTACAGACGTCCAAAATTTAAGTGGACGGCACCGATAGACTCAAGATTTTCTGCTCTACAAATCGCACTCCGGTTCTCCAACTTCATAGTATGTTGCTTTGAGCAGCAAGGTCAGCGATGGCAGCACTCGGCAGCGGTTGTTTTTGTCTGGAACTGCGTCAGTACAACTCCCTAGTTCACTGCCTCAACATCACATCCTCAGCTCCTCTTTCCCTATGTCAGCCTTTATTGCCTAAAACCAAAAATACACTAAAACAATTCCTTTTCTTCACCAAATAAAAGATAAACTATAAAAACAAGGTAAAGCAAAGAAATACTGTAAAATGCAATGCATGGTCCTAATTATGCCTAAGATGAACTAAAAAACATCAATAATATGAGATGAAATGTGCATAAAATATAGAACTTGTGGACACTTTACACAATGCTTGCCTGAATCGTTGAAACTAGAACCCGTGGATTCGCTTCAATCAACTTCATTACGTGATGGCTTATTACACTGGAGTCCAATTTCCAGTGATCCTGGTTGATGGAAGTTCGTAAACATGTGTGAACACCATTATACTTTGTGACCTCCCAACGATTTGACCTCTATAGCTTTGCCACTCAGATCTTCCAATTGCAATCTAGTCCGTATTTCACACATTTGGCAAAGAGGGTCCTCTGGCTGGATTCGGCGACAAAGTAGCCCACGTGGGTCTTGATGTTGTACTCTTTCATTGTCAATATAGCTTCATTCTTGTCATCAAATTAAAGCTTAACATATAATTCACCATGTTGACTCGAGGTTATTCAGAGCAAATCTAAAAATTCAGGTGCCCTCATTGCATCGAAATCCATCGAATTCATGTCAGAAGGAGGTTCATAAAATGTAATGTCACCCCGGACGAAACAAATTCGCCAACACTAAAATAAGGGGTTGCACCGACGTCATCAAGGAACAAATCGTGATCCCCAACATCTTCATCTTCGCTGGAATCGGCAAGTGATTCTCCTCGTTAACCTCGTAAGGGTTGCACATCAGCTTCAACAGTAGGATCAACACTCGACCTGTGTGGTGAAACATATCTTGAAGGCACGGGTCCATGAAATGTATTTGATGTCCTATTTGTCAACATTGCAACAAAAAATGCCTCCGGGCATATCAATCTCATCACCAAAGTTTATTTGAGCTGATTCTCCAACTACATTTGTAGATGGGTCGGGAACATCACACACCTCGGCAAACAACTCGATGTATCGAATTCCTATAGAATCATACTCAACGATCATCAAAGAAACATCGTCATCATCTTGGAGAGTGATTGCATAATATCTGATCGGATTGTCACATGTCATCCATCGGTAACGTAAACCATGAATCTCTTTTCTAATTTTCTGTGATATTTTTTACTTCATTTCTTGAAGCATAATTTCCTTCTCGAATCTCATATTTGTATTGTTTTCACAATCAAATACAACCCCGACATCAATGTTCACCATTTGTCCATTGTAATGAACATTCACCATAAATTTGTTGCTGCTCATTTTCTGCATGATCAAAATAAAACATACTAAATCAAAATGCTCATAATAAAATAAAAAATAAATATATTTTTTCTAACATAGTAAATTAACTTACAAAATAAATTGAAATTAAAAATTAAAATGACCAAACTAACTCAAATAAATTACATGAAAAAATATATCATTTGTCCAATCTGAATTCGAACTAACTCAAATAAACTACATAAAAAATTAAAAATATATGAAACATACAAAATAACAAAATAAAAATACCAAACTCAAAAAATTACCAAACTCAAAAATTTAAATTTACTTACAAAATAACAAAATAAAATTACCAAACTAAAAAAATAAAACTCTAAAAAAAATTGAATCTACTTATAATCTTTTCTTCACTACTTTTTTTGTCTTCTTCTTTTTCTACTCCTTCAATCTTAACTTCTTTTCAATTCAACCTTAACGTAACTATTTAACAAAAAATAAATTTTTTATCCCTTATACTACCCCTATCTCTGTCTAACTAACAACTATAAAATTTTAACCTCTACCCCTATACATTTTAAAATACCCTAAACCCATCACAATTCAAAAATCACATCAACCACTCCCCAAAAAATAATCTGCTACCCACCCTTCTAAAAAATAAACAGTAAACCTAACCTAAATCTATACCTATATTTGAATCAGAACCCTTCCCTAAAAATAAAACTCACCATAAATTTATATTCGAATCAAAATTCAGTGACTGGTCTCGTCACCCACTTGATTGAGAATCAGATTCTCGTGCCCCTCTGCCTCCTCATGCATGCACACGCAAAGCCTGCAGAGATTCCACCCAACATCGAATTCTGATGTACAAGACTTTAGGGGATTTTTTTGAAACCGTGACCATTAGAGTCCGACTTTAGAGAATTTTTCCCTCAAAAATTTTCCCAAAATCGGATCCTTTTGGAAAAACTTTACTCTATTTTTTAAACCGTGGCCATTAGAATTTGACTTCACTTTGACACTGTTGAAAGTGTAATGTTTCATAACTTATTTTGATACCAACAATAAATTGGGAAAAAATCTCACAATAATTTTTTTAGAATTTCCCCCAATTATGCATTGAATCAATTTTATAATTTGCCAAACAAATTGATTAATGTATTATTTGAAAAGACGGCTACTTTTCCCTTTTAATCAATTCTAGACACTAAGTTGAACATGTGTGTCGACGCCCTCTAATTTAAAACAAAATTAATAATTTATTTATGAATTTTGGCGTTAAGGGGTTCGAATTTTAATGCTGTGAATAGAACAAAATAGATTGTAATGGTTGCCCAATAATGTACCTATAAAGTACCTGATTTGAATTAATCGCACAATGAATTAGATACCAGTGGTTAAATAAAAAATATAATTTATTTATAATTTATTTTTTGATACATAGTGTATGTAAAAATATTACACATTCTTTAAAATCTAAAAGCTTAAATCCTAAACCCTAAAATTTTAAACTCTAAACTTTAATCCTAAATCAAAATGTATAAACCATACAAGCTAAACCCTCACCTTAAATTTAACAAGCTTGCGTAAACATTTTTTTTAAGGTAAAAATGGGCCTCATTAAAAATCCTTCCTAGTGAAGAGGAAAAGAGTACCCCACTACGATTTTATTCATCAAACAAAATTGAGTTCCAACTACAAAATAAGTGTAAATTGCAAAACCCCAACAAAACCAATAATCCCTCTACACTCCCGAAAGCATGCATTAGCCTATCCCTTTTTAGCAAGACTATCAGCTTTAATGTTACAACATCTAGGTATCTAGCGAACACAAAGACCAATGTTCTTTGTAAGCTCAACAATCTCCATGACTTTCGATCGAACAGGGATAGGGGAAACCTCCACATTTAAACACCAATTTACGATTTGCTTAGAATCCGACTCTACGATCAATCTGTGGCTCTTTACCCATTCAGAAGCGAGGAAAATCGACTCACCATGATGCAGGGCTTCCAATTCTACCCAGGCAGAAGGATCTGATCCCGTGGAAGCCGAAAAATGAAACTATACTAAGCCTTTTTCATTTCTCAATAAACCCCCTATACCACCCCTCGAGTTTGACGAGATCGCACCATCAATGTTCAACTTGAGAAAGCTAGGAGGGGGAGGAACCACTTGAGAGGAAGCTCCGATCTTTTGACAAACCTGCTTAGTGAAGAAGACAAGGAAAAGTCATTTATTAGATTATTAAAAAGGGATGAAGCAGCCTAGGAATTTGGCTTTGTTCCAATACGCTAGTCTTAATCTTATCAAATGGTCTAATTGAGACTAATCAATTTTCTTTCCTCTAAACGTAATTTCATTCCTTAGTAGCCAAATTGACCAAATTACGGCAAAGGGAATCACAACTAACCAATCGTTTCCATTCATCTCGCTAATACTAGCCCACGCCTCAAAGAACCTTCGTGGATCATTGGGAAGCACTATCGAAATATTAGCATTTAAGCAAAATCTTGTCCAAATATTTCAAACCCCTTTACACTCAAGAAAAAGGTGAGAAACTGTTTTAGGAAAGAGGTTGCAAAAGGGACAAAATATGTTGTCCAAGTTCGTTACTCCCTTTTTATCTATTCTGATTTTAAAGGAATACGTCCCCAAATTGTCATCCAAACAAAGATCTCCACCTTTGGAGGTGCAAAGCCTAACCACACACATTGGTTCCAAAACGTTTTCCCCGATAGATTGCAGCCTGAGATTGCTCGTAATGATTTCATTGTAAACGTTCCATCGCTCGACCCTAACCACCTCACACAGTCTTTGTTTGTGAAACTTGATCTGAATTCTGACAATATCACCATAAGAGAACTCCACTGATGCACTTCCCAATTAAATAGCGGCCACCTTAATTGTATAGACCATGACCAATTAATACCATTTTTAGTTCCAAATTCATCTATATATCCAGTTTTATTTAGAGCCAAGGCAAAAATCTGCGAAAACTTATCTGTAAGAGAGAAATTACATGCCTATTGATCTTGCCAAAATCTCACGGCAAAAACATCACCCACCTGAATGACCAGATTTTGTCTAAATGCTTGTCCAAACTTATCTTCATCAAAGAGATTTTTGGAGATGCCATACCAAATCCAGGAGAAATGTCTTGGCCAAGATTGAACAGAGAGGATGTTGAAGTTGGAGCCATGAATTTTTGTCTTCAAAACTCTCCCTCATAGGCTATTCACTTCGTTTCCAAATCTGATTCCCCATTTGCTCAGTAGTGCCATGTTTAGAATGTTCAAATTAGCCACCCCAAGTCCTCCTAGATCTTTAGATTTACAGACTTGTTCCTAATTTATCCAGTGGATTTTTTATTTTTCTTCATTACCCCCATAAGGAAGTGGACACCATTTTGTTTAGACGAGAGTAAATCGCAACTGGAATCTTAAAAAGAGACAAGAAATAGACTCGTAGACTGCTCAAAACTGACTTTATTAAAGTTAGGCGACCACCTATTGACAAGAATTTAGATGGCCAACAACCAAGCTTGTTCGAGAACTTGAAAACCGGTTCTCAAATCGAAATATTATTTATTTTAGCTCCTAGAGGCAAGCCTAGGTATTCGGTTGGAAATTTGCCATACAAACATTTGATGTTTTTAGCCCACTGTTTGACCACTTCTTCTTGTAAATTGATGTCGAAGACTCTATTCTCTTTAAGATTTAGTTTTAAGCCTGATGCTAGCTCAAAGACCCTTAGCACTCTTTTCACATTGTATAGATGATTCGAAGATCCATCACAAAATACTAGTAAGTCATCTGCAAACTGTAGGTGTGTTACTTCAATGGACTCCTCTCTATTCCTCACTGTCAGACCAACAAATAATTTTAGGTTTGCTGCCTTTTTTAATCATCAAGCTAAGGGATTCTCCAACAAGGTTGAAAAGAAGGGGCGATAATGAGCATCCTTGCCTTAGTCCTTTTGCGATCTTAAAAGCTCCGGTCGGAGAACCATTTACAAGTGCTGAAATTGTCACGGATGAAATACATCTAAAGATCCAATCACACCATCGCACTCCAAATCCACATTCAATCAAAACTATCCTTAGAAACGACCAACTTACCGTATCATAGGCCTTCTGGAATTTAATCTTGAAGGCAATGCCACTCTTACCAGATTTTGAGAAGAAATCGATGACCTCATTTTCCACAAGGGAGCAGTCTATGATTTGCCTTCCCCGAGTGAAGGCAAATTGGGTTTCGCCAATAATTTCTCCTAAAACTATACCCAGTCTCCTTGCTAGAACTTTTGAAAGTAGTTTGTACATGCCTCCTACTAGAATAATAGCTCGATACTCATCCAAAGACTCGAGATTTTTTACCCTGGGAATTAGAGTTATAAAAGAATGGTTGATTCCTTCTTCCCACTTACGCCCGCAGTAGAAGTCATCGAAGAATCTCATTATGTCTCCCTTCAAAACCTTCCAATACTTCTTGAAAAAGTTCAAATTAAAACCATCCAGACCCGGGGGCACGGTTTCCATTTGAAGAAAACAAGGCAGCCCAAACTTCCTCCTCTAAAAATCTGCACTGGATTGAATCTGCTTGGGAAGCTGAAATTTTGCGAAATCCTAGATTCATGTTTTGTACTTCCAAAGATGTGATAGAATTGTAAGCACTTTGAAAGTGTTCCTTGATTGCTAATTTCACAAGGAACGAGGCAACTAATACTACATTATTCTTCTTTAAGCTATGGATAGCATTAGCATTCCTCCTTGCCCCAAGTGATTGATGAAAAAAATCAAATTTTTGTCCCCTTCCGAGAACCACCGAAGTCTAGACTTCTGAATTAACTCAATTTCCTCTCTACGATAATGCACCCATAAATCCGCTCTTAGTTTTTTTAATTCTTCGTGCACACTAGGCAAATGGCCACCACTTTGGATCTTTAATTCCAAGACTGAAATATGTTTTTAAATAAGTGTCGGGTTTGAAACTTCTTTTTCCCTGAACTTCACTGACCAATTTTTGATAGCCAGTTTAGTCCCTTTAAGTAAGCCTCCAATGCTAATATTTGGATTATTACTTCTGATATCAGTAATGGTTTTATACACAGTTGCATCAAAGCCCCCTTCAACATCCAGTAATTAAAACACTTGAATGGTTTGTGCCCCCAATTAGATTTCTCCGTAGCCAAAACTACAACATTATGGTATGAAAGTAACTTATCAAGAAGCTTCTAAGATAAGCCCGGAAAAGTCAGCTCCTAATTAGGGGATAGTAGGAAGCGATCCAATCTAACAAACATAGGTGGGTCACGGTTATTGCACCAGGTATATTTTCCTCCCACTAAAGGGAGATCCCTTACTCCAGTTTCACATACAAACTTCCTAAAAGCATAAATATAAGAATGATTCATAGAGAATCTCAGCTTCTCTTCTGGTCCAAGATGAGATTGAAATCCCCCCTAGACACCAAGGAATTTGTCGGTTTCTAAGAAAATCCTACAACTCGTCTAAGAACCCTACTTTCTTCAAATTTGAAGATGGCCCATATACATTTACAAATCCACAATTAAACCCAATTTGCTTAAAAGCTCCAATTACGGCTATAAATATAGGGAAGGTGTGTTTTTCGATACCTGGAAAATTTCAGGATTCCAAATGCTTAAAAGACCTCCCACTGAACCCGTAGATGAGGAAATGACGAACTCCATCTCTGCAGAATTCCAAAGTTACCTGACTTCAAGTTCCGATATATCTTCTAATTTGATTTCTTGAACAAAGACTAGGAAAGGACGAATCTTGTAAATAAAAATTTTCAAAGCCCTAATGTTTTCTCTTCTTCTAACCCCTCTTATATTCCAGGACAAAATGCTTATATCCATAGAATTAATTTGAATTACCCAATCTAAAAGTGGATTAACACCCATATTATCCCTCCTTCTCAAGCTTGTGAACCTTCTGCACCACTGCTTCATGTCCCCCTTTAAAGGTAATTTTTAAAAGGTTACTTATAGCCCAGACTAATTCTGCCTCTAAGCTTTTGATCGATTCGATGCTACCTGAAATTCTAGAGGCACCCCGGTTTCTTTCGACTGTATAATGGTCGTCCATCGAGTCTCGAACCAATCTCTTGAAAATTCTTCTAGAGCTGGCTCGAAAGAAATTTTTGGGTAAATGGATTTATTAGAGTATTACTCGATTATTCACTTGTCCTTGCGAGGAAGAAGGCACCACCATTGGGAAATCATATCCCAGACCCTCAAAACTGTCTGGAACATATTCAATTGAGTCAGATTCCACTATATTTGGATGAAGCGCAAAAGTTTGGGTTAAAGGGATATTATTTTCTTCTGGGTCAATATTTTCTGGCCTATTAGAAAAGTTTTGGTCCATTACCAACTTGGGCCCATTAGCATGAGAAGAGGAAGGTTTATCAAGAACATTTTGCTCAAATTGAACCTCTTTGCCCATATTGCCATTTGAGCCCGAATTATCTGGAGAATCCACCCAAGAATCCACCCTTACCGCTTCTCTTTCATGATTAGGCATGCCCACGTTTTTAATGTTTTCGTTAAAATTTGAGCCACCATTAATCTCCTTAGGAGTAGCATACTGACGACCCTGACTCCCAGGAAAACCATCACTCATGTCCCTACCACTTCTTCTCTCGCGTAGAGCTTGGTTGGGAAACCAATCATTTTTGTCTCCAGACATTCCATCGTCAGAAGAACCTGACAGTGAATCAATCCAAAATTCGGCAAACTTCATATCAGTATCTCCCCTAACAGAACCTTCCTTCTCTTTTTTCACAGATCCCAATCTAATTTTGATACGGTACGAGAACCCCATAGAGGATAGGGGTATTGAATCTGGAATGATGGAGGTACTTGCCGCGCGAATCACAATATTTACGACATCTAAGCATTCCTTCTTCGTAGTATCGTCACTAACTTCAACGAAATAACCACATATGTTCCCTAGTTCTTCAAAGAATCTCTCATGCTAACAAACTAGCGGAATACCCTTGAAAGTTAACTTTACAAAGTAGTGTGGGACTCCTTTGAGTAATAGAGGTCCTATGGATTCAAACCAGTATGATAATTCCTCCCTCTTGTTTGTCCAGTCTGTTTTCATATCTGCCTCGGACTTAAATTTGATGACTGGCGAAGCATTATCGATTCCTCATTTTATTACTAGAACCTCAATACCATCATTGGCTAATGTGCGTTGAACAAACTCGTGATCAAAATCAGCTTTAATCACTCCTACCATACATCTTTTTAGCCAATTTGTCTCCTTTGATGGTAAGAAAAAGTTTTGTCGACCATCTTTGGCACTCCGGCCCTCACTTTCCTTACTGTTCTCTTCTCTTTTATCCTCAAAACAAAATTACTTAGGATGTGAACTTAGAAGTGCTTCGAGGTGGGTGCTATATGATTTTTTATTCTGCTTATTGGGCACGGTTCTTTCCATGCCAATCTGAACATTGGTTACTCCGCCAGAAGTAAAATTTTTAGACTGAAATCTTCCTAGAGGACTGAAGTTGCTTCTTCCTTGAACACTACGAGAAAACCTGACTTGTGTTACCCTAATGATACGTCTGTCAATCTTTGACTTCTCCATTTTCATAATGGTATTATGCATCCCCTCCTTTGGTTCCAGCGATACAAAGGCAAAAGTAGAGTCTTTGTACTTTGGTTCTAGATTCTTCAAAGGAATGAAAACTCTACTAACCTTTCCTTGATTCCTGAAAAGTTCTTTAAGAGCCAAACTGTAACCCCCTCGTCCCGGTCTGGTCGACTGACCGGTCCGAGTAGGCTACACGGGGAAAACTGATGTGAAACCCGTTAAGGTCCCACCTCGGTTAGCAACCATAGAAAATTTCATTAAATTATATCTTGTCGAAAGGCATATTTATTTCCTACGTGATCACGACAGCGGAAAATACCACGAAAATAAAAGCAACCAATCCAAAACAATACTTTAAACAGCCCATTTAAACTAGCACAGCAGGCTGTATCGATACACCAGTCAAGGGTATCGATACGCCTTGACCAAGTCAACTGCCTCAAGTCAACCCAGGGAGACCGTATCGATACAGCCCTTGGGCGTATCGTTACACCCTCTTTGGTCAACACCTCGCGGTCAACGATACAAAACCGTACCGGTACGCCTAGAGCCCGTACCGATACGCCAAAAACTCGTCAAGATCTCAGAATTCCATAGAAGTTTTGGCGTATCGATACGCCCCCGCGTATCGGTACGCTAGGCCAAATCTGAGTCCCAAAGCGTAGGACCGTACCGATACGGCCCTTAGGTATACCGATACGCCTTGCACTGCAAGACTCAAATTTGCAGCAAAACGATACGAGACTCAACTCTAAATGCAATTTTCGACTCTCCTAGCCACAAACAACCTACCATACAGCACTTAGCAACCAAGAACTAACAGAAAGGACAATTTAGGTGATCAACGAAGCATTTACAACATAGTATTCATACAAAGAAGGATATTGCATATCAAGGCATACTTAAAAGCTTAAAAGCCAAAAAGGCACATGTCTTCACACATGAGGTTTGCATGCTCATCCAAAACAACATATATCATCCAAGGCATAACCTTACATCACAAGCATTTGACCAAAACATTACATGGTTACAAAACCAAAGCATAGCATAAATAACATTCAACATTTATGAGTCATACAACGCTCATACATTCACATAGCAGCCCCGTTGCTAAACTACTACTTTATTTACTAAACCATACTTGAGCAACTACAAAATCTTGGAATGCCCCTTCCCTTGCTCCTTGCTAACTCCACGCTAATGATCTGCATTGTCGAAACAAGAGCGTAAGCTAGAAGCTTAGTGAGGATGCTCTAAAACCAAAAACAACGACAATGCAGGGTTCAAGCATATAATCCTTAACATCACACTCAAACATACATAAGCATCAATATAGCAAATCTAGCTAGCAACTCAAAAGGGCAATAACATGGCATCTTACTTCATGCTAAGCTCAAGTAAAAAAATTATCTAAACAACATAACCACATGAACAAGTACATTGGCCACTATTAGTTTACTCGGATATGCGGATTACATTAAACTACAACATTACCTCGGTGGGATTACGCTCATCACCGGACCTCGTATGGATGGGATTACACTCATCATCACATGCCCTACGGATGGGATTCCACTCATCATCACGTATAAAATAAACATTTCCGGTGGAATATCACATCACCGTACTCCTCCTTGATGGCTTTACGCCACCAAGGCCACGCGCGAATTTGACTCAACCGTGTGCACACTAATCCTAATGATCGATCATTTATACCCGGTAAGTTAACTAGTGTCAATCATACTATTTAAAACCACATCCTGACAACCATCATGCATATCACATATCCATCATCACACACATCAATGTATACTCATACATGAACAATTCATGCTCCACAAGATCATAATAGGCATAAACATTTAAAGCTTATAAACATACAAGAAGTTAAGCTATCAACTTAACTTCTACCTTGGAATGGCCTACCAAGCACATTCCAAAACCTCAACTACACACTTGAACCAATTTAAATAAGTTGAAAGTTTCACTCACCACCCTTCCTTAAGCAAACCAAGCAAAGCCACCCAAGCCTCCACAATATCCGAAATCGATCCCGAACCTTCTCTGATGTTTCCTCTTACTTCTAACCAATCAAAAGACAAGGTATTACTCAACCAAATCATTGCCAAACTCAGCCACAATCTCAAGCCAAAACTTTATAATTTCAAACTCCAGCTAACCACCAAAATCACATTTTCGTACACCATTTTTATCCAGCTGAAATCTACCGTTTCCAACACCCAAATTACCTCTAAAGACTTCCAAAACACTTCCCTAACAACCCTACACCACCAGCCCTTCAACCCAACACAAAACCACATCAAAATTTCAAGTATTGATACTTTCAAAAATGCCCCCAAGACCCATTTCGAGATTTTTGTCAAAATCCCTCCATTTCAAGATATAAGGTGTATTAAGGTAAGGTTAACTCAAAACTTAACTAAACAAACCAAAAACAAGTCAAGAACCCAATAAAGTTTCATGCTTTCTTCAAACCTTGAAAACTTGAAAAACTAAAATGATGATGATTTTGAAATCTAAAACCATGGAGATGCTTGGAATTAGGAGAAGAAACCAAAAATGAAGTTACCTTGAAATGAGCTCTTGAATTGATGGAGAAAAGAGATGGAATAGTGACTTGGGGAGGGTTTTGGGTTTTTTTTCACGTGGAAGTGAAAATGAAGAAGAAGAAGACTCTCTTTTTTTTTGTTAAAAAAGGCTCATCTTTTCCTTATTTTGAACTATTTATAAAAATGTCATTGCTAGGATTTTTATCTCATTTAAATTAAAATCACGGTCTAATTAAATTAAACCGGAACTGATGACTCGAACCCAACACACATACTCAGCTCCCGACCCCAAAACACGGGTGCTACAACTCTCCCCTACTTAAGGAATTTTGTCCCCGAAATTACCTGACTGAAAGAGATAAGGAAACTGCCTTTCCATATCCTCCTTCCTCTCTCAAGTGGCCTCGTCCACCCCTCGACGTTGCCACCACACTTTTACTAACTCAATCGATCTACCCCGCAACACCTTGCTGTCTGAAGCCAAGATCTCAACTGGTTCTTCGTCATAAGTCAAATCCGGATTCAATTCAATCTCTTCTACAGGCATAACATGTGATGGATCTGACCTATACTTACGGAGCATCGAAACATGAAACACATTGTGTATCTTCTCTAGATCGGATGGCAAACGCAACTGATAAGCAACTGGGCCAACCCTCTTCACAATCTCGTACGGTCCTATGTACATCGGACTCAACTTCCCTTTTCATCCAAATCTCATTACCTTCTTCCACATAGACACTTTTAGGAATACCTTCTCACCCACTGAAAACTCAACTTCCTTCCTCTTCAAGTCGGCATAGGACTTCTGTCTATCCGAAGCTGCTTTCAAGCGATCACAAATCAATTTTACCTTATCGGTAGTCTCCTTAAGCAAATCCGGTATAGGTAACAACTTCTGTCTCGCTTCAGCCCAACAAACTGGAGCTCTACACTTTCTACCATACAAGGCCCCATACAGAGCCATCTGAATGCTCGACTGAAAACTGTTATTGTAAGCAAACTCGACTAAAGGCAAGTGCTTCTCCCATGTACCCTAAAAATCAATGATGCAACAACGCAACATGTCCTCTAAAATCTGTATAACCCTCTCTGACTGGCCATCTGTCTGAGGATGATACGATGTGCTGAAATTCAAACGGGTACCCAAAGCTATATGCAGACACTCCCAAAATCGAGCTGTAAACCTCGGATCTCTATCGGACACAATCGACTTCGGCACACCATATAGTCTAACAATCTCACCAATGTACATATCGGCCAATCTATCTAAGGTGTAGGTCGTATTAACTTCTAAGAAGTGGCACACTTCGTGAAACGGTCTACTATAACCCAAACTGAGTTCTTCTTCGTAAGAGTCAAAGGCAAGCCCGAAACAAAATCCATGGTGATATTCTCCCATTTCCATTCCGGAATTCTCAGCGGTTGCAACAAACCTGAGGGAACCTGATGTTCCGCCTTCACTCTCTGACACACCATACACTTACTCACGAATTCGGCTACGTCTCTCTTCAAACCAACCCAAAAGTACTCATTCTTCAAATCTCGATACATCTTCGTACTTTCAGGATGCATAGCAAACGGACTATTGTGCGCTTCAGTCAAGATCGTACGTCTCAAGTCACTGTCTTCTGGCACAACTATCCTATTTCTGAAACACAAGACCCCATTGGTACTGAAACTGTAGTCTGAAGGTCTACCCTTGGCTATGTCTTGCACGTGAGGTGCCAAAGATCTATCCAAGAGTTGTTTCTCCCTAATCAATTGACCTAGAGTAGGTCTAACCTGAAGCTCAACCACTAGGCCACCAACTCCGTACAAGCTCAATCTAGCAAACATGGCTCTCAAATCTACAACTACCTTTCTACTCAAAGCATCAGCCACTACATTGGCCTTACTCGGATGGTACTCAATCGTAAGATCATAGTCTTTTAGCAACTCTAACCACCTACGCTGTCTGAGATTCAACTCTCGCTGAGTCATGATATACTTCAAACTCTTGTGATATGTGTACACTGTGCACTTCTCACCGTACAAGTAATGCCTCTAAATCTTCAAAGCGAACACGACTGCAGCCAACTCTATGTCGTGGGTCGGATAGTTACGCTCGTGGGTCTTCAATTGTCTTGAGGCATAAGCCACCACTCTCTTGTCTTGCATGAGAACACAACCTAGGATTACATAGGAATCATCACTATAGTCCACATATTCCTTCCCTGACTCTGGCTGAATCAAAATTGGTGCTTAGGTCAAAGCTTCTTTCAACTTCTCAAAGGCTCGTTGTCTTGTAGCTAAATCTGGCATCGGCATATGTTGTCCCTGTTGCTGTTGTGGTGGCATATATTGTTCTTGTTGGTTCCATTGTTGGTTGTCCATATATTCACCGAAAAAATAGGGACAAATTTCTGATGCATGATTACCTTTACGGTAATTGCAAGAACTTTCCCACATCAGCTCTCGAATGGTTTTTCCTAGCATGTTGATGCTCCTTAGACCTGTATTTCACCTGAGTTTTTGATAAAAATAGAAAAAGAAAAATAAAAATAAAAAGAAAAGAAAAGTGCAGAAGCTAGGGTAAGAGTGTGTTGCCAGTCCCCGGCAGCGGCGCCAAAAACTTGTTGCGTGTAAAAGAGTCTATCGCAATGAGTGCAAGTGTACACGTTGCAAGTAATAAAGTGATACTAGAGTATCGGATATCGTCTCCACATGGACTGGGCTAACCCTTTCCTTCGCTATCTGCACAAGGGGAAAAGAAAAGAGATTAAATAATTGATTAAGGCTGTCACGAAAATAATCAAGTAAAAGAGAAAAAATCAGAATTATAAAACAGGAAGGAATTGAATTGCTCTGTAGTGCAAGTATTGCACTGTTCAAGGACTTCAGTTCTGTGTCTGGCTCCTGTCACGGCAGCACCTGTCGTGGCAGCGGTCTGTTGCTGTCGCGGCAACGATAAACAACTTAGTTTCTTCAAGTTCGGTAAGAATCCCTGGATTGACTTGTCCTATCCCTAGGTCCAAGTTCTGTCGATGAACACGTCTTGGATGATACCTCCCGGAGTGAATTGAAGTATGAACATCGATGTTTATGAATTCTTCTTTAGCCGCTTAACCTCGTCCTATCCCTAGGTCCGAGATAGTTCAACCATAAACTAGAGAACCAGTACTTACTCCTTTCGTATACTTAACTCTCCCGATATTAAGTAAATAGATAATCTTACAATGCTCTCCCGATGCTCTTGCAAGATGTTGAAAACCAGAATAAGCAAACTTGAAGTTTTATTTCATTCAACAGAAAAATCCTAAGAACAGAACAACCCTTACAACTACTTTACAGAATCAACCCTTAGCCCTAGGGGGAATTTAGAACATAACGAGAAGGGGGAAAACGACTAGAGAATAAGATTGTCTTTCTCTAGGTTGAATTACAAGCATATATATAGGCCTTGGGTACAAGTTTTCTTAATGGCCAAGAATACTAGTTCGAATTAAAGTACAATTCATTAAAGATTAAATCTCTGAATAAACGTCCTTTAGTTCGCCCTATCTTCTTGCTTTGACTTTCTCCTCAAACTTTGGGCAAGGCCTTTCTTGTACTTCTGGGCTCCAAAAATTATGCAAGTGGTCTCTAAAAATTAGGCTTGAAATCCTCTATCAGTCAAACTCCACTTCGCATTTTCCATCTCTTCTACTTCACTGTCGCAACCTCTGCCACGGCATATGTCACGACAGTGAGTTATAAGGCAGTTTGCTTCAACACTGTCGCCACTTCTGTCACGACAACTGTCACGGCATCACTGTCACGACATCTTTATTACAGCATTTGTCACGGCATCTGCCACGACATCTACCACGACATCTGTCACGGCAACTGTCACGATAGTGATGTATGAGGCAGTTTTCTTCACTCCAGCTCTTCTGTTCCTCTACTGCCATGGTTGCTGCCACGACAGTTATCTTCTGTTCCTCTGCTGCCCTGGATTCTGCCACGACAGTTATCTTCTGTTCCTCTACTGCCCTAGATTCTACCACGACAGTTATCTTCTGTTCCTCTGCTGCCCTGGATGCTGCCACAACAGATACCAGCAAAAGTAACCAAATTTAGCAGTATCTGCGCAGTTTTATCTAAATGTGATGTTGATGCAAAACTTAACCTAAAATACAGTTAAACATGCTTGAGTGCAGAAAAAATAAGGATAAATGAAGGGTAAAATATAGAACTTTTATGCACTAATCAACACTCTTCTGAAGTAATTGTGTCAATGGAGCGGCTAACTTCGAGAAACCTTCTACAAACCTTCTATAGTATCCAGCTAAGCCTAGAAAGCTAAGAACCTCTGTTACTGACTTCGGTTGTTTCCACTCAACAATGGCCTCTATTTTCTTCGGATCAACTCTAATCCCATCGGCTGACACTACGTTCCCTAGGAAGACTACCTCTCGAATCCAGAACTCACACTTACTCAACTTTCTATACAACTGATTGTCCAACAAAGTCTGCAAAACTAACCTCAAGTGCCGGTCATGGTCTTCATCGGTACGCGAGTACACCAAGATGTCATCTATGAAGACAACTACAAACTAATTCAGATACTGATGGAAGATCCTATTCATCATATCCATAAAAGCAGCCGGTGCGTTAGTCAACCCAAAAGTCATGACTAAGAACTCATAGTGACCATATCTAGTCCTAAAGGTCGTCTTCGGTACATCAACCTCTCTTACTTTTAGTTGGTAGTAACCGAATCTCAAGTCGATCTTCGAAAAGAATGATGCCCCTCTCAACTGGTCAAACAAGTTATCAATTCTCGGCAACGGATACTTGTTCTTCACCGTCAACTGATTCAACTGTCTGTAATCTATACACATTCTCATGCTTCCGTCTTTCTTCTTTACAAACAAAACTAGAGTGCCCCAAGGCGAAGAACTCGGTCGGATGAAGCCTCTATCTATCAACTCTTGCAACTGTGTCTTCAACTCCTTCAATTCTTTCGGTGTCATACGATACGGATCAATCGAAACATGAGCTGAATCTGAATAAGTTTCTATAGCAAACTCTACCTCTCTGTCTAGCGGTAAACCCGACAATTCTTCCAGAAACACACTTGGAAAGTCACACACTGTTCGGATGTCTTGAGGTCTAACCTCACTCATGTTTGGATTCATCACATAGGCCAAATACGCCTCGCAGCCCAACTCAACTAGCCTCTTAGCCTCTAAAACTGAAACTACATTCGATAAGAACTTCACGTTCTCACCTACCACCACTATCTCATAATCATCCGTGAGTCTCAAGGAAATCCTCTTACTCTCAAAGTCTATCCTAGCTCTATGCTCAGTGAGCCAGTCCATACCCAAAATCACATCAAAGCCATAAAACGGTAGCTCCATCATATCCACTGGAAACACATGCCCCTGAACCATAAGCGGACATCTTCTGTACATCTTCCTAACTACTATCGTATCCCCAAAAGAAACTAGTAACACTAACTCCTACCTTTAATACTCCATAAGGCAATTTCAACAACTTTCCATGCTCACTCAGTATATATGAATGCGTAGACCCGGAGTCAATCAAAGAAAGAAAACCCAAAGACTGTATCAATAAGTTACCTGCAATCACATTTGTGTCGTGCTGACCCTCACGCTGAGCGTAAACTCTGGCCTAGCCTCCGCCCTCTGGCTGGACAGCAACTACATGCGCTATGTTCCTCTGGCCATCATTTCTCGGCTGGAAGTTACCTCTACCGCGCTCGCGACCTCTCTGAAAGTCATTAGCTCTAGCAGGAGCCTGAGCATGAACTGGTGCCTGCCCTACTTGATGTGGACAGTCCTGCCTAATATGATCCCTAGCTACACAGCTCTAACACGAGTGAAAGTTCCCCCAACACTCACCGGTGTGATTCCTCCCACAACGAGCACACTCGGGCAAACGCCCACCAGCTCTCTGGCCCTGATGGCCCCTACCGTGGTTACCACCACCACGTCTATGGTCATAGTGATGCTTATTGTCCCGATGCCTCTTGGCATCACCTCTATCAAAGTCGCTGGATCTCTATCCGGAACTAGAACCACCATATCATTTGGTCAAGCCCAAACTGTGCTCTATGTCCTTGGCCCTGGCGACCAAGACATCAAAATCTGTGTAGTCAGAAGCTAAAGTGTACCTCTTGATCTCTTCGCTCAACCCATAGCGGAAACGGTTACAACGTTCCTCCTCAGTATGAACAAGCTTGGATGCATACTGACTCAACCTGACAAATCGAATCTCATAGTCTGTCACTATCATATTCCCCTGAAGCAAAGCCATAATTTCCATCTTCTTCTCATCGAGATAACGGGGACCCAAATATTTCTTACAGAAAGATGACTCGAAAAACTCCCAAGTGATCTCAGCCTCGGTCATAGCCGTAATGATGGTGACCCACCAAGTGTAGGCATCACCCTGAAGCAGAGATACAACACACCCTAGCTTGTGCTCCCCGGTACATCCCATCTGTGCCAGAATATGAACGGTCTTCTCAAGCCAAGTCTCGGACCTCTCGGGTGCCAACCCTCTAAACTCTTCACCTCCCAAACTGCGGAGTCTCTCTAATGGTAAACAAGTACCCTCTCCCTGGGGTTGTGACACTGCCTGACCCCCAGCCACTGCGGCCTGAAAAGCCCCGGCTATCGCCTGAACTAGAGGAGCTAAATCTATCCCGGCCGGTCCTTGGCCAACTTGGGGTCCTACACCCTCGGCTCTCGCCTCGCCTCCCTCTTGACGAGGAGGGGAATAAGGAGGTGGAGGAGCTTGCGCCTCACCAACTGGCTCAACTCCCGGAGCTGGTGCCCGTGGTTCCGGTTGAACCATCGTAGGCCTCCCTCTTGGTCTCATATCACAGCTAGCAAGATAACAACTACAACAAACAAACATATAAGGATTAAGTTAGCAAAGGCAAGGGTCCAACTGTGCTCAAGTATCTTCTTTTACAAAACTTTTTCAAATTAAGTAATGGTAGCAATGGGAACTCGACACTACACTAGACACAACAATCATGCTTCCAAACACCATACGAATGAACAAACAACAAGCATACATGGCAAAGCATTCACCGAGGCATAACAATTACTTAACACTTCAAACTTACCTCACTTACCTGCCCGAGGTCTTGGTAACCTCAGGCTCTGATACCAACAAATGTAACCCCCTCGTCCCGGTCTGGTCGACTGACCGGTCCGAGTAGGCTACATGGGGAAAACCGATGTAAAACCCGTTAAGGTCCCACCTCGGTTAGCAACCCTAGAAAATTTCTTTAAATTATATCTTGTCTAAAGGCATATTTATTTCCTATGTGATCACGACATCGGAAAATACCACGAAAATAAAAGCAACCAATCCAAAACAATACTTTAAACAGCCCATTTCAACTAGCACAGTAGGCCGTATCGATACACCAGTCAAGGGTATCGATACGCCTTGACCAAGTCAGCTACCTCAAGTCAACCCAGGGAGACCGTATCGATACAGCCCTTGTGCGTATCGTTACACCCTCCTTAGTCAACATCTCGCGATCAACGATACAAAACCGTACCGGTACGCCTAGAGCCCGTACCGATACGCCAAAAACTCGTCAAGATCTCAGAATTCCAAAGAAGTTTTGGCATACCGATATGCCCCCACGTATCGGTATGCTAGGCCAAATCTGAGTCCCAAAGCGTAGGACCGTAACGATACGGCCCTTAGGCGTACCGATACGCCCTGCACTGCAAGACTAAAATTTGCAGCAAAACGATACGAGACTCGACTCTAAATGCAATTTTCGACTCTCTTAGCCACAAACAACCTACCATACAACACTTAGCAACCAAGAACTAACAGAAAGGACAATTTAGGTGATCAACGAAGCATTTACAACATGGCATTCATACAAAGAAGGATATTGCATATCAAGGCATACTTAAAAGCTTAAAAGCCAAAAAGGCACATGTCTTCACACATGAGGTTTACATGCTCATCCAAAACAACATATAGCATCCAAGGCATAACCTTACATCACAAGCATTTGACCAAAACATTACATGGTTACAAAACCAAAGCATAGCATAAACAACATTCAACATTTATGAGTCATACAACGCTCATACATTCACATAGCAGCCCCATTGCTAAACTACTACTTTATTTACTAAACCATACTTGAGCAACTACAAAAGCTTGGAATGCCCCTTCCATTGCTCCTTGCTAACTCCACGCTAAAGATCTGCATTGTCGAAATGAGAGCGTAAGGTAGAAGCTTAGTGAGGATGCTCTAAAACCAAAAACAACGACAATGCAGGGTTCAAGCATATAATCCTTAACATCACACTCAAACATACATAAGCATCAATATAGAAAATCTAGCTAGCAACTCAAAAGGGCAATAACATGGCATCTTACTTCATGCTAAGCTCAACAAGTAAAACAATTATCTAAATAACATAACCACATGAACAAGTACATTGGCCACTATTAGTTTACTCGGATATACGGATTGCACTAAACCACAACATTACCTCGGTGGGATTACACTCATCACCGGACCTCGCAGGGATGGGATTACACTCATCATCACATGCCCTACGGATGGGATTCCACTCATCATTGCGTATAAAATAAACATTTTCGGTGGAATATTACATCACTGTACTCCTCCTTGATGGCTTTACGCCACCAAGGCCACGCGCGAATTTGACTCAACCGTGTGCACACTAATCCTAATGATCGATCATTTATACCCGGTAAGTTAACTAGTGCCAATCATACTATTTAAAACCACATCGTGACAACCATCATGCATGTCACATATCCATCATCACACACATCAATGTATACTCATACATGAACAATTCATGCTCCACAAGATCATAATAGGCATAAACATTTAAAGCTTATAAACATACAAGAAGTTAAGCTACCAACTTAACTTCTACCTTGTAATGGCCTACCAAGCACATTCCAAAACCTCAACTACACACTTGAATCAATTTAAATAAGTTGAAAGTTTTACTCACCACCCTTCCTTAAGCAAACCAAGCAAAGCCACTCAAGCCTCCACAATATCCATAATCGATCTCGAACCTTCTCCGATGTTTCCTCTTGCTTCTAACCAATCAAAAGACAAGGTATTACTGAACCAAATCATTGCCAAACTCAGCCACAATCTCAACCCACAATCACAAGTCAAAACTTCATAATTTCAAACTCAAGCTAACCACCAAAATCACATTTTCGTACACCATTTTTACCCAGCTGAAATCTACCATTTCCAACACCCAAATTACCTATAAAGACTTCCAAAACACTTCCTTAACAAATCTACACCACCAGCCCTTCAACCCAACACAAAACCACATCAAAATTTCAAGTTTTGACACTTTCAAAAATGCCCCCAAGACCCATTTCGGGATTTTTGTCAAAATCCCTCCATTTCAAGATATAAGGTGTATTAAGGTAAGGTTAACTCAAAACTTAACTAAACAAACCAAAAACAAGTCAAGAACCCAATAAAGTTTCATGCTTTCTTCAAACCTTGAAAACTTGAAAAACTAAAATGATGATGATTTTGAAATTTAAAACCATGGAGACGATTGGAATTAAGAGAAGAAACCAAAAATAAAGTTACCTTGAAAAGAGCTCTTGAATTGATGGAGAAAAGAGATGGAATAGTGACTTAGGGAGGGTTTTGGGTTTTTTTTTCACGTGGAAGTGAAAATGAAGAAAAAGACTCTCTCTTTTTTTGTTGAAAAAGGCTCATTTTTTCCTTATTTTGAACTATTTACAAAAATGTCATTGCTAGGATGTTTATCTCATTTAAATTAAAATCAAGGTCTAATTAAATTAAACCGGAACCGACAACTCGAACCAAACACACATACTCAACTCCCGACCCCAAAACACGGGTGTTACACAAACGAGAAACCCTCCTACTTAGATTATCAACACATACAGTCCATTCATTCACCTTTGGTTGAACTTCCTTCGACGCCAGCTTTCTGGCTGCAGACACCATATTCCTGGAGACCTCTCTCTACTCTTTATTCTCCGATCCGCTGGTTTCCGGTCTCCGGTTTCCATACTCCTGGACGCCATTCTCCTGGCCGCCGATCGCCATGGTCCTAAAAACTAAAGTTAAAGAGGTATATCAGTATAACCTATTAAGCTTGCATAAACATAGTTTACACAACTTGTGTATCAAATTTTTTTTCTTTTATTTATTCATTTTATGTTATGTTTATATATATTTGATCACTCAACTATAAATACAATTTAATCCTTTGCACGAGAGCGATAAGCAACTCCCAACATTGTCAAGAGTGGTGGTATGATAGATAAAAGACACTCCAACAACTTCAACGGTACTACAAATTAAAAATAAAAAAAATTAAAACGAAACACAAATACTTTGAAAACATAATATTTTAAATTTGTTGAAAAAATCCACTACCGAATTATATTTTTTAATATTTTCTATAACAATATTTCATGTATCCAAAAAATTAAAAAAAAACACTAACAAAAATGGTCAAAATAGTAAGTATTTTAATATTGCTTAAATAAATCTCGAATTCGACACTATATATATACAAAAAAAATTACTACAAAACTTAATCCGTAAAATTAAATGTACGATATAAATCAAATAGGACGTGAGTGCAACAAAAAATAAAAGAAAATTAACAATCCATCGATAACATCACATGATAACTTGATAAGGTCGTAAAAATTTGTGGCTCTTGTCCTCAAAATTTGACGTCAGAATTTTTAATGATTAAAGAGTTAATGGATGAAGATTTTTTAGATAAAAATTAAAATAAATTGTCCTTTCTTTTCAAATTTACTAGGACCGTGTCTTTTATTCCGTGTGGGGCACCTTTGTTTTTCCTTTTCATTACGGATCATAATAAATTTAGACCTTGAACTTCACACTTTCTATTAATATGGCCTTTATTCTTTTTTAAAAAAAAACTGATTAATCCATTAAATTTATATGATGTCGATGTGACAATTTATGATAGTCTACACGTGTTTTTATTATTGGTGTGCACTATTTAATTTGTATGACACACTAACAAATTATTTTAACAGGCTTAAACGTAAAATGTGTCTAAATTATATTGTTTTCAGTTTGGTGTCTAATATTTGTTTTGAGTTAGATGAGTGCCTATCATTTATTTTTTTAATTTAAATTAGATTTTTTATTTATTTAATATATATATTTTTTCTTTAGAATGAATTTCTTAGAGAACCTCAAAGTTTTATTCTTTCAATCAAGCTCTCAAATCGCATCTCTCTCACCGCCTGACATCCCCACGTCGGTGGTTCATCGCTCACTATCTAAGCGTCACATACCTCACTTTCAGCATCATCACCCTCTAGATGTCTGTCAAAAGCCCAATTAATCTCTTTTTTTATTGTTGAATGTTTGTCTACGGTTCATTTGTCGGTTTTCGATGGCGGGATGATAGGATTTTCATTCATGGGGTCCGATAAAGGCAAGGGTGGTCGATGGTGGTTGAATCAGTGGTGTGAGAGAAGGAATTTAGGGTTTGTGGTTTTTAAAAAAAACAAAGATTTTGTTTTTTATAAAATTAAAGTTTTTCTAATTTAAAAAATAAAAAATACCATAAATATACCACATGTCGTATTCTTATTGGATATCGATTTTTTTAACTCTCAACACGAAAAACTTGATTTGGGTTTCCGAATGAAACGTTAGGCACCAATTTAGCTCAAAACAAACATTAGGCACCAAAATGTAAAAAATTATAGTTTTAACACCTTTGATGTTTAAACCATTTTAATATCGTAAAGATATCCTTTAAAAATAAATAATTACAAAATATTGTATGATAACAAAGCCAACACTCCAATAATGAAGTACACATAAATTGTCAAGTCTGTAGAGATGGAATTAAATTCAAACAATAAAATATACTATAGTTTATTAAGCCTTTAAACTTAAAAATTATGAGGGAAATTTTTTTATTTAACTAATATTTAAATTAAAAATGGCCTAAGATGATATCGTACTAAATACATGGCTTCCTCATTGCACGTTGGTATTGTAAAATATTTTAATGTTCTAATCAACACTTCTTTTAAAAGTACAGAAATTGGACTGAAAGAGGAAAGCTTAATAGTGAAATTTAGCTTAAGAGGAATAAGTATCAAATTGATAAAAGATGTAAATGTTAGGGATTATACTTATAATTATAGCTTCTTTAAACTAAGAGCGGTGAATTCTTCCATGTTTTAGGAAAGAAATTATTCCCTACCTCAGTTATTGGAAAAATTATATCATAGGTCTGGCTTATCACATCAATTATGGTCTTAACCAATAAAAACCACTCAGCATACCATTTTTAGAAAAAATTATTTCCTACTTCAGTTATTAAAAAAATTATATTATGTGTCCAGTTTATCACATCAACTATAGTCCCATCCAACCAATAAAAACTATCTACTACACTATTTTTTCATGTCATTTTTTTTAACTAGTGAATTTTCTTTAAAGATTTTTACATGTTAGTTAAAAAGAATTTTTTAAAAATTATTATATAATAGAAAAAAATGATATAAAAATTGGTGTAATAGGTGGTTTTTATTATTGAGACTAGGGGTGAGTAAAACTCGACTCGACTCGAAAAAATCAAATAACTCGACTCGACTCTAGGCAAAAATACTAGACTCGTCTTGACTCGACTCGAAATTTCATAAACTCGAATAACTCGAAAAAATTTCAAATAAAGTTTGAGTTGTAAAATGGAAATTCGAATAACTCGAATAACTCGAAATTTTTAGTAATTAGTGGATTTATTTTTAAGTTCGAGACGAATCCCGCTGTTTTTTATGATATATACATACTGATATATAAAAATATGAAGAAATATTGTCATATGTGAAAAAATATATATGTGCATATCTTATATGATTAGAGAAAGGAGTTTAAATTGAAATCAAGCCCTACTATAACATGATAAATAATTACAGTTAAATTTTATAGGAACTCGAAAACTCGACTCGACTCGAATTTCTTAAACTCGAATCGAAAAAATTTCAAATAAAGTTTGAGTTGTAAAATATGACTCATCAACTCGAATAACTCAAAATTTTTTTACTCGACTCGACTCGATCGAACGCTCACCCCTAATTGAGACCATGATTAATGTGGTAAACAAGACATAAATATAATTTCTTCGGTTATTGGGAATACATTGCAGGATTCTTAAGTGCCTTACAATGGTGGAATCGAATAAAATCCCATGTTTTTTTCGTCAAGTTTTAGATAAATATCCAACATGAATACGTGCAAGCGAGAACATTGCCCTATTTTATTTAAGGTTTAATCCACAAATTGCTTCTAAATTATATTTTTTTTCCAATTTTATATCTTTTTATTAAAAGCGTCTTTAAATTATTATCCGTTATCGAAATCACCCAAAACGCTAACATATATATATATATATATATATATTTTAAGCTTTGAGGGTCTAAATTGTATATTTTTTGTTTTATGTGCCTAAAATAAGTGTCAAAACATGTGTATAATTTATTTTTTTAGGTCAAAATTAAATTTAAACTTTTATATGGCAGAAACAATTACATCAGCGTTGAAATGGTAATATTCATTCGTTTATAATTTTTAATTGATATCAATGGTCAAGGGAGTTCTCTAATAAATATAACCGTAAACAAATCGAACGTTAAGTGAATCGTTCGTGAACCGTTCGGCGGGAAGTTTATTTATGTTTGTTTATTTATTAAACGAACGAACATGAACAAGACTTTCTGTTCGTTTAATAATTGAATGAACACGAACAAATGGCTAGTTCGTTCATTTACGGTCGTGAACGTTTGGTAATCCGTTCATTTATGTTCGTTTAAATTTATTCACAGATATCTATTTATATTTAGTATTTTCATAACAATAGTATTATATTAAAAAATAAATTTATTAACATATGTTCGTTTGAATTTATTTACATATGTCCTTTTATATTCGTTCGTTTGTGTTCATTTATCATTTAAAGGAACGAACATAAACGAAGACGAACAAGCTGCATTCGTCAACAAACGAACACGAACAAAAAAAATTATGTCCGTTTAAACAAGGGCGGAGCCAGAAATTTATTTAAGGGCTATCATTTTCAATGATATTTAAGGAGGGTTAATTATTTATAAAGGAGTTTCGTTTTATTTATAAAGGAGTGTCATTTTATTCATAAAAGGGGTGTCATTTGTCTATATTTTTAATTTTTTATAAACAAATTATATAGAAAAAATAAGTTTTTAAAAAATTTTGGGGTGCCATTAGACACCCCATTCCAAAGGTGGCTCCGCCCATGCGTTTAAATGCTCGTGTTCGTTTATTTGTTCGGTTAAAATTAAACAAACGAACATAAATATACCATTATTTGTGTTCGTTCGGTTTGTTTACATGCCTACTAATAGAGATCGACGGGGTCACGTCCCCAAATTTTTAAAAACCGAAAAAATTAAATTGTGTAATGGTAAAACTATATTTTAATCCTCAAAACATATAATTTATATTGTTGGATTCTTACATTTAAATATTTTTAAATAACTTTCAATAAATAACCTGAATTCTGTTATTGTCGATAGTTGGCATGATTTGGTCATATATCTTATTTCGATTAAAATGTTAATACAAATATTTTCTTAAAAACGCCCGTTACAACTCATTAAGTTAACTTCGTTTTTCATTAGAATCAAGGTCAATATTTTAATTGAAATAATTTACTTTGCTTACCTTATTTGTACGTGTCGAAAGGTTTTTTTAATGAAAGTCAAAAGTCAATGTATTAACTAAGGTATACAATTTTAATGATTAAAATTATTAAATGGTTCAATTAAATTCATTTTCGATTCAATGACTTAATTGATTCAACTTTTTGATTCAAGGCTAATTGTGTGCAAAAAAAAATTATGAGGTTAAATGATTTTTTTTCCTCAAAAGTTCAAAGACTTCTTACTCCTGTCAACTAATAACCTAATTTAGTCATTAAACTAACTCCTAGCAACCTAAAATCTAATTTAGTAGGTACCATTTGAGGCAAAAAAAAAAACATAAAGAAAGAGGCAAAAAAAACTTTTACAAACCAAAAACTTAAAACATTACAAATGATCAAAATCACCCAATTAAGCCATCGAACTAATAAATTGGATCAATAAGTCCTTTGATCAAGTTTGACCATCAATTTTTAACGATTTTTTCTTGAGATGTTATTACCGCATGATACACTACAGCTCTGTCATGCGACATTACAAAATTTTTAGAAAACTATTTTTATAAGTTTTATAAGTTTTTAAAAATTTGAATAACTTTTTAAGATTTTTTAAATAAAATAAAAAATTCTTGAAAATGTTAAGTGACAACATTGTAACACGACATACTGCACCAACTGATCTAAAAGAAATTATAAGATTTAACAATCAACATTGATCAAAGGGATAAATTGATGATGTTTTAAAATATAAGAGCTCAATTAGGTATAAAAGATATTAGAAGTTGAATTATTTTTTTCTTCTACAAAAACTCAAGGCTTGTGATGTCTTTAAGCGTATCAAAACTTATGTATATGCCACTCTTTAAGGTTAATCACGAGTCTAAAGTCCATATTTTGAATTATTGGCAATTCCACGAAAGCGATGCAATCTCTCGAAGTCGTATATCTACGGACTACGATCTATATATCTCTTCCAATATTTGTAATGTTTTGAATGAAGTTCTTGACTTAATAAAAAAAAGAACATATTATTATATGTCGCTAAGTAAAATTCAAAACAAATAACATTTTGCTAGTTCACATGGTACGTGATCACTCTTAACATATATATTGTACGAATAAATTATTTGAATTTAAATTATTTAAATATAAATAATATTGTATTTTCTAGTAAAATAACCGGATAACTCTAAAAAAAATTGAAGTGACTTGATAAGTTAAACTTAATAGTTAATTGTTAGAATCTTCATATAAACCAAGACTTACAATTATGTAGTAATATGTTTGAGAAAATCTGATTTAAAAAAATCACGTAAAAGCGTAAACATGAAAAATGATAGTATATGATTATATATATTACAGGTGCCGCGCTCGACCGGAGATTCCCGGCTTAGAATAATTGTTCACCATTAGTTTTATTTTATTTATTCTGAAACATGTACTGTTTCCGGTTCATATATGATATCGAAAAGTTTCGGCCTGAGCTTATCTTCCCAAATATCACCGGTCAGACCAACGTTAACCTCCCGCCACCGTATCTCCACCACCACTAAATTTTCCGTCAACTGATGAACATTCACAGTGAGTATAAAATTACTATCTTGCCCTTCCAAATACACACAACGCTCTTTCCTTTTCCTCGCCTTCACGTTCTCGATTCTCCGGAACTCTTCTTCGATTCTCAATATTATCCTTTCCGGTGTCTCCTCCGACACAAACTGCTCCCTCCGAACCGAGAAGTCGTCCTCTTTGAACAAACCGGAGAGGTCGAAACCGGTCGAGAATGAGATTATATCGAAGGCGTTTAAGCAGTTGGTGGCGCTCTGGGTACTATCTCCTTTCAATTCGAAATCCTCGGCGTGGAATTTAGCATCTTTGTAACCTTTCTTGAACCACGGATCGTTGAAGATTTCATCGACGGTGATCCTTGTTTCAGGATTGGTGTCCAAAAGCCGGCATATGAATCGCCGGAGATCGGGAGACGTCCATTTCGGGAACCGGAATTCGCCTTTGTAAATACGACGGTACATCGCCATCAGATTGGGCTCGTTGAACGGTAGATATCCGGCGTGGAGAACGTACAAAACGATGCCGCATGACCATACGTCGATTTTGGCGCCGTCGTATCCTTTCTTCGCGAGAATCTCCGGCGCCACGTACGCGGGTGTACCGCATAAAGTATGGAGGAGACCGTCGGGACGGATCTGATCCGTGACCGCGCTGAGTCCGAAATCCGTAATTTTCAAGTTCCAATTCTCGTCGAGGAGGAGATTCTCCGGTTTCAGGTCGCGGTGGTAAACGCCTCTCGAGTGGCAGAACCTGACGGCGGAGATCAACTGCTGGAAATATCGACGGCTGAGATCTTCGCTGAAACGACCCCGGGAAACCCTCCTGAACAACTCCCCGCCTTTGGCGAATTCCATGACGAAATAAATCTTGGTCTTGGTAGCCAACACCTCGATGAGCTTGACGATGTTCGGGTGGCGCAACCGGTGCATGATAGCTATCTCCCTCTTAACCTGGGCCATGAACCCGCCTTTGTAAACTTTCTTCTTGCTGACGGCCTTGATCGCCACGCTCTGCCCGGTGTCGACGTTGCGCGCGTGGTAAACTTTTGCGAAAGCCCCACACCCAAGCAGCCTCCCAACCTCGTATTTTCCGAACAGGGTTATCTCCGATGAGATTTCCGACACCTCACTTGCTCCACTGGAGCTCGCCGTGTCTTCAACCTCAGGCATTTTTTTTTTCAATTCAAAGACTGAAACTTTCCCTTTCTCTTACAATTTTAACAAAACCCCATGAAGGAAAGAGAGAAATTTTGATATAGGAGAGAATTGGATAATGGGTGGGATTTGAATTTCTTTCACCGGGAAGGCAGTTTTGAAGCTATTTATCCACGGTGGAATCGCTTGCTTTTCTTTGTCTTTTTGGTGACGTAGTCAATAGTTCTGAATATTCTCCCGGGCTAAAATAAGATTTACATCACAAATTAAGCATCTTTAAGTACATGTAAAGTATTTTTTTTTTGTTAAAAAATAAGTTCTAAAATATATTTTTTTTTGTCAAAATTAGTACATTATAAGTACCTATTTTGACTTAAAAAGATATTTTAGTATCTATTATGGCCAAAAAAATATATTTTATATACTTATTTTGACAAATATTTTATGTAATAGGTGGAAAATATCACACTTTATGTACTTATTTGGGATATAAACTAAATAATAATAATAATAATAATAATAATAATAATAATAATAATAATAATAACAATAATAAATATTGACATTTTATATAATGATTTTTTATATATTTTTATCATATCCTTTACATTTAATTCAATTTAAAAAAAATCATATTTTTTATTACTTAACGTTTAATTAATATCCATAGTATTTAATAGGCTAAAGGGTTAATATTGCCCCTGTAGTATTCCCAAATCAGCAATGTTGCCCCTAATTTTTTTTCCGTAATTTCGCCCTTAAACATAAAAAACGTTAGCAATGTCCCCCTTTGACCGTCATTGACTAACGGTGCCGTTAATTTCTGTGAAGTTGGACGACAGCGCACACGTTAGTCCTATGTGGCATCCACGTGGCTGCTGACATGTATTAAAAAAGTCAAACCGTGTAATTCTCAATCTCACCTCTGTTCAAACCAGTTAATCTCACCACATGCATTAAAAAAATCAAACCAGTTGCTTCAACCTTTTATGCTCCACTAAAACCTCACCCCCCAACATCAATGGAGTTTCAGTCTCAGTATCAATTCCTCCTTTAGAAAAGCTCGAACCCATCACCAAAAGCAAGCAACAAAGACTTCCCGAGACCAATAAATTCAATGGAGTTCGAAAACAGGGTCTTGACAATCAACCTGAGTCGAGCAACAATCAGACTTTGGAAAAAAACCCAGATAGAGAAGGGAGAGAAAAACCGAGGGAAAGGTTCAAATTTGTCAATAAAAGTGGTAACTTTGGTGTTGTTAGTGGGAAACTTGTGGAGGATAAATTGCACGCCAAGTGTTCGACGAAATGGGCTTCCTATGGAGGTTGTATTCCGGCGATTTTGGGAGCTTTGGATAGCGTTAGGGATTTGGATGAGGCGTTAAAGCCATGGGCTGAGAAGTTAAGTAATAAAGAAAGGAGTATAATTTTGAAGGTGGGATGAAGCAACTGGCTCTTTGTTGGCTTGGGAAGATGAATAAGCAAGGGATGGAGCCTGATGAGGTAACTATGGGAATCGTTGTGCAGTTGTATAAGAAAGCCGGTGAGTTTCGAAAAGCTGAGGAGTTTTTCAAGAAGTGGTCATTGAATGGATCTTTGAGGCATGATGGAAGTGAAACATCCGGTGCGGTGGGAAGTGATTCGCAGCGGGTTACTTTGCAAAGATGAAGGAGGCCCGCCTTGAACCAGATCCTGTGAGTTATCGCACCCTCTTGTATGCATACTCAACGGTTTGATTTTTTTAATACATGTCAGCATCCACGTGGATGCCACATAGGACTAACGTGTGCGCTGTCGTCCAACTTCACAAAAATTAACGGCACTGTTAGTCAATGACGGTCAAAGGGGGACATTGCTAACGTTTTTTATGTTTAAGGGCGAAATTACGGAAAAAAAAAATTAGGGGCAACATTGCTGATTTGGGAATACTACAGGGGCAATATTGACCCTTTAGCCTATTTAATATATACTTTCATATCAAGAAGAAGAAAAAACTTATTTATGTATAGCAAGTTAGCAACTATATTAAGGGTAATTGTATCATGTATTGGCAATAGATTTTTTTCACAAGCATGACTAATTTTATTATAGATATAAAAACCTTAAATTCTAGTAAAAAAACTTTAATTTTAAAACCCTGACTTCAAACCCTTAAAACTTAAATTAAAATCATAAGCAGCAAGTTTTAAATTATACGACCTAAATCCCTAAAATTTAAACCTTAAACTAAATCATGAACCTTAAATTAAATTTGCTTGTGGAAACTAAGTTTTTACCGTGGAATATTTTATCATATAATAAAGCTTGCTTAATCAAAAAAAATAATATCATATGATAAAATAATAAATAAATAGTAAATTCTCTAGAATTTTAAAATATTACAAAAGTAGAGGAAAAAATTACTTGGATTATTCGATTAAATGACATTTAGAATTTTCCAAAACATTACTAATAAAGTCAGAGATTTTATTTAAAAAATATTTTGCGAGAAAAAATAACCATACATTTGTCGTGAAAACAGATTTGATGCAATAAGTAGTACCGATTATCTAATTTGTTGTGTGTAATATGAGAAGACAATCATTTCGCGGATAACGTGCAATGTTTTTTTTATGGTCCCAAATGTCAGATTTTTCACATCTATGAATTTGGAAATTACGTATTTTTTTTCCTTTATAATCAATTAACTCATATTGAGTAGAATAAAAATTTATTATAAGATATTTTTTTTAATTCAATTTACTTCATTTATAATAGATTTATATCACAAATAAGTATCTAAAGTATATTAATCTTTTTATTTAAGTATCTAAAGTAAATTTTTAGTCGAAATAAATATCTAACGTATTTTTTTTTTTGTCAAAATAAACACCTAAAGTATTTTTGGTCAAAATAGACATCTAAAGTATATATATTTTTTCATCTAGGCTCCTAAAAATTGACACATGACACTAATTAAAAAATACACTAGCTACCTATTTTGACAAAAAAAAATACTTTAGGTACCTATTTTGACGAAAAGGTATAATTTATATATTTATTTTGACGAAAAAATATTTTAAGGACCTAAACAAAAAAGTTGATATATTTTAGCTACTTATTTGTTATAAAAACTTTTATAATACTAAAATTTAAACACACACACACACACACACACACATATATATATATATATATATATGGAAATGCTTTGATACACAAGCTTGTGTAAACTTTAGAGTCTGAAGATTTAGGTTGTGGTTTAGTTTATACAAGCTTTTTAATTTTAGGGTTTAGAGATTTAGGTTGTGACTTAGGGGTTTAGGTTGTAGGGTGTAGAATTTAGGATTTATTGTTATAATTTAAAGTTTAGGGTTTATGGTTTAAGGTTTAGGATTTAAGGTGTTAGGGCATGAATTTAGATTTTAGATTTTATAGCTTAAATATGGAAGATTGTGTAAATTTTTTACACAACTTGTGTACCAAATATGTATATGTGTGTGTATATGTACATGTGTGTTTTCAAAATTGGCTTAACAGTCAAGTAAGTGCCCAAACTATACAATTTTTCCATATAGGTGCTTGGTTTATATTTTGGGCCAATTCGGTGTCTAACGTTTCATTTCGTGATCCATTTAAGGTTTTCCCATCAACGACTGTTACACAATTCCGTCATCCAATCAAAACATGACACATGCCCTATTTTTATATTTTTAATTTCTGAATTTCTTTAAAAATCTAAATTTCTTTAAAAACCTCAAAGTTTTAATTTCTTTCAATCAAACCCCAAATCACATCTCCCTCACCGAATAACATCCCCCACAAGTCGGTAGTTCACCTTTCACCGCCCAAAGCATCGTGTACCTCATCGTTTGACATCCGCCATCCTCTACTACCGGTGGCAACCTAATCAACCTCTTCTTTCTTCATTGTTGGGTGTTCGTCGACGGTGCAATCGACTGTTCGTTCGTCGGTTTTTTACGACAAGGTGACGAGGCTTTCGGTAGAGATGGTCCAATGAAGACAAGGGTGGCCAGTGGTGGTTGAATCGATGGTCGTAGTGGAGGAATTTAGGAATTTAGGGTTAGGGTTGAGGTTTTTTTAGAAAAATTAAAGGTTGTTGGGTTAATCAATATATTTTATTACTTTATTTTTCTATTTTTTAGATTTTAATTTCAGAAAATGTTAAACCATGCCACGTGTTCGAATTTTATTGTATAACAGGAAAAAATAATGTTTGTCACGAAAAACTTTAAATGGGTCATGAAATTAAATGTTAGGCACCTATTTGACATCAAATATAGTTTAAGCACCTATCGCGTGTTTAACAAAATAACTTTATTTGTAGAGGAATCTATACATGTTGTTTTCGATGATAACCTCCTTTCGAGGAAGAATTCTTGTGATGATGATGATGTAGGGATCATTGAAGCTAATGATGGTGGAGAATCATCAAAGGTGGATGAGATTCCAACTAAAGAATAAGAAGCACAAGAACCGCCTCTAGAAGCATTGCAAGACATGTCTCTTGAGGAAAAGGAAGTGAGCTACCCAAGGGAGTACAACTATGTCAAAGGTGGTGAAATCTTGGGTGATCCATCCGAGGGGGTAACTACTCGCTCTTCTCTTAAAATGCTTAATTATGTTGCATTTATCTCATGCATTGAGCCTAAGAATGTTAAATAAGCATTAAAAGATGAATTTTGGATTATGGCCATGCAAGATGAGTTAAATCAATTTGAGAGAAGTAATGTATGGACATTAGTTGAAATGCCTAGTAATCAATCTACTATAGGAACTAAATGAGTATTTAGGAATAAACTAGATGACAGTGATAACATAGTGAGAAACAAGCTAGACTAGTTGCTCAAGGTTACACTCAATAAGAGGGAATAGATTTTGATGAAACCTATGCACTCGTAGCTAGAATGGAAGCTATTAGGATGTTGCTTGCATATGCATGTTATCATGACTTCAAGATTTTTCAAATGGATGTCAAGAGTGTATTTTTAAATGGTTTTATAAATGAAGAAGTGTATGTGGAACAACCACCGAATTTTGAGGATTCGAAATTTTCAAATCATGTTTTTAAGCTAACCAAAGCCTTTTATGGTTTAAAACAAGCTCCTAGAGCTTGACATGAAAGGCTTTCAAACTTTTTGATTGAAAAAAGTCTTGAAAAAGGTATGATGAACACTACACTTTTCATAAAAAGATATAAAAATGACATTTTAGTAGTGCAAATATATGTTGATGATATTATTTTTGGCTCTACTAATGAATGTTATTGCAAAGAGTTTACTAAGTTAATGCAAGATGAATTTGAGATGAGCATGATGAGGGAGCTCTCATTCTTTTTAGGATTCCAAATCAAACAAAGGAAGAATGAAACATTCATCAATCAAGCAAAGTACGTGAAATATATGCTCAAGAAGTTTAGTTTGGAGCAAGCAAAGCCTCAAGCTACACCAATGAGCTCATCTACCAAGCTTGACAAAGATGAGGGAGGTAAGTGTGTTGACTCTAAGCTTTATCGCTCTATGATTGGATCATTGCTTTACCTTAACGCAAGTAGACCAGATATATTATTTAGTGTTTGCTTGTGTGCTAGGTTTCAAGCTAGTCCTAGATAGTCTCACCTTATAGCTGTTAAAAGGATCTTTATGTACCTTAGAGATACTCATTGTTTAGGTCTTTGGTACCCTAGAGACTCAACCTTTAACCTTCATGCTTTCTCGGATGCGGATTATGGGGGTTGTAAAATTAATAGGAAAAGTACTTCTGGCACTTGCTAATTGTTAGGTAGTATTAGGGATGTAAAAACAGGTCAACAGTTGGGTTTCAGGTCGGGCTCTGTCAGGTTGGGTTAAATCGGTTACAGGTCATTTCAGGTCGTTTTTTGTTTTGACTCGATTCGGTTCGGGTTCGGGTTCATTTCGGGTCGGGTTCATTTCAGGTCGGGTTCATTTCAGGCCGGGTTCAATTCAGGTCGGGTTCATTTCGGGTCGGATTCATTTCAGGTCGGTTTATTTCAGGTCGGGCCAAAACGGTTAATTGACGAGTTAATTTCGGTTCGAGTTGATTTCAGGTCGGTTTCATTTCAGGTTGGGTTCATTTCAGGTCGGGTTCATTTCAGGTCGGTTTCGTTTCAGGTCGGGTTCATTTCAGTTCGGGTAATTTCAGGTCGATTTCTTTTTAGGTCAGGTTCATTCGGGTTTAGGGTTTATTGTGTAGGGATTAAGATTTAACATATATATAGGAATTATAGTTTAGTGTTTTGGGTGTTTATGGTTTAGGGTTTAGGGTATGGGGGTATGGGTAAGGTTTAGAGTTTATACATTGGTACATATGTATATACATACTTGCGTACATTATACATATGTTTATATGGTTTATGGTTTAGGATTTAGGGTTTAGAGATTAAAGATTGGGTTTAGGGTTAAGGGTTTAGAGTTTCATGTTCCTACATACATACGTATATTATACATACATAGCACAAAAAGGAATTAAGGTTAGGGTTTAGGGTTTATACATACATAAATACATTTTACATACACATATATATATATATATATATCCTAAAATGAAACCCTAATCAAAACCTTAAACCCTAAACCAAAAATGAAACATAAACCCATAACCCTATTTTGAAACACTAAACTAAAACAAAACTCTAAAACCATAAAAAGAAACCCTAAATGCTAGACTCATAAAAAGAAACCCTAAACCATTAACATGAAAACTCAAAATAAAATCAATAAAAAATAAACCCCTAATCCTTAAGCATTAAACCCTGAAGGTAGGCTTAGTTCACTAATAATGAAGCCTAAACCCCAAACCCTAATTCAAAACACTAAAGTAAAACAAAAATCCTAAACCCATAAAAAGAAACCCTAAACCCATAAAAAATAAAAAATAAAAGCAATTAAAAGTAAACTCCTAAACCCTAATAGTAAACTCTAAAGGCAAGCTTAGTTCACTAGTAATAAACTCAAAACACTAAACCCTAATTCAAAACATTAAACTAAAATAAAAACCCTAAACTAAAACAAATAAAATCAAAACACTAAACACCAAGCCATGAACCCTAAACCCTAAAGATAAACTTAGTTCACTAAAAATAAAACATTTATTTAAAACACTAACCCTAAACCTAAAAATTAAATTCTAAACCATAAAACCCTAAAACCGTAAACAATTAAAACAAAACCCTAATTTTAAACCATAAACCATAAAGCAAAACACCAAATAAAATCTCTAAACTCTAAAAACAAAACATATTAACCATAAATTATAAATCCTAAACCCTAGATTAAACCCTTAAACCCTAAAAATGAAACCCTGAATAAAAACCTCAAACTTCAAATCTAAAAAATAAATCCCTAAATTAAACCATAAACCATAAAATTGAAACCCTAATTAAAACAAGAATACTTGAACATAACCCTAAACCCTAAAATGAAATATTTAAATTTAAACATTGGAAAGGAAAACCATAAATTATAACCCTAAATTAAACACAAACCCTAAACCTTAAAACTAGAATAATGACCAAATTGAAAATAAAACAAAATTGTCAGCTCAATTTCACAAAAAAAAGACCAAAAATGAAAGAACCTAAATAAAGGAGGACCTAAAGGGTAAATAACCCTTACACCTAAAAGGGCGGGCAGATTCCCTCCATGATTTCAAACAAGCGGGAGCTTATTTCAAACAAGCGGGAGCTTTAAAAGAAAAGGTTTTAAAATTAAAATAAAATTATTAAAATATTTTATTAACCCTGAGTCTTGCCGAAACCTAGCCCACATTTGAATTCATTTGCTATTAAAATATTTAAGTTTTAAACTTAAAATATTATTTTTATTATTTTTAATTAAAATTATCTTTTAATTAAAGAATTCATTACCATTTAATATTTATTCATTCAATTTATATTTTAATTAATGTTAAATTAGTTAATTTATTAATACTTGACATTATTACTAAATATAAAAAAATTACTTATTATTTTTAATTGATTTTAAAATTTTAAATTCATTAAATATAACTTCTTCAAATGTCAGATAATTATCATTATCAGCAAATCAAATAACAATATCAGTTCAGGTCAATATCAGTTCAGGTTAAGAACAGTTCAGGTCAATATCAGTTCAGGTCAAGAACAGGTCGGGTTCAAAACAGGTCGGTTTCAAAACAGGCCGGGTTCAAAACAGGTCGGGTCAAAACAGGTCAGGTTAAATCGGTTATCTGGCAGGTCAGTCTCGGGTTCGGGTTCGTTTCGGTCGGGTGCAGGTCGGGTTCGGTTACTACAGTAACAGGTCGAATTCGGGTTCGGGTTCGTTTCGGTCGGGTGCAGGTCGGGTTCGGTTACTACAGTAACAGGTCAAATTCGGGTCCAGGTTCGTTTCGGTCGGGTGCAGGTCGGGTTCGGGTCATTGAATTCTCGGGTCAAACCAGGTTCTGACTCGATCGGGTTTCAGGCAGGTTACCAGGTCGGGTCAGTTTTTCACATCCCTAGGTAGTATGCTCATATCTTGGTTCTCTAAAAAACAAAATAGTGTAGCTCTATCTACCACCGAAGCCGAGTACATATCCTTAGGGAGTTGTTGTGCTCAAGTCCTTTGGATGAAGCAACAACTCTTAGATTATGAAGTTAAAGTAGAAACCATACCTCTTAAGTGTGACAACACTAGTGCTATATGCCTAACCAAAAATCCCATCCAACACTCTATAACCAAACACAAAAAGATAAGACATCATTTCATTAGAGATCACGTCCTTAAACAAGATGTGGTTATAAAGTATGTTGACACCTTGAACCAATTAGCGGACATTTTTACCAAACCTTTAGACAAAGAATGTTTTTGGTCCCTTAGGAGAGAGCTAGGCTTAACTAGTCTATCTTGACCTTTTATGACTCTTTTTGAGGTTAAAATTTTCTCGATCTTGTGAAATTTCATGTTTATGTGTTGTTGATCTTGATAGAAATTATGCTTATAGCTAGGGGAGTATGCTTCTATTAGAATATGCTTAGATCTACTCATACATCATCTGCATACATTTAGGAGATGTTAAATTCGAGCCTTTGGTTGTTCTTGTGACTAAAAATGCAATTCTGGGCATAGGGTATCGATACGGCTTTATGCGTATCGATACAGGTAATTCATTAGTTTATCAGACTACATTTTTTCTCTTGCGGGTATCAATACAGTTAAATCTGTTTCGATATGAGTTGTGAGTGTTTCGATACGGTTCCTTGATATGTGGTTCTAGATAATTACCTTTGTACCCTCGTATCGATACACTCTTTAGACGTATCGATACGCGATCGCGCAAACATTTTTTATTGGCATTAAAAGAGTTTCAATTTTATCAAAACTCCAATTTCAAAACCCTAGCCGATTTACATCTATAAAAAGCCTCCCAATCCCTCATATTTTCACCACAAAACTTAAAATCTCTTGAGGGTTTTTCAAAATCAAGCCAAGTCTTAAGGCTCTCCATCAATTAGTGCACAATCTTCATTCATTCCTCCCTATCTCAATATCAAGGTATAAAAACTCTTTTTCTTTCTATTTTCCTTATGATTTTCGTTTTTAAATCCTTTTGTTTTGTTTTGTTCTTTCAAAAATTTTATCAAACCTTTTGTTTTGTTTTAGTCTTTCAATTTTTTACCTTGATTATTGATTTATCCATGGGATCGAATGTGAACATTAGTGCATACACACTTTGTTTTAATCAATTTTTCTAGACTATGACACCTAAAAAGAGAGTGCGCACTACAAGCGAAGTTGGTGGAGGATCGAATCCTGGCGATGGAACTCGTCCGAATTTGACTGTTATCTGTCAAAGGTGTTTTAGAACTCCCGGTGAACTCAATTACTTTCGCTCTTTTCAAAATTATAAGATTCGTCCGAAGAGGGTAATTTTCGTTCCTTTTCTCAATTCGAAGCGTTTTAAGTTTGTCTATCTACCATTGCTCCATGAATGGAAGTTTATGGATTTTCTACAAATCTTAGGTTTCTTCTTTAGAAATTTAGTTTTGATCTTTTATGCAAATGCCAAGTGTGTTGCTGATGCCTCGGGTAATGCCATTGCCGTTAACTCTTATCTCATGGGCAAAAAGATTATCATCGATGTTCAATCTCTTTGTGATGTTTTCAAGTTTGAGGATAAGGGTATCCAAGATGAAAATTCTCATGGACATGTTTTAGGGGTCCCGTGACCGTTCTAAATGCTCAAGACCACATCTAACACTTGATGATCACTTGATGGTTTAGGCCTTTGGGAGGAAAATACTCAACCATCCGCCAAGTTGATGACTTTTGGATTCGGTGCTTTCGCCAGGGAAACCAACCTAACCTTTCTCACATCATGTTTGTGGAGATTGTCTTTCTCGTGCAAGATCGTCACACATCTCTTGTCACTTCATTCACCTATGACACCACTTTGAGCTATTTCTTCACTAAAAAGAAGATTGATTGCTCTCATGACTATCCGACGAGTCTCACCGATCCTATTGATGAGAGGTCTCTTTCTCGGGGCAAGTTTCACTACTCCAATGGTAATTGGCTTCACCTTTCCGAGCTTCTTAGTGATGTCATTCCCGAAGAGATTGCAAATCCTACCGTGGCTACTCAAGCACCTCCTTATCCATCCATGGATTCTCTCATGACCTACCTCAATGAACAATTCACGGGCTTACGCACATGAATTGCTTCTATGGATCAAGTCATGAATTCGAGGTTTGCCGCCATTGATACATTCTTCACAAGCCTAGAAGATCGTATGGCAAATGTGGAGAAGCGTATCTCTTCTATTGAGGTCGGGCACAATTCGATGAATATCTCTCTTACGGCCTTCCATGATGAGTGATGTTAATCAAGGAGGAACGATGATGCCAACGAATATGAAGATAATGAAGATGGTGATGGAGACGAGTAGTAGGTTGTCTTTGCATATCATTCATGTCATCGTAGGATTTATTTTCATGCACTTTGAATTTTGTTCTTAGGATTAAGTTTACCATTTCAAACCTATGCTTTGATTTCTTTTGTTTAGATTTAAGTTTGATGTTTCTTTATTTATGAACTTTATGATTATCTATCCAATGTTGCTTGGTTTATTGTTATGTCTTTATAGCCTATGTCTCTTATTTTTTATCTAACAAAAAGGGAGAGAGGAAAGTTTACAAGCTTACTTAAAACTTAAACTTAAAATTTACCTAGCTAACATTAAGGGGGAGTTGTTTTCCAAAGTTTTTCAAAAGACTTAAAAATTTTAAGCTTTGGTTTTGTTATATTAAAAAAGGGGAGATTGTAAAACCTATGTTTAATTTTGATATAACAAAGTGTTTTAAGGACCAATTTGTAAAACTTGAAATAAATTTTTAAGTCCCCTAAAAGGTTCCAAATCAACAAGGTTTGCTCTAGTTTGAAAGTCTCAAACTCCAAAATATATTTTAAGTGTTTCAAGGCCAAATTGCTCAAAAACGTCAATGCGTATCGATACGCTCATTACAGTATCGATACCTTTTTGTCAAACTTGGCTACTGGAGAAACACGTTTCGATACGCTCTTTACCGTATCGAAACATGGTATCGAAACAGATTACATCTGTATCGATACGCTCTCTCTATAAAATCACACGGAGTTTGAATGGTGTACCGATACGGTCTCACCTATATTGATACGGTTGAATTTTTAAATTTGAAGCCTTAAATATTTTGACCGTTGTTTGTCAGTTGGTAGGTAACCAATTTTAAAGAGGTGGTTAATGAGTATCGCTACGCTCTTACCCGTATCGATATGAATTCCTCCAGTGAGCTTTGTAGGAAAAATTGCATCGATACGGTCTTACCCGTATCAAAACGGTTCCCTAACCAGTACCGATATGCCTACACGCGTATCGATATGCTACTCTTGTAATTGTACAACTGCTCTTTCTTTTTTTTAGACAGGTATCGATACGCCTTCTCGAGTACTGATATGGTAGGCTACAGAAGTTCATTTATGGTGAAAAAAGAGGGTTCCAACAGCTATAATCAATTTCCTAACCACCCAAACGGTTAGAATTAATGGAAATGTATAAAATCAAGCCTATTGAAGACCAACAACAACTGTTGCATCCAAGAGAAACATCTACACAAAAAATCCAAGCTCAAGTGCCTAAATTCTTATTCTTGTAAAAATCCCAAATTGTATTGAGTACAATTCTTATCTTGTCTTTCAATTTGGGTTGAGTGCTTATATTCAAAGGGGCAAATTTATATTGAGGGATATCTTTATAGCCTTCAATTTCTTCTTTGTAACCAAGTGAGGGTTTGGTCAATTTTGAGTAAAAAATTGACCGGTTTTGTAAAGGTTTCCTCATAAGCCTAAAAAAGAGAAGATCAACTAGTGAATTGTTGGAAAATCCTTAGTGAGAACTAAGGTAGTGGATGTAGAGTTCATTTGGAACTTGAACCACTAGAATTACCTTGTTCTTGGTTTTTATTCATACCACTTCTCCTACAAAATTTTAAAAACTCAATTCACCCCCTCTTGGCTTTGATCAATCCCTTGATCCACTAAACAAATCTAATTAATAATAATTAGATACAAAATATTAATAACTAATAAACTTTTCAAACAAGTATTGAATATAATAAGCTAATACAATCTGCTAGTCAAATCAGCTAATGCAATCAGCTATCAACTAATGTAATCCGCTATCAGCTATCCGATAATTGTCAAACATGACCATTATATTTTCATGTTGAGATTCAAACTCATACAAGATAAAACAATACGAATATCTTTAGCCACTAGAACAATTAGCGAATGTCAAAGAGACTAACTTTTAAATTTGATAAGTGAGCGTATAGAATTTATAATTAGATCATTTTTCATAATTTCGTATATTAGAAGAAAATGTTATCGTATAATGAGTTAAAATCCACAAATAGTCTTAAATATTTTTTATAACTTTTGTATGATTACGATTTTAATATTCTAACGGTGATACTAGGCTTTTGAAAGAAAAAATATATTTTGTATGTAGAAAGCTTTCTATCGTTAACTACATTTCTATTATTATAAAACCTCTTATCGAGTCAATATCACAGATTAATTTAATACCGATTTAATTTTTTTGAAAGGGGATATTTTATTGCGGCCTTGTTTGATAAATAGAGGTTTGGGCAAAAATTAAAGTTTTGAGGCATAATTAGAGGTTTGACCAGTCAAATTCGCTAATATTGTTGTTTGGTGAATAGCGGATTGAGGTGAAACAGCTAATTTTGAAAAAGTTTATAATAGGAGCCTTTTTAAGATTAGAGATTTGATATTAGAGTTGTAAAGACTCTTTTACCCTTACCAGTTACCAAAAATCTCAAAATAACATTAATTAAATATTTTTTTCACCCTATTTATAAGTTAATCCTATTAACTTTTTTCTTTTTATTATCACATATTTATATGTATATTTAAATTTATTAATTAATTAAATTATATTAAAATAATTATGTAAATAATAAATTAATATATAAATCATTTAAATATGTTTAGAAAAGTTAAATTAAAAATAATTTTATAGATATAATTAATATTGATTAGATACAAAATATTGATAACTAATAAACTATTCAAACAAGTATTGAATATAATCATGTTCTTATATGTCCTTTTGCTTGTTTAAATAATCTAACAACTATAAGCTATCAGTTAATTTTACCAAACACTTTTATACAATCAGCTAATACAATCCGCTAGTCAAATCAACTAATGAAATCAGCTATCAGCTATTAGCTAATGTAATCTGCTATCCGCTAATTGTCAAACAAGGCCTGCCACTTTAGATAACGAACATTGATACGTGCCTCATTAAAAAACTTCCCTAACCTAGAATGGAGAAAAAAAGTGCAAAGCGTATCAATGTCTTACATTCTGTTTAAGAAAATTAGGACACTTGAATCAACAATACAAATCCTCACGCTATGAAACTTGCCACTCTTCATAGTAATCGACCAATCGTCGTAACCCTTTTTTCCCAAGTTGTCTGCGAGAAAATTGCACTCTCTGGGTACGATTAATATATTTGATTTTTAAGTGCTCGATTTCCTTCAACCTTTCTAGCTCGCCAAGTGTGGAGAAGTTGGATATTTGGATGTTCTAGTGGGAGGTGAAAATTGGACAATAAGACACAAGGATTTATAGTGGTTCGGCCTTCTAACAAGCACCTACATCCACTACCTTAGCTCCCCACTAAGGATTTCAACAAATTCACTCTTGAATTTCGTCCCCTTTTCTCGGCTTAGGAGGAAACTGTTACAACGATTAAGATAACTACCCTTAGCTTAATCAAATGCTCTCTTACAAGAGAAATTCTTAAGCAAACTTGAAATCCATCTAAAAGGTATTTGTTTGCACTATAAAGCTCTCACCCAAAACCTAAACACTTAAGCAATTTTGATAATATTTAGCTCACTAGTATTGTCTATACAAGAAAATGAACAATTAAGCTCTAAGACAAATTCTTGATAATTATGTTGTTGACAATTGAAGCATTAGCGTTCTATTGATGCTTGAAGGTCCCTTTTATACTCTCAATTAAGTTTTTAGCCGTTGAGGACCGTTGGGATGTTTTTGGAGCCGTTGAGACTTTATTTCGAACCATAAATGTTGTTCTACAGATGTCCGTTTCAAAACACTCGACCTCGTTTTGAAACACCCTTCTTCAGAACTAGCCGTTGAAGTCTCATGCAGCAGGCCGTATCGAAACGTCTATGGTCGTTTTGAAACCCTTCTAGCCGTATCAAAACGGTTACAACCTGTTTCTGTACGATTGACAGTTAAGCTGCAATTTAAATTATCGTTGGGAAAATAGCTGTTGAGGATTTTGACCGTTGAGGTCTTTGCCACGTAGGCGTATCGAAACGCTATGTAAAAATCCTCACCCAGATTAAAGCCCGTTTTGAAATAGACAGAGTTGTATCGAAACGTTTTGAAACTGTGAATGGTTGTTTCGAAACGCCTAAGGGTGTTTCGAAACACTTGGGTGGTTTTGTAAAGTTTGGCTTTAGAAAACACTTCAAAACCTCTTTAAAAAATCCTCAAACATGTTTTTCAGTTGTTTGGCCTTAAATGCACTTTTGAGATCTTTTCAATTTAGTCTAAAACTATTTTTCAATTATTATATCAAAACATTAGTTCTTCACAATATTTGTCACTCGATGTCTTTAGAAGCCTCCAAACAGGAAATGATTAATGGTTTGAACACTGACGGGCGAGACTGAGGTTTCAAGATCCATTGACCTGATAGTTTGCTATCGGTTTCAATGAGTAGTTTGTAGTTACTAGCCCATCGGGATTTACTGAATATCAATATTGCTTCTTTGATAGTCAACAGTTTAGTCGTGGTTGGATCCAAACGACCAGCTGATTTCGAAAACACCACCAAACTTCTCGCCCTTTCATCTCTTAAACATCCTTCTATTCCAGCTTCATCAAATCTCTCATTGATTGCTCCATCAATATTGAATTTTAATTCTCCAACAAGAGGATGTCTCCAAACTAATATTTTGTCATTAACTTGCTTGCATTCGACGAACCTGAAGTTATGTGGGTTACTTACTAGTTCGAAAACAACAATGCTTGAATCAGGCAATATTCCTTTACACCACCATGTTAGGCGTTGAGTTCATAGGTCGAAAATCTGGGCATCGTCCTTCTTAAACCCATTGAAAATCAAATCGTTTCTGAACAACCAGAATGACTACATCATACAGAAAAGATTAAGCTTCAAAACTACTTCATTCAACTTGGGCGAGAAAGAGTGAATCCAAAATTTAATAAGGTTGTTGATTGTACCTGAGAAAATCAAATGCACATCCCACAAAGAGCACCACTTCTGCAAAATGAACCAAAAGCTGTTGTAGTGACAGAACATGTAATTTGCGGTTTTCGAGGCATCTTCACAGAATGGAAACATCTAAGAAGAAATATGGGAGCTTCCTCAATTGGTTAAGTTCAGCCTTGTGGGCAATCTGCCATGGGTAGCTCTCCAAACGAAAGCCGCAACTTCTGGTGGAGCTAAGGTTGACCAAATGTATTTTCAGACATCATCTTTAGATTCAATGTTTGTATCAGCCAGAAAATTACACGACTTCACTGTAAACAAACCATTTGAATTTTCTTTCCATCTGATGATATCTGGTAAGGAGGAATTTGATTTTAAATTGTTAATAGTATGAGAGAAAAATTCCCACACTCTAACTTCTCAATCAAACAACCACCTCCTAAGGGGGATATTCCACCTCCAAACACTACCTATTATAGTCCCAAACTCAACAATAGTGCCACTCTTTTGGCATGTGAGGGCATAGATTCTAGGAAAGGAAACTTTCAGAGGCTCGTCACCAATCCACGTATCACTCTAGAAATGGATTTTCTCGCTGTTTCCCACCAAGAACCGTAAATTTTGTAAGAAGTAATTATCAGTAGAGGCAATTAATATTGAGATATTCCTCCAGATCAACGATTGATGAGGGTTTTTCAGATTGTGCGGCATGATAGATTGAAAATTGGCCCCATACCTTGCATTAATGATTTTACGCCAAAGACTATTAGGTTTTGAGCCGTATCGCCAAATTTACTTGAGCAGTAGAGCCTTGTTTTTTCTTGAAGTTCACTAAACCCAGACCGCCACAACATTTTGGAATGCACAATGTTTCCCAATTGATCTCATGGATTGCTCGTCGATCGGCGGATCCCCACAAGAATTTGACAATCACACTAGTAAGGATCTTACTTATCTTAACAGGAATATGAAAGATTGAAATGTAATACATTGATAATTTAGAGAGAATATATTTTACCAAGGTAACGCGACCCCCGAACGATCGTGACCCCTGAACGATAGTGAATTTGCTTTCCACCCTTTTAGTTTTGATCTCACACTCTGTACAACCGGATTCCACATGGAGGAATTATTCTTCAATAGTCCCAAAGGGAGTCCTAGATAGGTACTAGGCACGTGTTCGCTTTTACAAAAAAAATGTTAGATGCCAAAGTTTAAATGATAGTTTCATCCAGGTTAATCCCAATCAGCTTTGACTTATTTAAGTTCAGTTTCAACCCGATGCTAGCTCGAACCCCCTAAGGATTTGTAAAATATTTTTTTACTTCTGTTTCACTGGCTCCACTAAATACGATAAAATCATCAGCGAACCGTAAATGTGTTATTCCTTCCAGACTATTTTTGATTCTGACTTTGTTGAATAAACCTGAAGCAGTTGCCTTACGTAGTAGAGCACTCAACACTTCGGCAATCAAATTAAATAACATTAGGGAGAGGGGACATCCCTGTCGTAGCCCACGTTTTATTGGAAACGAGTTAGTAGGCGACCCATTTACAAGGATAGAAACATGGGCAGTGGAGATGCAAGACCTAATCCATGAGCACCACCGATTGCCGAACCCCATTTGCTTCATTGTGAATAGCAATAAATTTTAATCTACAGTGTCGTATGTCTTGCGAAAATTTGCTTTAAAAATGATACATTTTAATCATTTCTTCTTCAAAAAATCAATAATCTCGTTGGAAATAAGAACACAATCTAAAATATGCTTCCCTGGACAAAAACCGAACTGTATTTCGCCAATTAATTTCTCGGAGACAGTTTTGAGACGAAGGGCGAGAACTTTAGACAGTAACTTATAAATGTTTTCTACCAGGCTTATGGGTCTAAAGTCTTCCATTAAAACCGGATTTTTTACTTTTAGATTGAGAACGATGAACGAATGATTGAAGGAGGTATCATGAATTTTTCCTTTGAAAAATAACTAAAAGAAACTCAATATCTCAACTTTTAAATGATGCCAGAAATGTCTTAGAAAGGCCACGTTAAAAAGACTGCGATAATCTTTTGAAATAATAATCAATATTATTATAACAATTATTGTCTTTATATACGTTCATATAATCTTTAAATAAAACAATTAAAATATATTATACGATGACCAAGCACAAAAACTAACAAATTTGTATTGAAATTTAACCATTTGTTGAATTAGTTTCTACAAACATATTCCACATAAAATATTTTTGCTTACTTATTATATATATTCGATAAAATTAGTATTAATAAATACAAAAGTCTAAATAATTAAAATAGAAATAGTGTACAGGTTTGAAAACATGTAAAATTATATTAATAATTTTTTTTGAATATGTTGGTGCTCAAATTTAGGTCCCAAAGGATGATAAATATCTACTTTTACCACCAGGACATAAGGGATGAGCAATTATATTGATAAAATTAATAATTTAAATATGTAAAGTTACAATAATTCAATATTAGAGGATTTAAGTATATTTTATTTGGTACATTATATTTTCTTTTCTTGCCTTAAAGAATTTGTCTTGGGATAACGTGAGGACAAATTGTAGCCACCCAGGTTTCATGATTCCTTTCCGCGGGAATTTACCTTTGTCGTCGCTAAAGTATTCGTGTTAAATCAATTCCAAGTTATTTTCTTGGAAAATTAATCGATATACATATTGTGCAGTTTTTTTATATTTTTTATTTTAAGGCTTAAAATTTTAATTTAGAGTTCAGTTTGTAAATTTTAAATTTTAAATTTTAAATTTAGAATTTATAACTTACGACTTACGGTTAGAATTTTTTTTTAAATCGAATCATAAAGCCTATGAAACTGTAATAAATTATAGAAAATATGATATTAGATACAACACATACATACAAAGATGTACATATATACTTGTATAGTAGGAAAGGCTCTTGTTCCTTCTAAAATTTTTAGTTTAATAATATTTTAGGTACTTATTAATTTAACTCAAGTCAATTAAATTTTTGATCTCTCTATTTTTTTAAATTAAATATTTAATGAATCCCTGTTATTTTGAAATTAAATAACTTGCCTTTTCTTAATGCAACTTGAACGTTTTTTTTTGTTAATATTGTGAACATTTAAAATCACATGCGAGTCGGTCATAATTCACCTGCCGAATCTGATTTAAAATTTTAAAATGATTATTAAAAATTATATATTATAACTATACGTAATAACTTCCAATATATTATTTTAATATTAGAATTCTAGAATTAAGTAGCACGTTGTAGTTGATATATAAATATATATGTGCTTTCACGTCATCAATCTTATGAATGATACTTCGTTTTATTAACATTGTTTCTTATTGATTATTGTTAATTTTTTTTTAAAAATGACCATAGTTATTTAAAAAATATTATAAAAATATATTTAAAATTTATTGATTGGAGAATTTTTAAGTATATTTTTTCACATTCTTATCCCTAATAAATTTTAAATAACAATGAATAAAAGTTGAAAAAAACACACAAAAAAACTTAATTAATGACAATTTTTTTCACATTATTATATAAGGAATATTTTCTATTCACTAGTTAGATTTTACAATAATATGTCTTATTTTTAGTTTATTAATAATAATACACATATTTTACAGGCAAACAGCTAGAACTTAGATATTCTAAAAATAATAACATTTTATTTTTATTGTGATCGATCCAAGGGTTAATGACTTGACAATTAGATATTTATTAGGTTTTGTATTTTCTTTGGATTTTTTTCGTAATATATTACGGACATATACATTAAAAAGGACAGACGGAGGGTAAAACTCCCCTAAAAGGCAGAACGAGCTCCTCATAAAAAAAAGAGTTTTCTAAGAGACTTGTTGGGAAGACAAAACGAGTTCTATGACTATTGTTTAAATTAATGTAGATCTCAGTGTTAGAGTAGTTTCTAGAAATTCATAGTCTAGCCAATGAACACAGCAATAATGGTTGTGCTGTGTCATTATCTTTGGTTAGTTAGAGTCAGTTAGCAACGGCTAGGAATATTGTTAGATTGCCGTTAGTCTAATTGATTCCATACTAACAATAGGGTGTAACTATATAAACTGGTCCTTAATTAAGGATATTACAGTTTTCATTAATAAAAGCCAATGAGAGTGCCATCTCTCTTTCTTAATCATTTTCTACCCTATTTCTCTAAATCTAACATGGTATCAATCACCATTTTTTTTCCTGGAGATTGTCGTTCCGCTGTGCATATTGTTTCGTTCGTATTGTGTTCTTTGGAATTCGTTTCTGACGCTCTTGCAAGAACGTTAAACTGGAGATTCAGAATTTATCGCCTCGTCTCTCTTCACTGTAAGCTTTCTGTTGTTTACTTTCTTTTCGAGATTGTGTTGAGCTTTCAAGATTTGAGCGAAGGATGATTTTCTGGATCAATGTATGTTTCTTGCTTCAACTTTTAGATCTCAATTTCAAGAATATACTCTAGGTCGTAAGGATGTTTGTTTCGTGGTGACTCAGAGTCTGAAGAACAAACGAGTGATCTGTTTGGTGTATTCTTTAGATCTAGTGTTGAGCTCTCTTGATTTTGTTGTTTAAAGAATCTTGAGGCATTGCGTCAGTGTGAATTCTTGCTTGCGGTGGTGTTTTTCCTCTTATTCTGTGTTTCTGCTTGAGTGTTTTGGTTTGTCTGCAACCTGTTTGTTGAAATTCCTCAATCAGTCATGGTTCAAGAGTCTAATCCTGGTGCTACGGTTCTGCCTCAACCTGAGACTACAAGATCAAATCTGTCCTCTCCTCTTGACTCTACTGGTGGTTCTCAACCTTCCTCCTCTTTTCGCACCACATTTGTGCAACATTTTCCCAAACATGACACTGTTAAATTGACAGAACCCTCTTATATTCTTTGGAAACAGCAGGTGTTATTGATCATTGATGGCTATGGTCTTATGGACTTTATTTCTGACTCTTTTGTTCCTCCAAGTCGTGTTATTACCACTGCTACAGGTCAGACTCAAGAGAATCCAGAGTTTTTAGCTTGTCATCAGCAGGATAAGCTTCTTGCCTCGTGGTTATTGTCCACGGTTCATCCATATGTTCTACCTCATCTCTCGGGTCTCACCTCCACTCGTGCGATTTGGCGTACTGTGTCTCGACTCTATGGAGCTCGATCCAGTGCTAAGATTTCTGCTCTTCGACATAGCTTGCACTCTCAGAAGAAAGGTTGTCTCTCTGTGAGTGAATTTCTTGCTAAAGTTAAATTGATTTGTGACTCACTTAGTCAGTCTGGGAATTCTATTTCAGAATCAGAACAAGTTAGTGTGATCTTGTCGGGTTTATCGGTTGAGTTTGAGTCCGTTTTAGCAATTGCTTCTCGTGAAACTCTGTCTTTAGATGCTTTGACTGATATGTTGTTGGATTGTGAGGCACGACAGAGGGGTTTTCTTACTGATAGTTTGTCTGTTCAAGCTAATCTGGCTACTCGTCAACATTTGCCTACTTCTAATCCTTCTTCTGAAAATAGTTTGTCAGGGTTGAATGTTAATCAAAACTTGTCTGATCAAGGTCAGAATTTCTTTCGTGGTGGTCGTGGTGGAAATAATTTTCGAGGAGGTAGAGGTCGAGGTCGTTTCAATAATAATCGACCTCAATGTCAATTGTGTGGTCGTTTTGGACATGTTGTTCAGAAGTGTTATTATCGTTTTGATCTTAGTTTTCAAGGTCAATCTCAAGATTCTTTTACTGATGGTCAGTATGGTGATGGTCAAGGGCAACAAGTTTTATCCAATGTTGGTTTTCAGCAACGTTCAGATTTTTCTGGTCAAAATTATAGATCAAGTGCACCTGTTCAGTCTTATCAACAACACTCTCTGCGTACATCTGTTCCAACTCAGTTTCATCCTCAAGCTACACCTGTTCAAGCCTATAATCATGGTGTTACACAAGTTTCTGGTCTGCAGAATTCTGGTTTTCAGAATCAGTTCATGTCCTCTTCACCCTTGCACATGAATACTCCTCAGTTTAGAATTTTGGTGATCATCATTTTGCACCAGCTGGAGTTTCAGTGATGTCAGTTAACAATTCTCTTCCCTCCTCACCTACCTTGTCAGCAACTTCCAATGCAAAGGAGTCTGTCTCACCTATAGCTGCTAACTTTGCATCTGGTTCCTCCTCCAAGCTTGTTGTCCCTGGCGATATGGCATGGTTTCCTGACTCGGGAGCCACTCATCACATCACAAATGACAGTTCTGCTCTTCAGTCAGGTATGGTTTATGAAGGTAGTGATAGTTTATTGATGGGTAATTGTAGTAGTGTTTCTATTTCTCATATTGGTCAGGGTAGTCTTTCTACTCAGTCTAGGCCTTTGCTTCTTAAGAATTTGTTGCATGTTCCTGCTATAAAGAAGAACTTACTGTCTGTTTCTCAGTTAGCTAGGGAGAATGATGTTTATTTTGAATTTCATCCTACTCGGTGTTGTGTGAAGGATGCTCAGACACAAGCTACTCTTTTGGAGGGAGCCCTCACACCTGAAGGCCTCTACAAGTTAGTTACTCCTGGTTTCTCAAATTCAGATTGCTCTGTTTCTTATCAAGCTTGTAGTGTAACTAAGAATAGTAGTGATGGTGATTTGTGGCATAAACGTCTTGGACACCCATCTTTGCATGTTCTAAAGACTGTTCTTAAATCATGTAATGTTTCTTTTGATTTGAATAAAATGTCAGAAGTTTGTTCTGCTTGCTTAAAAGGAAAAGCTCATAAATTGCCTTTTGTTGCTTCCTCAACTACATATGATAGTCCTTTTCAGTTAGTGGTCTCTGATGTTTGGGGTCCACCACATGTTTCTTCTGAAGGTTTTAGCTATTATGTGTCATTTATAGATGTTTTTTCTCGACACACTTGGTTGTATTTGCTTAAGAGGAAGTCTGAAGTGATGGATTGTTTTATCAGTTTTTACAAACTTGTTGAGGTTCAATTTGGATGTAAGATAAAGGCATTGCAAACTGATGGTGGGGGAGAATTTTTGGGCTTAAGACCATGGTTGATTTCTAAGGGTATTCAACATAGAGTCTCTTGTCCTAAAACCTCTGAACAAAATGGCACTGCAGAAAGGAAACACAGGCATATTGTTGAAACTGGTTTGACTTTGCTTGCTCACTCTTCTATGCCTATGAAATATTGGAGTCATGCCTTTGTTGCTGCTGTTTTTCTTATAAATAGGCTCCCTACAGCTGTTTTGCAAGATAGAACACCTTATGAAGTTCTTTTTGGTAAGCCACCTGACTATTCCTCTCTTAGAGTGTTTGGTTGTGCTTGCTTCCCCTATCTAAGGCCTTTCCATCGACATAAGCTGGAGTTTAGGTCTCAACAGTGTGTATTCTTTGGTTATAGTCCTCAACATAAAGGATATAAGTGTTTAGATGCTAATGAGAGACTTTTTATTTCAAGACATGTTACTTTTGTGGAGTCTTTGTTTCCTTTTGCTTCTCTTCCAAATTCTTCTGTTGATAATTCAACAGTAAGTTATTTTCCCTTGGTGAGTCAATCTTTTTTGCATCATGAAGATGTTTCTTCCTCTCAAGAGATTCCCTCTTCTTTTGTTTCATCTCAAGCATGCTCACAGTCTCCTAATGTTGCTGGTACATCTGCTGGTCCTGGTGTTGCCACTGATGTTCAAGAAGAATTAGTTATTCCTTCTTCTCAAGGTGTGGTTAGGATTCCAGAAGAATCTGTTTTGCCACCAGTTCAGACTGATCATCTAGCTTCTATCTTGAGTGTTGATCATTCTAGGGGCTTGTCTAGTCCACAAGTAATGTCAGACATTCCTTCTTCAGAAGATTTGTCTTGTCCTGCAGTTCAATCAACAGTTAATTTTCCTTCTACTGAAGCTGCTGTCTCTGATCAGTTTGATGCTTCAGCTCATTCTCCAATTGAGAGTCCTTCTAGGGAGGATTTTGTCAGTTCTGCTTCTCCTTATTTTCAGGATACTGACCATAATGTTCCTGATTCTGCTGTGATCAGTGATGATAGAGAGCATGTTTCTTCAGCAGCACCTTCTTCTTTTCGAACTGATAGTGATGTTTTGCATAGGCCTAGTATACCTTCATCAGCCTCTCATGTTGATCATTCTTGTTTTGAGGATAGAGGTTGTGTTCAGCAGATTTCTTGTGAGGATCAGTCTACTAGGAATGTGCACTCTATGGTTACGAGAAGTAAAAATGGCATTCGAAAGCCTAAAGCTTTTCAGACAGAATGTGTTCATTCTGATTTGGTTGTTGAGCCTCGAACAATTCAAGAAGCTTTCAAAGATAAGAATTGGACAGCTGCTGCAAAGGCTGAGTATGATGCTTTGATAAGTAATAAAACTTGGTCTCTTGTTCCACTTCTTTCAAATCGAAAGGCTGTCAACTGTAAGTGGATATTCAAATTAAAAAAAATGCTGATAGATCTATTGGACGATATAAGGCAAGATTGGTTGCAAAAGGGTATCTTCAAGAGGCTGGTATAGATTTTCATGAAGTCTTTAGTCCAGTTGTGAAGCCAGTTACAGTAAGGACCATTCTTTCACTTGCTGTGACACGTGGCTGGTGTCTACGACAAGTAGACATAAATAATGCTTTTTTAAATGGTGACTTGTCTGAAGAGGTTTACATGAGTCAACCACCTGGGTATGAGCAAGGTGATAAAAGTCGGCAACTGGTGTGCAAGCTACACAAGGCCATTTATGGTCTCAAACAGGCCCCTAGAGCCTGATTTGAGAAGCTTAAAGGGTATTTACAGTCTGATGGTTTTGTTTTAACTAAATCTGATTCTTCCTTGTTTGTGAAGATAACAAATCAGAATACTGTTTACCTATTGGTGTATGTAGATGACATTATTCTCACAGGTGATGATGATCATGAAATTCAACAAGTTATTAATGATTTGGATAAAGCTTTTTCATTGAAAGATTTAGGCAGATTGCATTATTTTCTGGGAATTGAAGTCAATTATGTCTCGGATGCTGTTTTTCTTTGTCAGCGTAAATACATCATTGATCTTCTCAAGAAGAGTGGTTTGGATCAATCCAAGGAGCTGCCTACTCCCATGCTCACAAGTTGTAAGCTGTCTAGCACTGAAGGTACTCCTATTGATAATGTGACTGAATATAGGAGTATAGTTGGAGCATTACAATACATTGTAATTACTCGTTCTGAGATTGCGTTTGCTGTAAATAAGGCATGTCAATTCATGCAGGCACCTCTAGACACCCATTTACAGTTGGTAAAACGTATTTTGAGGTATTTTGGTGGTACTTTAGATTTTGGTCTTCGGTTTGTATCTTCTCTTTGTTTGTCCATAATTGGTTATGCTGATGCAAATTGGGGATCCGACTATGATGATCGTCGGTCCACTTCAGGTTTTTGCATTTATTTTGGGAATAATCCTGTGTCTTGGGGATCAAAAAAGCAGTCGGTAGTTTCTCGTTCAACTGCTGAGGCTGAATATAGGAGTGTTGCCTGTGCAACCACTGAGATCATCTGGCTTGAGTCATTGTTGCATGAGTTGGGTGTACGAGTGGATAGAAAATTTGTGCTTTGGTGTGATAATTCAAGTGTTGTTGCACTTTTTGCTAATCCAGTTATGCATTCCAAGTTCAAGCATGTTGAATTGGATCTTTATTTTGTTCGTGAGAAAGTTGCTTCTGGGTTGCTTGAAGTTAATGAGGTTCCAGCCTTCGAGCAAGTTGCAGATGTTATGACTAAGCCCCTATCTGCTCCTGTTTTTCATCGACATCGAGCCAAGTTATCTGTTATGTCTATGCTTTCATCTTAGTCTTGTCTGTTTGCTTTCTTGTTTGTGTTTGTGTTTTCTCTGCTTTTTTTCTTTGTTTGCAGGTTAATTCAGAGTTAGAATGGTCAAGACTTGTTGTTGCAGGGAGAATGTTAGAGTAGTTTCTAGAAATTCATAGTCTAGCCAATGAACACAGCAATAATGGTTGTGCTGTGTCATTATCTTTGGTTAGTTAGAGTCAGTTAGCAACGGCTAGGAATATTGTTAGATTGTCGTTAGTCTAATTGATTCCATACTAACAATAGGGTGTAACTATATAAACTGGTCCTTAATTAAGGATATTACAGTTTTCATTAATAAAAGCCAATGAGAGTGTCGTCTCTCTTTCTTAATCATTTTCTATCCTATTTCTCTAAATCTAACACTCAGTATTTCTGACGTACGTCAAATTTTTAGTTTTTTAAGTTTATATCACAAATAAGTATTTAAAATATATTATTCTTTTCATCAAAAGTACCGATTTTTTTTTATCAAAACAAGTATCTAAAGTACACTTTTTTTTGGTCAAAATAGGTATATTTTTGGTCAAAATATGTTCCTAAAAGTTGATGTGTGATATTGATTAAAAAAATAATTTAGGTACCTATTTGACCAAAAAAAATATTTTAGGTACATACTTTAACGAAAAAATAGTTTAGGTACCTATTTTGACTAAAAATATATTTTAGATATTTATTTTGACCAAAAAATATTTTAAGTACTAGAATGAAAATGTGATATACTTTTTATATTTATTTTTTGATATAAGCTTTTTTAATATAAAACTATATTTCTCTAAAAATCACACCTTCCTTTTTCCTTTATACGATATTAAAAAATAATGAAATTTTAATCAAGGTGTGTGAGATGTTTTTTCTACCTTAATTAATCTTCACATTTGACATGATGTAGTTTTAATATTTGTGACTGCTGTAGTATACACTATAAAAATAAAAAGTCAATGAGGTTTTGTTAACCCTCCCCCTGATAAACACCGCTATCAATGACCTAACTTTGGTAGTAACACGACAAACGAAATGATGCCGAAGATATCATAATATATTCGCTGTTTTGTCTCGCTGCCATCGTGGTTGGATTCGATTGGAATATGCCTTGGAGTCAGCAGCAGTGTTCTTCGGGATTCTCAGCCATCTGTCTCTAGTCTCAATCTTTCCTCTTTCTTGGTAATTTCCTCGAACAATTAGAGGGCATGGGCAAACCTCAGACTGTTCCTCTGCATTCACACAATTGTTCACATGCAGAGTTTCACAGCCACAAAACATAATGATATTTCAGTTTTGTGGTGCTAATTCAATAATTCGTGTAATCCTATCTCTTTTTGCCACCTTCGCATTATTGTTTTTTTGAAGAGAATATTCAAAGCCTGTGATTTGATTCAGTAGCACGTGGGAACGACATGGGCGTGGGGCATCTCCGCTATTAATTATCATTCTTCAGATTCGAGTTTTGGGAATTGAAGATGTGAACATCTACCAATGGATCAGATTTTTTGCACATTAAATATGTTCTAGAGAACGTTTTTGATGAAATCTCTTTAGTTTCACGATATTTTAATACTACATATGATAAGTTATCAAAACATTTACGAGGTTGTGGAGGTCTAGATCTCATCTGATGAAATATCTTGTTAGTTTGGAGGAAGAAACTGATTTGGAAAATGTCGACTTAAAGGTGAGAGATCATAAAAAAAAATTATGATGGAAATTTCTACACACTCTTGAGCTTTTTGTTTTAGGGTTTAGTTTATAAGATTCAAAAATTATACTGTATAGTTAAGGATTTAGATTTTGACTTTTAAACATATAGACTTGTGTAAGTTTTTTTTTGTTGTTACAGAATCACATGTATCAAAGAATTAATTACGAGGTTTAAGTAAGATGATAATCATCCTTTCTACTTTAATCAATGGTCAAGGGTTCAATCCTATGCGGATGCAACAACTCGATCTTGAATTATCTAAAAATAACAACATTTTTTAATGAATCAAATTCTGGAACACCTCAAACTTATTTAAAAGCATAACAAAAACGAGCGAATTAAAAGTAACAAATATTGCTTCATTAAATACCTAACTTGAGGGTTGATGGGTTTGGCAAGGCAATGTGCTTGCTAGTCGTAGCTATGTCGAGGGTTGAAAGCCATGTGCCGGTGGCTAGCACGTTGCTATGTCCTTTCGGTCATATAATTATTGGTTCTACACCTATTATCGGGATGAATCCGACGATATTGAGATAATCTCATCTCTTAATAATTTTATAATTGAGTATTTTTTATATATTTTTTATAGATGATATTACTTTTTAGTCGCTAAAGTTTTAAAATATTATTTTTTAAAATTTGCACATTTAATTAAATCTGTGTCCGTATCTATCTATCATTATGAATTAGTGTAATAACGTCGAACAATCTAATGAGGTATAACCTCCTCCGCCTCATAAATGCATCAACATATATATTATTTGATACACATTTGCGTTGAAAAATTAAAAAATCTAACATGGAAAAAGAAATCTATACCCTAAAAAAATCTTTGCATTTTCATTCACGAACGAAAATTATTTATATACAAACCTAATTAATTATGAAAACACATACATATATATAATGTAGTAATAAAAACATCATTTTTTTGTACATGCTTGAAATTATTCCCATTATACTTGCAATGTGAAGGGGGAAATATGGTGTAAGTTCTTTTTTTTTTGGATAAGTGTTGTATTTTATTTACCCAAGACAAGAAGAACAAAACAACATACTAAACTTGATTCTTAGGCATCCATCCCAAAGGGAATTCCCCAAGCCTCAAGCAAGTTTCTATTTACATTTTCATTTTGGACTATCCTACGTTGAATCTTTACACTCAAATTCATTTGTATACAAGCTATTAGAGTATCTATCCCTCTACTTACACCTTGAAAACGCCTTCGATTTCTTTCCTCCCAAACGCAATACACAAACGAGCACCATGCTACTTTCAAAATGTAAACGATCAAGGACTTCCCCTTTAAATGAGTGCACAACCAGCAAAGCTCCTCCTCCCATTCCGCCATCATTCGATGAACACCGCATCTCTCAAGAACAACATTCCAAATACTTCGCGAGTAAGGACATCCAGCAAACAGATGATTTCTTGTTTCACTAGCATCCCAGCACAGCACACATGAATCATTTTGCTCATAAGGCACAATTCCCATCTGCTTCAATCTATCCAGTGTTGGTAATCGATCAAATATTACCATCCATGTTCGAATCGAGTGCTTTGGAATATGTCCACCAAACCAAATCAATCTATGCCATATAACTGTAGGCCTAGTCTCACAAATCACGTCCCAGATGGCTTTAACTTGAACAGTTGTTCCTGCACTTAAGGATGCAGAAAGGTCAGGCCTAAGCTTCAACATTTTCCTCAAATACCAGCTATGATGAGGCTTTCCTTCAATTGACCAAACCTCACTGCCTTTGAACACATACTCCTTGACCCAAGCAACCCAAAGTGAGCCTTCAACAGGTAACATATTTTTCAGCAACAAGACAAAACAAGCCTTGTTCCACTCATGCAAATCCCTTATTCCCAAACCACCCTCACGTCTGGGCTTACAGATAGCCTTTCAACTGATTCTAGCACCAGCAGCAGCAACATCCTTTCCTTTCCAAAAGAACCTCATGTAAAGGGATTCAATCTTCTGAATAACACCCTTTGGGAGCATCACTTGCCTACACCAATAGTTGACAACACTGAAGAGCACACTTCTGATCAGTTGTAATCTGCTAGCAAAATTCAGCAACCTACACAACCAGTGTCCCAATCTTGCTTTAGTCCCCTCCAAAAGACTGGTACAGTCTTTTTCAGAAAGCTTCCTGGTGACTAAAGGAATGTCTAAGTACCTTACAGGTAATTGGCCAATTTTAAAACCAGTCATTCTACCCATTTCACTCTGCTGGTCATTTGAAATACATGCAGTGAACAATTCAGATTTTGCAGCATTTAACCTCAAACCAGAAAGATCATAGAATTTCTCCAGTACACATTGGATACCAATCAAAGAATCCAGATTCCCTTTGCAGAAGATTAGAAGGTCATCTGCAAAGCAAAGATGAGTGAGCCCTTTTCTCTTACACTTGGGGTGAAATTGAAAGATTTTGTTCTTTGCAGCAAGATCCAAAAGGTGGGACAACACATTCATGGTCAAAACAAAGAGATAAGGAGACAATGGGTCTCCTTGTCTCACTCCTCTTTTTTCCTTCAAAGAAACCAACAAGGCTCCCATTCAGAGTGATGGAGAACCTACTACTAGTGTAGCATGCAATTATCCACCTCCTAAACATCTCAGGGAGATTAATAGCTTCCAAGATCTTGTCTAAAAAACCCCAATTCAAAGAGTCAAAATCCTTCTGCAAGTCAACTTTAAGAGCACATCTAGGTGAAATAACCTTCCTATCATACCCTTTAACCAACTCTTGTGCTAGAAGTGTGTTATCAGTTATACTTCTATTCTTAATGAAAGCTGACTGGTTTTTTGAAATTAAAGAAGGCAACAAAGTTGTCATTCTTCCCACCAAAATCTTAGTAATAGCTTTGTAGATTACAGAACAACAAGATATTGGTCGAAACTCTTTTGCTTTACAAGCACCAAGAGTCTTAGGAACCAGAGTGATTGCAGTAGCATTAAAAGCAGGAATAAGAGATGATGTTGCAAAGAAATACCTTATAGCAGCAGCACAGTCCCCTCCCACAATAGACCAAGCAAATTGGAAGAACCAAGGAGTATAGCCATCAGTAGGGGTGTTTAAATCCGGGTACCCGGGTGTTCGGGTACCCGAAGTACCGGGTACCCGGATCGTCGGGTATCTATAAAATCGGCCCATGTCCCGACCCGGAAATTACGGGTACCCGGTAATCGGGTACCCGGACGTTGCGGGTACCCGAAAAATTAGGTATCGGGTACTCAGATTTTTACCATTTTTCAAATCATTAAATTAAAAAATATATATATACACAAATTTAAAAGTTCGAATTACATAATTCAACATCCAAACATATAATTTTAAAATCCTATTTACAAATTACATTGTATTTTATATTTTTATTTATTACTATAGATTACCATAAATTTAAAACTTCAAATTTTATTTTTTTTCAATGTGAAATTCTTATTACTATAATGTATAAATGTGTGGAGTGCGAATATTGTAAATTATAATATATATATATATATATATATATATATATATATATATATATATATATATAAACTGCGGTGAAATACATATACATACAACTAATAGTCTAATACTATAAACTGTAATATATTGTATATACATATATTGTAATACTCTAAATTGTAATATATATATATATATATATATATATATATATATATATATATATATATATATATGAAATTGACAGAGAAGATTACTGTGAATTGTAAAGTGAGAGTATTTGAGGGATTGAGATTTAAAAATTAGGTTGTTTGATTTGGAAATATAGTGAATATAAGGATATTTTGTTTAAAAAATAATTATATTTAAAATTAAAAAAATTAGGAACCGGGTACCCGAAATTTTCTACTTTTGTGACCCGGGCCCGACCCGGGAAATGGCGGGCCGGGTACCCGACCCGGGTAAAAAAAATTTTCCGGGTAATTACCCGGTTATTTGTGTTCGGGTAGTCGGGTCGGGTAATTTTGAACACCCCTAGCCATCAGGCCCAGGGGCCTTGTTTTTCCCCTGGCTAAAAAATGCCTTCTTAATTTCCTCATCTGATATACTTTGAACCAGGCTTTCATGATCCTCTTCTGGTACAGCTACTTGTAAAATACTTCTGAGATCCTCAACAGAACATCCACCAACCCCACTACAAGAAAATAGATTTTTAGTGACATCAAAAATAGTTACTAAAAATATTAAATTTAGTCACTGAAATTTATAGTGACTATTTTTCCGAGTCGTCACCTGTCGTCACTAATAACTCCGTCACTATTATATTAATGACAACTATTATGCATTTTGTCACAATAAGTTATATTTTTTATGACAATATTTTTTGACACAAAAAATTAATAACAGTGACTAAAACTTAGACACTAATGTTATTCTTATTAGTGACAAACATTTTATCACAAATACATATTGAAATATGGTCTAAAATACATTGTCACTTTCAATAACAATAAAATAATTATATTTTTTTAGTTGAAACCATCTTATTCAAGCCCGGATCGGGCATTGTCATGCTGCACTCAAAGGGACTCATCCCATACAAGTCAGTCTTTCATCGCGTGTCCATTATGTAAGGACTTATCTCGATAGCGTCGTCTCATGATCCGCCAAGCAACACGCACACTGAATATCTCTTTCGCAGGGGCATAGCGAATGTGCTAGATATCAACCATTGACTTCGGCGACGAGCACGATATGAGGCCCTTTGCCCCCAAATTGGTCCCTAATAGGTCATCCACTTGGTCTCAATGGCTTGTACACCTAGAACCCACATGAGCCTAAGAGAAGGTCTCACTTACACCAAGCCAGCTCGGCTACTAGCCCATGGCGAGGGGATTAATTATAGATGATGTCGTATATTCATGAATCATTTTTAATAAATAAATAAATACAATGCGTGGTTTCGTGGAGGATCGAACCTGGAACCTTTAGGGGGAGAGTGCAATGTCTATCCACTAGGCTAGACAAGAAATTTAATATTACTTTAAAAGTAAAATATTATTTAGGTTAAATTGTAATTGAAATTAATTTTATTTATTTTAAAAGTATATATTAATTATAACAATAATTAATATAATAATAATTTAATTAATTTTTATATGGTTTTCTATACGAGATACGTTTGTTGAAGAAAATATATAAAAATAATTGAGTTGATTTTAAAATATAAACATATGAATATTAAGATTTACACCTAAATTATTGATAGAATTATCCCTTATGTGATAATTATTTACCATACTGACAATGCAAATTTTACCTCCACAAGAAAAGTTAAAACAAATATTGAGTGTAAAATTTTGCTATCACATATTATGTCAAGATTAAATATTAGTCTTTTTACTTTAATTTGTTCACTTTAAGTTTATATACTTTCTATTCAAGAAAATATGTACTTTTAAAATTTTGAAATTTCGACCTTGACATGAATGATAGTCTTTAAATATGTTAAGTAAAACTTTTGATTTTCATTCTTTTGTTCAATCATTTTTAGTCATTGTAATTTAATCATATTGTCGTTGTCCTGTTTGGATTAGGATTGAAGTTTTAAAATTTCAAAAATATAGGGACTAAAATTGATCAAAATAGAATGACTAAAACAACAATTTACACATAGTGTAGAGACTAATAGAATTATTTTATCTTTTGATAAACTAGTTTATGCCTTTATGGTAACTTCATTTTTTTATAATTGTTATTATTACTATAATTATAAAAATAAATTTTTTATTGTGACAATATATAACTTGTCATTAAGTTTATTTTTTTTATTGGTGACAAAATTTATCACAACAAAAGTAAAATTTTAAGTGACAAACAATTGCATTGTCACAACAAATATCAAATTATAGTGACAACTTTATATATCGTCACTATCATGTGTCAAAGTTTTAGTGGCAATGAACTTTGTGTCACGGTTATAAACTTATAGTGAGAATTTAATTGTGAAAAATGTAATCGTCACAATTACTACTATAATAGTGACCAAATAAAAATACATCACAATTACTTATGCTAATAGTGTCGCACAAAAAATCTGACACAAAAGTTTAATATTTGTGACAAAATTATTGCTAGTCACTGACAATTTGTCACTAAAAGTCTATATTCTTGTAGTGCCCCCTAATCCACTTGACCAATCTGCCCAGTGAAATATTTTTCAAACTCAGCAGCAATACTATCAAAGGTCTCCAATCTGTTTCCCAACTCATCATACAAGAAATTTATTGTGCTTTTCTTTCTCTTCACAGCAACCATATCATGGAAGAATTTAGTCCCCTGATCCCCTTCAGTTATCCACTGTACCTTAGCCTTTTGTTTGTAAAAGAGTACTTCAGCCTTCTCCAAAGTAAGAAGCTCCTCCTGAATTAATCTTTCTTGCAGCACATTTCCTTGTTGAACAGGCAATCTCAGATTCAGATTTTGAATGGCCTCCAATTGAGCTCTTTTATCCTTCACTCTCTTCGAGATCTTAGAAAAGTGACTTTGGTTCAAAGCCTTCAAGTGCACTTTAAGCCTTTTAAGTTTTGCAAAAAGAACTCTCATTGGGTTACCCTCCACTGGTTCCATCCATGGGTTCTGAACCACCTTCCTAAAATCTGGATGCTCAGTCCAAAAATTAAAAAACTTAAAAGGTTTTGGCCTCTACACAACATCCTTATCACACAGTTTTACCACAGCAAGGCAATGATCAGATATTCCTGGAGGAAGAAACTCAACTCCAGAGTTTGGAATCTCAGCACACCAACAGTGATTGACAAGCACCCTATCAAGTTTCCTTGCAAGAAACCCCTCCTCATGCTTATTTGTCCAAGTGAAAGTTGGGCCAGCAAATGGATGATCCAGTAGCCCCACATTACTTAAGCATTCCTGAAACTCTAGCATATCAGAAGAGCAATGTGGCCCTAATGTCTCAATGTCAGAACTTTCCTCTGCTGAGAGAGTGACATTAAAGTCACCTCCAACCATCCAGGGCAACTCTCCAGTTAGAGATGCAACAAACCTAAGTTGATCCCACAGCTTACGCCTCTGCACACCACTATTACTGACATACACAGCTGAAAGGAAGATTACCCTACCATCCAGGTGACCTTTGACAGTAACAAGTTGATCATCCGAATGAACCACTGAGAAATCAGACCCTTTCTTGCATAATATCCATACTCTACCCAAATCAACATGCAGGTTATTATGAAAGCAAATCCACTCAGAGCTATATTTAGCAAACAAATTATGAAAGTTCACTTCTCGCACTCTAGTTTCAACCAAACAGACAACAGAAGCTTGAAGACTATTCAAACGCTTGAACACATTACTCTGTTTCAGGGAGTTATTGAACCCCCTGATGTTCCAAAAGATTACAGACATTAATGAGATCGAGTAGGCCCACCTTGCGACCCCCTCAACTTAAGCTTATCCCCCTTCTTAGCTTTCATTTCATGCAATAGGTTAGCCACTCCCATTGCAGCAAGTCGAGGTTTCCGAGGCTCCTCTTCATTTGAAATGTCATTTAGGACCTCAAACTTGTTTTTCGAACCACTAAGAGCAGTCTTGTCCTTAGACTTTGATACAGGGCTCACCAGTAGAGGGAACTCACCAGTAGTTAGCACCACCCCCCATTAACGTTTGTCACAGTGGCACAAGGAACCACATCCCCAACAGCTAGCTCAACATTACCAATGGACTTGTCAGTGGCCATTGCCGAGGCAAGCTCAACACTAACTCGTCCAGGAGTAATGGCCTCAGCCGCAGAGGAAGGTTCAACACTAGACCCCGCACTAGTTCCCACATCATTTAAAATCTCATTGTTAACAGTAGGATTAATCAGATTTGCAGCATCAGTAGGTGGAACATCTACCGGTTTCTTCCTAACTCTCCATTCCGCATTATTTTGGTTCTTCCAATCAGCAACCCCCTCCTCAAATAGTTCCGGCGGTGGAGCAATGGCAAATGAACCCTCCGAAGTCACTGGCGGCGGAAAGTATTCTAAAGCTAGATCCCCACCCGCACCTAACAACTTTCGCCAATCCGTCGTAGCCATAGCACAGAAGCGTCACCACGCAGTAAGGAACAATCGAAACCCACTGGAAATCAACAAGAAATCGACAAGAAAGACCAGAGAAGAAATGAGGATTTTCGCAGGCAGTTAGACCCGCTAACGTGCACCTGAGGAGAAAACTCTCATTTAATCAAATACTTTACATCTTTTGTTTTTTTGTTTTTTATCAAATACTTTACATCTTTTGTTTAATGTTTGAAGGAAAAAAATTGATGCGCAAGCTATCTAATTTTTATTTTACATAATTTTATTAGTTTTAAGGTTTGGGGTGTTAATTTAAGGTTTAAAGGTTTATGTTATAAAGTTTAGAGTTTAGGATTTAGGCTTTAAATTTAAGGTTTATATTTTATGATTTTAGGTTTGAGAATATCGATTTTAGATTTTAAAAAATTATGTAATATATTTTTACACAAGCTCATATATCAAAACATAACTATTAACGTTTATAAACTACATGGTACGATTGTATGATAATATTTGAAATTTTATAATATATGTAATTTTTATTTTACGTTCTTCCCTTTTCATGTTTTATTTTGGTACAACCAAAGTACCATATTCCATTTTTTATAAATATTTTGGTAATATATATCATAATTGGATTTATATATATCCTTTGTCGTTGTCTTATACCAATAGGTGCATACCCCACTCCTCAATTCAAGAAAATGAAGCATGTGGAGTACGTTTAGATGCCCAAAAATATTTTATATATTTCAACATCATCAACAAATTAACAAATAAAAAGATGTAGGAGGTGGACATTTCAAGTTCATATGTCAATATCAATTTATAAATTTGGAAAAATTACATTCTATTATTGAAGGGTGTTTCTTTTAAGGGAAAACTACACCGGTGGTCCCCAAACTATTACTGTTTTTTTATTTTGGTCCCTAAACTATGTTTTTCGGCAAAATCGTCCCTTCTGTTATATAGTTATCCTGTTTTGGTCCCCCGACGTTAAATAGCTAACGGTTTTACCGACGTGGCATTTTTTAAATATTTTTTAATCATTTCTCTCTCCTCTTAAAAAATGACACGTCAGCAAAACCGTTAGCTATTTAACGCCGGGACTAAAACAGGAGAACTATGTAACAGAAGGGACGATTTTGCTGAAAAACACAGTTTGGGGACCAAAATAAGAAAACAATAATAGTTGGGGGACCACCGGTGTAGTTTTCCCTTCTTTTAAACCTAAATTTAACTACCGTGACAAGTATTTTCTTTTATTTGTTTTTTTTGCCGGTAATCAATAATCAATCTTAATGTTGATTGTCGACCACTAAGATCATTATTTTTGTTTTTTTTTATATTTTAATAAGGATCTCTGCTTTTGTGGCGTGCTTATCTCTGCCTTTATGACACGTTTATCTCTGCTTTTATGGCACGGTTATCTCTGCTTTTATGGTACATTTTTTTTGTGGTTCGTTTCATATGTTGTTTTGGCATGATTTCAGCATACCTTAGCAGTCGTTTGATGCTCATACCGAGATCTTCACGGTGCTAGTTTCTGATTTGATTCTGTCGGTAGTCATAGAAAGATAGATCCCCACTTGGTTAATGGTTGTTTGTCGATGTAATCAGACATGGGTAGCGGGGAAATTTACCTTTTGGTTCACTCACCACTACTTTTTCACCTCGTAAAGCGTCTCGTTTAGATAGAGACAAAGAAATCCAAGAAGACTTCTAAATTTTGAGGGTATGCTAATTCGAAGGAAGTATTTACTTTTCTTTGCACCTTTAAATTGTATGAGAATTTAGTTGACAAATTCCCATTATTCTTCCTCTTAATGTGTTGTACTTGTAATATTTTTTATGATTATAATATTCAGTTGTTATTGTCAAAAAAATTTCATATATCAATATCAAAATAAATAAATATAATAAAAAAGGAAATGCACTGATAATAAAAAGGAAATATTTTATAAGTTAGGTTGGTTTTCGTCATTTGTTTAATTTTTTTATTGAACAAAGGCCGACATGCATTAGACGAATATAAAAAAAAAATACAGAACAAGATGACGAACAAGTATTCTATAGAAAATAGAGGAACGTGAGAGAAACCAAGAGCACAATCAGTGACAGAGCTTATAGCTCTTGGGAGGGGCTGTGTTCCCCGCAGGGGAAATTCTTTTTTACCCTTTTATTTTTTATATTTTTTTAAAATAAATTAGAATAGTTGTGAATTTACCTTTCCATCTTTCAAATTTTATGTTTTGCCTCCCACTTTAAATTTTGGCTCCGTCACTGAGCACAATAGACAACAAACACATGCAACAACCAAGAAAAACATCAACAAGACCACAACGAACAGAAGTAAAACATACAGGAAAACAAGAACATAAATCCAAACAAAACCAAAACAGAGGACGAGATAAAGAGCAAGCCAGCAATCATGTCTTCAGCTGCATGACGAATTCGGGGTCACGAAAACATAAAACATTGAAAGAAATGTAGGGAGACGAGCCATTTATAAACACCGCGTCACAGATCTTGAATCGCCGATGAAGAATAGGCACCGAAGGAGAAGAGACGCCGGAAAGTTCAGATTACAGATTATAGAGTTTACTATAGCCGGTGAGAAATCGTCATGTTTTCAATTAAAAGTTTAAAATTTTGATTTAACATTTAAGAATTTTAAAGTTTGTATATAGTATACAGGTTACACAGTTTAGTATAGCTAGGTTACATGCAAAACCTGAGATATATTAACATACATGATTTAGTATGTTGATTTAGTGAGATGAGACGCTATATCTCTAAGTAAAGTTGGAAATTTGAATCATGATACTGTAAATGCTCAAAAAAAAGTTGGGAGGGTTACCCTCATATTAGACCTCTACAAAACCTGATCCGAATACTCTTTCAATGAATTGGATGTATGTGGTTAAACAAAAAATAAAGGCTTAAGTGTATGATAAGCACTTAAACTTTAGGGGAAAATTAATTAAGTCTTTAATTATTTTTGCACCCAATTAAGCCATTATACTTAAAAATTTCATCAATTCACCTCTTTGACCAACATTGACCGTTATATTTAACAATTTTTTAGACCAATTGGTGTACCGTGTCATGTTACAATGTTGTCAGTTAACATTTTTAAAATTAATTATTTTATTTAAAATTCTTTAAAAATTCTAAAAATTCTAAAAACATATAAAAATTATAAAAAAATAGTTCTCTAAAAAATTTGAAAATATCACATGACAGAACTGTACTGTATCACATAAAAATAATATCTCAAGAAAAAATCGTTAAAATTTAATGGTCAAAGGGTTTAATTGATAAAATTTTAGAGTATTTAATTAAGTAAAAAAAGGTTAGGTGCTTAATTAATTCTTTTCCAAAAGTTAAAGGCTTATGATACCCTAAGAAAAAATAAATAAATTTTACATAATATAATAATTTTAATAAAAAATATTAACAAATTAAAAGTTCACTACGTGTCACAATTTTATTTTTAATTGATTTCAGGTACGTGTCACCGATCTCAAACTCCACTGTACAAAATATGAGTTTTTAAATAATAAATTGCATTAATCAATTCCAAATTCCGTGGGCAAGAAGTCAATGAATTTCGGTAGAACTTTTGAGAAGCGGGAAGTTTATAATTGATCATATTTTATGGGATTAATTATAACAAGAAATGATATCGTATACACTGGAGTGCCTTAGTTTTAGGGTATAAGGAGTTAGTTTAGGGTATAAGGTTTAAGGGTTTAAGTGTAGGGGTTTAGAATTTAGGGATAGTTGTTTTAATTGAAGGTTAGAGTTATAATTTAAGCTTTATAGGTTATGATTTAATTTTTAGGCTAATATGATGAGAATTTAGGTTTTAACATATAAAGCTTAAATTATAATTTTAAATCTTAAATTGAAACAATTATGCCTAAATTCTAACCTCATACACCTAAATCCCTAAACCCTATACCCTAAAACTAAAGCGTTTTTAATTTCTACCGCATGTGTATAAGATATTTATCCTTATAACAAATGTGAGTTAGAATTAAAATATCATGTTAATTTAAAATTTAGTATTAAAATATATGTCAACTGAAATAACATAAATGAATAAACGTGTCAAAATTTATAAATATGAACTATTTTTATTGTAATATATAATAAATTGGTAATAATAAAGTTAATATGATTTCATAACGCTTAAAGCCTTAAACATTAAGATAACAAAAATGAATAAAATGTGTCAAAATATCAGAACATGGTATAAACACACACACATATATATAATTGAGTTATTATGAAAAATTATTCGAACACAAACTGATATTAAAATAAAACAAATAGAACACACTCGAAAAGCATTAAATAAATAAAATTGATTATTAAAATATAAAAATATATTTATTTCATCCCACCCTATCCAATCCCATCCGGTTGGAGTGGATTTTTGAAGAGGAAAATGGAACTCAAACATCTTATCCAAAATTCATAATTGCAAGATTTTAATTTATGACGATTTAGATAATGCAGTTGTAGTGGTTATATTGCATTAATTATGTGTTGGGTCTTGAAGGTGCCGCAATATATTTATAATTGTTGTTATGGACTTCAAGTTTCAACAATTTAACTTTAATAATTCATCTATTTATCTTATTTAAATGTTTAAGTCTTTGAATCTTTATTTGTAAAAAAAATCAAACAATTAATTTGATTACAATAAACTAAGTGAACATCAAAATACATTTTGTTAAAGCATCTCCCTATGTGAAGAAAAAGAATTATATAATAATAATAACTCTCTATTCTTAAAATTGATATGAGGTTAAATTAATAAAGGAGTGAGTAGAAAAATTTAGGATTAATTTTTTTTTTCAGATAAAACTTTGAAAGAAATAAATTTAATATCATGAAATTTTTTGAATTTCAAAATTAAATGCTATCAAAAGTTCGAATAATTAAGAAATGATAGGAAGATTGACTCGGATTAGGATCGGTATGAGAACCTTTGGGAGCTATTGAGATTGAAAATAAGATTTTTGTCTAAAAAAATTTGATTGTGGAATTTTGTCAAATACCTAAAGTGAAAAGATTTAATGCTAAAGGTTTGAATAATATGAGTGATTGGGTAAATGTCTGCGTGATAAATATACAGTAAAATCTCTACAAATTAATATATTTGGGACCATACAATTTTATTAATTTAGAAAGATATTAATAAATTAATAATTTATTAATTAAAAAAATTCTCAATTCAGCAAATATAACTTGAGAATATGATCAACGACATTGGCTATCGCAATAAAATGGACGTCAATAACTTGTTGGATTATCCAGGCGAAAATGATGAATGTTTACAAGTTCAAAGTTTAGAGGAAATTATGGCTAATATTATTGAAAGTTTTACTAATGATGAAGTTGAAAATGATCTAGCACCACTTGAACTAGTCACGCGAAAGGAAGCATTGAATGCGGCAACAACTCTTCACAACTTTTTTATTGCAGTTGGAGACCTCAACGGCAGAACTTGTGGGTGCAATTAAAAAAGTTAGAGATGAAATTGAATTAGATTTGAATTTTAAACAGAAACATATTACAATAGATTCATGTTTTAGCAAGTTACCAAAGTAGTAATTGTAATATTTATGAATTATTAATTTATAGTTTTGATAAGACCTTTATATTTATTAAGGGATCTCCAAAAAATTATTATATTATTATCTTATTGAATTTGATTATTTTTAACATTGGTCCAAGTCGGAACCGAAAAAATTTATTATTTAATAAAATTTATTAATTTAAATAGTATTAATTTATAGAGATTTTACGACAAAATTCAACTAATTTAGACAACAATTATATTAATTTTGCAAAAATTCAAAATCCACTTTTTGGTGAGAAATCTCATACATTTTGATTTTCAATGAAACCATGTGTTCGGAAGATGAAAATCAAGGTAAATACTTGTTTAAGCACCAATTTTTATCATTTGAAACAAGATTAAATCAAATAAATTTAAGAATCTCGAAATAAATAAAGCATAAGTTTATTTAGAGATACTAATATGATTTTAAAGATTTGATGATGAAGAACATAAGAATCCTCAAGAATATGATGGTATGAAGGCAAGGATTCAAATGAAAAATAAGTTTTAGGCGAAAAAAATGTTGCTGAAGTACATGGGGAAAAAGGAGAGATAGATCGAATTGAAAATTTGGGTAAATAAAAGTAAAAAAAGAATTTTATTGCGGGTCAATTGAAGTACATAGATCACATTATTCAGTGTTTTCCCTTAAAACCATTGAAGTACAGAAACTAATTACTATACATAAAATAAGATTATACAAGATTAAAACCTAACCAAACAACTCTAAAAAACGATAGATAAACACATCAATGTCGTCAGTAAAGGATAATAATCATCAACACTAACATAAAAGTGCATATAACAACGGTACCACATATATAAAATTGGCTTTACCACAAGTCAACTGCGAACTATCTTTGGTGATTGTAAACGTCTATCAATACGAGAGAGACAGTTTGAGGACCCAAACAGAAGTAGATCAACATGATAATTAAATAATTGTCAACTGGACAGTGAGACCAAATTCAAACCAACCCTGAAAAATAAAGAAACCACAATAATAAAAAAACATGTCATAACAACATAAAAAATATGTTATAAAAGCAGAGAAAAAATTCACCAATTTCATTAAAAAAGTAGAAGACTTGTTTAATCAAAACACACAAAACCTAAATGTGTTAAAATAAAAAAAATAAAAAGGTAGAAAAGGATAAATCTATATAACTATTAAGTTAATATCTTAATTTAGTGCATGTGATGATTGATTCTGTTTGTATTTGTCATTTTAATAAATCGCCGTACAATTATTTTTTTAAAGGAAATATATAAACTAATTCTTTCATTATAAATTTGAAAAATCTAATCTATATGTATCATCAATAAATAAATATTGACACATAATATATTCAAAAAAATTAACACATCTTCGTAAAATTTTAAAACTAAATTCATTTAAATTTACCGTAATATATAGAATTATCCATCCATTCTAAACAGGAGCATTGAGCCTTATGGGTTCTTCCCATGTTTTTGCCAGCGCATTGGGCTATTTAAGGTTGGGCTTGAATTCATTTTCGTTTCATTTATAAAATTTGTAATAATAAAAAAAATATTACAATAATCTGAAACGAGAAACACCTATTTCTGAAATGCACTAATTAATCTAATGGTCATAAATTTTTATCCATTTCTTTTTTTGCATTGAGTTTGAAATTAAATCTCATTTTTACCTTAAAAATATTATTATAACACAATTTAATGAAAAAATAGTATTAGAATCATGACAAATGTTCTTATTTTAAATTTAAGAATTAAAAAAAATCAAAATGCTTGTCACTAGTTTAATCCTGCTTATATATAAAAAAAAAACTTCTCCTCCAATACACCTGATAATAATTCTTCATTTATATGTAAATAAATCATTTTGTTGCGGTAGTTGTTTATGTATCATATAATATTATTATTTTTAAACAAAGTAAAAAACTGAATTTCATTTAAAAAAAGGAGATGTACAATAAACACAAGAAACTGAACTAAAGCAGGTAACTCAAATGGTCTAAAGAAAAAGATTGAACATTACTTTGAAAAAATTGTTCTATAGAAAATCCAAAAACCATAATAAAATTGTCTGTATATCTTCTAACTAAATAATAAATTGATATATGAGTAGAGATCGAGAAAATTAATTTTATAAATTATTTTATTTACGATTCTGATTGTATCGACAAACTATCACAAAAAGGATCTAATCATATTAGACCGTCGACCTTCCATAATTAAAGGATACACTATGGTAACTACTGCATGTAACATTGCTTTTTCTGGCATTGGTATATGTTTCTAAATGTAACAAGGAGACATGGGGATATTCAATTGGGAAAAAGCTGAGACAGTGACGAGTAGAAATGAATATGATGAACCAAAAATGTCCAAAATTAAATTAAATGTTACCGTGAACTGTCAAAAACACACACTAAAGTAACTGCAGGGTTGAATATGGTGATGTCGGAGAGCACCGACACGAAAACGTGTTAGATCTTCAACTTTGAGAATTGATTTCATGGAAAGGGAAATTGGCAAAAGTCAATTTCGTGTAATAAAGTCAATCCAGCTCAGAAACAGGCAATGGCTGTGCAACCAAGAAGCTTCAATTCTTCCCTTTTTATACAGAGCTTCCCACTTTCCATTACATTTCATGGTTTCATCCCAAAGAAATTAAACATCCAGTTTCCTCCACAGTCCAACAACGATGAAATCGAATAAATTCGGGTGCTTCGTCGTCGCACTCGTCATATTCGTACATGCCGTGCTTGTATCTCGAGCTGTGTCCGCCAGGGTCCGACTCATGGACGTGGATAACGTTGTTCTTACAAGCCAAATTTTGCATCTCCCGGCATCAGCTGCCGGTTATTACAGGTCACGGGATTCCGACATCGATGTCGGCAAGACACTGTTGCGGCTCCATCGGAAACCGGGTTCCGAATATCGACCATTGGTGCTAAATCTTCTACCGAAAGGCAGTTTTCCTCCTTCTGGCCCTAGTAAACGGAAGAACAGCTTTAGCTAAATGTTTTTCTTACGCATAGCTTCTCAGTTGTATACACTAGATTTATTGAATTCATTCTTTTTTATTATTTAAAAACTTCATCAAGGTATTATAACAGAAAATTATACACTAATGAAAGAGGAAAATGTTCAAATACAATTCATTGTAGTAATAAGATTGATCTCAATGGTAAAAGAATATATGTTTTACCTAGTTGATTATTTAGATTTAAAAATAGACACATATTAACTTATGCTAGAATATAATAATAAAAAATAAAAGACAAGTTAATGCTAGGGGTGTTCAAAATTACCCGATGCGATTGACTTGGCATGATTATCTGGCGATCCAGTAGAAAATAGGCATGCATTTTTAAAATTTTTATTTTTTTATCGGGCCGGGTACTTGACCCGATAATTTTCCCGGCTACACGGGCCGAGCTTAGGCCGAAACTTTTCTCTTACTGGGTACCCTACCCGACACTTTTAATATATATTTTATATTCTAAATTATATGTTTATTTTAGGTTTTTTAATATTTTTACTCCAAAACTAAATTCAACCCCCTAAATTCTTTCTATGTTTGTATTATACGCTTTTAAGTTTTAAGTTTAAAATTTCTAAAAAAATATTTGTATTGATCTGTCAGTATAATATTTGAAGGGAAAAAACCACGATTGAGATTAATCTTTTTAATATATTCTTTTGGTGATAAACTTTAATATATATCTAAACATTTTGTCCTTAAAAGTTAAAACTAACTTCAAATCACTAATTTTTTGTTTGGATTATGTATTATAAACTTTTAAATTTTATGTGTTTAATATGTGAATTTTTTTAATTTTAAAATTTAAAAAATAAAATAAAAATTATGAAGCGGGTCCACTTTACCCGATTTCTCGGGTACTCGGATATAGAGGGTCGGGACACGGGCCGACAAAGGAGGTACCTGGATGAACCGGGTACCCGACGGTGAACACCCCTAGTCAACACAACTTGGAGCAAGTGGTTAAAGACTCTGATTGATATTCAATCCCTTCCCCTAGGTCGTGAATTCTAGTCCCAGTAGGAGCAATCTCCTTTCTCCCTCCCCTAGGTAAAAAATATTCGGAAAAAATAAAAGATGGTTGTATTACATCTAAGTCATCCAACTGTTAGTAAGCTTACAATTTGGTCACCGAATTATGAAAACATACAAATTCATCCCTTGACTAATTGATGTATCCTTTTTTAATGAACATAATCACAAATCTAGTCCTCAGAGTTTATAGAATTTGTACTTCATCATCTTGATCTCCATTCTTTTTCCCATAACCTCAACTGTCATAACATACACCCCACATCCAACTATGCCCTAAGACTTGTTCAATGTCAGCGTTAAGAGGTGATGAGTGAGATGTGATTTACGTTTGCCTATACCAATATGAGACTTTTCCAGGAGACGCATGAAACTGGGAAAATTCTTATTATACTCTTAAAATGAATAATTGTTACATGAAATACTGTGATTCAAATAACAAGAGTACAAGACCCACGATCTCTCTTCTTCTACGTGCTTTTCTTTTATAGAAGTGCAAGAACAACAAACACAAGCTTACCAACAATTAATAACATAACCAAAGATTAATTTGGCTAATAACACAACTTCAATAATTCACCTTTCTACAGTTGACAAGAATCTGTCATTGCTTTCCGGTCAAAGGCTTAATGTTTCCCATCCTAATCATAGCTTTTTCAAAAATCAACCTAGAAAGCGTCACAGTTCAACCTGTAAGTCTTCACTAGTTTATTGGTTGACCCACCGTTGAAAAGTGTTTGATCGGAGGTGAGTAGTCCCCTTTGCTTCACCAAGTCTTTGAAGTATGTGGTGTCAAAGTGAGCCGGCGTGGACAAGGATGGACCGAGGGGTGCTGGTGGGGGCAACCGCCTCCCCCCCTAAAATTTTGAAAAACATATATGATTTAGAAAAAAAAATTCTAATGTATTTTCTATGAAAAATCTATTTTCGGCCCCCCTAAACTTTTATAAGTTCGCCCCCTAACCTAAAGTCGTAGGTCCGTCCCTGGGCGTGGAGTCAAAAGGAGCAAGGTTTGTGTTTCCTCCTGTGCGTGGACAAGTGGCTCTACGCTGTTGGGAAAAAGCAGGATCAATGTTGGTTGCATTATAGATTTTGTTCCTGAAGATTGATCACCGTGATAACCCAAGGGTGTGGCCACAAGAGAGAGCTACCAGATCTCTCCTGTTCAAGCCATGCTTCTTGAAGTTGTTGAGCAATGCAGGGAGGTCCATTGATGCCGATGGAAGCTCAGTGTTTGCTAAATCTATTCTAGCTCTGGTTGAGTCTCTCCGACCCAAATGAACCTTCCATGTCGGGCCTCCGAGCTACAACAAACAACCATCATAGTTTCCATCATTTAAGAAATCAAATACTACTTTCTTACATGATTCAATAAATAAATAAGAATGTATTTGGAGTTTTACCGCAACTACTGAGTCTCGAGCTGCTACGACTGCACAAGACACCACATACTCTGTCCACTTGGGCCTTAATTTGGTCTACGACTTCAAACCCTCTCACAGAATTCAAATTTCCACTTGCATTCTTCTCAGTTTCGAAAGCAGGTGTTGAATCCAGAAGGAGTGAACCATCACACCCCTGCAATTAATACTCAATCCTAATTAGTTCTAGATCACATGGTAGGCAGCATAGGAAATACTTGTATACAGAAGTGTTTGTAAAATGAATGAGCATACATTAACGAAACAGTCGTGGAAGTGCAGACGAAATAAAGAGGCTCGCGGTGGACAACAGCCTCCACTACTTTCCTGATAGCATGCAAAGCTTGGGGACAAACTTTGTCATAAAATTTGGGGGACAAAGAAAAAGCAATGGTTGCAAGAACCAACCAAAGAAGTGCATGGACAAGGAAGTGAGTAGGGGAAGCCATGAGAAGTAAATCAGTAGGCTTAGATTTGGTTAATTAAGCTGGATGGGGTTTGTCTTGGGGTTCTGATGGGTCGTAATTTATAGATGGAGACCTACATAGGAAGTTGATAGAATTAGAAAAAGAAGTGCATGAATTTTGTTAGTTTGCAAATCAATGACTACACTGCAAAATGGAATATATTTAGACAAAAGATTTACAACACGAGGCTGCTGCTCCAAATATGATTGGATAAAGAGAGCCTGCCATAGCCATGCATATATTCCAAACAACACGAGGCTACTGCTCCAAATATGATTTGATATAATAATTGAAAAATGTTTTGGACTAATTTGAATTGAATTTAAAATTTGGTTGTAAGTCTAAACAACTTGAATATATGTTTGAGGTATTTAAAAAGTTTTTTGGCAATGTTTTTATTGATTTTAAATAGCCAAACTTGACTTTTCAAGCTACCCGTACCGATACGGTCCAACTCGTATCGGTACCTTTTTGCCCAGTTTGGTCACTGTCAAAACCCGTATCGAAACAGGTTTGGCCGTTTTGATACGGTGAGGGATCGTATTGATACGCCTTGTAAGCGTATTGATCCCATTTTAACAACCCAACGGTCATATTTCCCAACGGTCTTTTAAACTACAGAACCGTACTAATACGCTAGGTAAGCGTATCGATACGCATCAGCTGAAGTGCACAACAACTACTTCCTTACCAAGACAGTATCGATACGGTTGGAAGGGTATCGATACGCCTAGCTGTAGAAATGCTTTTATGGTGGGAAATTATGTCTCCAACGGCTTCAATTCAACCCCAACGGCTAGTAATGGCTACAAACTCATTAAGGAATATAAAAGGGACCTCTAAGTATCAAGTAATGGTTAATGCTTCAATTGTCAATCAACAAATGATCAAGAATTGTCTTTGTACTTAAATTGTCATTTCTTTGTATAGACAAACACTAGTGAGCCAAAATTGTTAAATTTGCTCAAGTGTTTTAGGTTTTGGGTGAGAGCTTAATTGTGCAAACAAACACCTATCAGAGGGATTTGTGTTTGCTAAACTTTTCTCTTGTAAAGAAGGTTTGATCAAGGCTTTGGGTAGAAAGCTTGATCGGTGTATAAGGGTTTCCTCCTAAGCCTAGAAAAGGGGACGAATCAATAGTGGATTGATTGGAAATCCTTAGTGGGAAGCTAAGGTAGTGGATGTAGACCTTGGTTAGAAGGTTGAACCACTATAAATCATTGTGTCATTTATCTTTTTAGCTTCCACACCACATCCACCCAAAATTCCATTTCTCTACCACTTGGCGAGCAAGAACGGTTGAAGGAATCGAGCACCGTAAAACCCAACAATTGGTATCAAAGCTTGGCTCAATCGAAGAGGATTAACATCCTATTGAGAAGATCCGGCAAGCTCGATCATCATTTCACACAACCGGCTCAATGGCACAATCCATCGACAAACCACCCTTCTTTAACGGAACTCACTATGCCCATTGGAAGACAAAGATGAAGTTCTTCATTAAGTCAATAGACTACAAGCTATGAGACATAGTTGAAGATGGTCCGTTCGTGCTTCAACGAAGCAAAGTAGAATGGAGTGCCGAAGATCGCAAGAAGATGGAGCTTAATTGCAAAGCCTTGCACATCCTCTTTTGTGCATTTGACCCAACCATCTATGTGAAGATGTCTTATTGTGAGAGTGTCAAGGAGGTATGGGACAAGCTTGAAGTCACATACGAGGGAACCAACGAAGTTAAGGAGACCAAGATTGGGCTCCTCACCTTAGAGTATGAGAACTTCAAGATGGATCCAAAAGAAAACATCGAGAAGATGTTTGATAGGTTCTCCACTATCACCAATGGTCTCAAAGGCTATGGAGAAGCCATCCCAGATGAAAACCTTGTCCGAAAGCTCATCTACTCACTTCCCGAGTCATGGGACTAAAAAATGACCGCCATTATTGAAGCCAAGAATCTTAAAACCTTGAAGCTTGATGAACTCATGGGGTCACTTCTCACTCATCAAATCATGAAGAAGAACAAGGAAGAGGAGAAGAAGAGGGAAGAAATTAGAGCTATGGGGAAGAAGAAAATCATGGAGCTTGGCATCAATGCAAGTCCCGTTGCTCTAAAATCCTCCACGTGCCATCATGAAGATTCAAGTGAGGAGGAAAGTGAAGATGAAGAGATGACCTATCTCTTCGACAAATTTACCCGGTTCATGAAGAGCGAAATGGAAAAATCCAAGCATGAATCGAGGAAGAAGATGAAGGAATCCCACAAGTCCAACAAGAGGGGATCATCTTCAAAGCAAGCATATGTGGCCACATGGAGCGATGAAGACTCCACCGTTGATGAAGTAGCCCACCTATGCTTGATGGCCCTCAATGAGGGGGAGGTAACTTCTAACTCATCTATTTCAAATTCATATACATTTGATGAGTTGCAAGATGCATATGATGATTTACTTTTGGAATTCAAGGCATCATTTTCCAAGAACAAAAAGTTGATTTCAAAAATAAAAATTGAGAAAGATTTGCTTTTCAAAACAAATCTTGAACTTGAAGCAAAATTGAAAGATTTTGAACAAAAATGTTTTGATTTACAAAATTTGCTTCTTAAAGTTCAAAAAGAAAAAGATTTGATTTCCAATGAACTTGAAAAGAAATATAGTTTTGAAAAATCAAATTTTTATGTAAGACAATCTAGTGCCTCTGGATTTGTGAATGGTAAATGTTTTAGAAGTATTTGGGTCTCAAAAAGACTAACCACTTCAACTAAAAAGGATGAACTTGAAAAATGGACTCCTAATGGGACTAAATCTTGTGCTACTAACGTTTATGGATCCAAAGCAATTTGCATACCAAAAATCACTTGATTGTCTTTTGCTAGGTGTGATGGAGATTGATTAACAAGTCAAACTTTGAGGGGGAGCTTCATGCACGCAAGGAAGACACTTGAAGAAGGAAGGCTTCACATCCTACCTTGGATTCAAGTGTGGTAAAATCTAGTTGTTTTTGCTTTTATTTGTTTTATTTTTTTTACTTCAACTAGATTATGATCATATATGTTGGACTAACATTCTTATGATGCTTTGAGTAAGGGGGAGCCATTTCAAAACCAAAAATTTTTATTTGTCATTTTTTACCTCTATTGTTATTTTAAACTTAAAAGTGTTTAAATTCTTTTTGATATAACAAAAAGGGGGAGAAATGTGGTTTGAAAAATTGAATTTTCAAATGAATAAGGGGAGCTTTAATTGATTTCAAATCTTAATCTCTTATTCACAATTTTAAACTTAAAGGGGGAGAATCTCAAACAATTTTTCAAGATGGTTTTATTATATCAAAAAGGGGGAGATTGTAGAACTAGTGTTCTTGATATAATAATTGAAAAATGTTTTGGACTAATTTGAAAAGAATTTAAAACTTGATTTTAAGTCCAAACAACTTGAATATATGTTTGAGGTATTTAAAAAGGTTTTTAGCAATGTTTTTAATGATTTTAAATAGCCAAACTTGACTTTTCAAGCTACCCGTACCGATACGGTCCAACCCGTATCTATACCTTTTTGCCTAGTTTGGTCACTGCCAAAACCCGTATCGAAACAGGCTTGGTCGTTTTGATACGGTGAGGGATCGTATCGATACGCCTTGTAAGCGTACCGGTCCCATTTTAACAACCCCAACGGTCATATTTCCCAACGGTCTTTTAAACTACGGGATCGTACTGATACGCTAAGTAAGCGTATCCATACGCATCAGCTGAAGTGCACAACGACTACTTCCTTATCAAGACCGTATCGATACGGTTGGAAGGGTATCGACACGCCTAGCTGCAGAACTGCTTTTATGGTGGGAAATTATGTCTCTAACGGCTCCAATTCAACCCCAACGGCTAGTAACGACTATAAACTCATTAAGGAGTATAAAAGGGACCTCCAAGCATCAAGTAATGGTTAATGCTTCAATTGTCAATCAACAAATGATTAAGAATTGTCTTTGTACTTAAATTGTCATTTCTTTGTATAGACAAACACTAGTGAGCCAAAATTGTTAAATTTGCTCAAGTGTTTTAGGTTTTGAGTGAGAGCTTAATTGTGCAAACAAACACCTATTAGAGGAATTTGTGTTTGCTAAACTTCTCTCTTGTAAAGAGGGTTTGATCAAGGCTTTGGGTAGAAAGCTTGATCGGTGTATAAGGGTTTCCTCCTAAGCCTAGAAAAGGGGACGAATCAATAGTGGATTGATTGGAAATCTTTAGTGGGAAGCTAAGGCAGTGAATATAGACCTTGGTTAGAAGGTTGAACCACTATAAATCATTGTGTCACTTATCTTTTTAGCTTCCACACCACATCCACCCAAAATTTCACTTCTCCACCACTTGGCGAGCAAGAACGGTTGAAGGAATCGAGCACCGTAAAACCAACAAATTTATTATTAATAAAAATGTGAAAAAACATATTTTAGAAACCTTCAATCAAGTAGTTTAAAAATATATATTTTATAAATTTTAATTAATTAAAATATTTAAAATAATTATGATCAAAGTTAAAAAAATTGACTTTTAAAAAATCAATATTAGACATATTGAGTGGAACAGAGGAAATAATATGTTTCAAAAGATACTAGATGAAAATTAGTAAAACATAGTAAAAGTATTTTTATTTTAATTTATCGTGAAAATATATGTATAAATTAGTATTGAAAGCGAGCAGATGATGACAATTAATCATGATATTAATGTATTTTTAGTATCGTTTTTATATATTGTTGTTTGATATAATAATAAATTTAGCATTCGATATTTATATATTTTCAATTTAATCTTAATTGTAAAAAAACAATATAATAAACACTAAAAAAATTTATAGAATATGTACCTCAAAAAATTTACAGAATATGTAAATTATGTATTGAATTTAAAAAATATATAATTAAAACATAATATGTAAATAGTAAGGGACAAAATTTATTATTATTATATCAATTAAAATTATGTGATTACATAAAGATTTCTAGTTACCTAATTGTTAAGATCTAGAAAAATAACTAGAATTAATTATTAAAAAGGTGAACAAAGAGATACGGTACTCTGATTATTTTATTAAATTTATAGCTGTAATACCTCCAAATGAAGGTCGGTTCATATTTATACAAATAAGAGACTGACGAGTCAGTTAAAAAACAGACTAACAAACTTCAATTGTTTCAATACTAACTATCTCAGTCGAATACAAAACTAAACCAAAAGCTAAGCTAATACAAACCTATAACTACATTACTATTTGTCACTTACACTTGACACTAATGAACGCTATTCAAGGTTCCATGTATTGCTTTTTATCTCCGACGGTCTTTTTCGGTTGTTGTTGCCGGCGATCAAACGACAAGTAAATGGCACTTTTTCTAACCTTGTTCACTATACGTTTAATCGAAAGCTCGTGCTTTATAATTTTTTCGCCATTTAAATTAGCGACGCTGAGGAATTTTCTTGCTTGTTCAATTTAACTTCGGTTGCTTTCGAACAAAACAAAAGCTTTGGATGCTTATTGCTTAGATTGGGGCGAACACTAGTCTGGTTGGACTGGGAATATTGTTTTTATAATAAAATTTTGTAGTATCTGATATGAATTGTATATTATTGATTAAAAATAAATAAATTGATTATTTATTTATACTTTTAGAATTAATTAAATAAAAGTTTGTTTTTAATATTAATAAATATTCAAGTCCAATTAATGAAACCCAAAGCCATATTTTAGTTGTCCAAACTCAACTTGGATCAATCTGGACTGGGCCTGTCATCCACTATATATTCCCTTAATGCTCTCTCAAAAGTTAATTTGGAGTTCAATTGGGAATTAAATAAATAAATTTATAGTATTTAGTTAGTGGAGTGTAAGATTAACTTAGAATATATTTTACTAAATTATTATTACAGTAATTTTTTTCAAAAGCTCATTCAATATTAAATTGAAACATACTTATATGAAAGTTCATAATACTCTTTTCACTGAACAATATCCAAATTTTACATTTAACTAATTATTAATATAACTAATATATTAAATAATGTTTTAAAAATAATTGCACGTATTGTTTATGCAATTGAAATATATATATGTGTGTGTCAATATATTTTTCTATATCATTTTTAATATTATCAAGTCTATATATGAGTAAACTATAAAATAATCATGGATATGAAAAATTGTTCCGAACAAACTAAATAAATAGACGTGCAAATATATAAAAGGGAACTTTTATGGTATTATATTTAGAATACATGTGTTTGAGACCAAAAAATATATTTTAAGTACTTAATTTGACTCAAAAAAAATATTTAATCTCAACGAGGCCGTGAAGCAAGCATTCTCAAAAGTTTTTAGCCTCGCTATCGGACAAATACAATGCAGTAACACATACAATACATTCATTTTTCCTCTGTAATAGTTTACAAGGGCTTATTAGCAATGAAATTAGTCTAATTAAAAAGAAATCATAAACTATAACTTCATATTGAAAGTTTCTGAGTTGGGATCAGAATCGATATGTCTACATATATATCCCATGTCTTATGCTTGTTTCAGTGAAGCCCAACTACATATGAAAAGACATGAAATTGTGTAAAAACATTCTAGCTGCCTGAATTGATTCTTGGTCCGATTCAACAAACGTGCCATTAAGTAGCACCAGGTCCCCACTCTAATTGATTAGAGATTTTGGACACATTTACTACACCCCTAGACTCAAGAATTGGTCTTGTTCCTCAAGCAACATGACCGGGGGACCATTTGACCAAACCTAAAAACCTCGGGAACCGGGCTATCTGAATCCTAGATAAGACCATGATACGATCTTAGTAAAGACTTAATCGAAATCGAAAGGTTTGTCATTATGTTGTAGGGTAAGAGGTGTTTTTGTAATAAATTAATGTCAGTGATTGTAAAAACGTAGCAGCAAGGTTTATAAGAAATTTGTGAGGGACGGTAACGTATCAGTAAAAAGAGAGAAATTTCTTTTGTTTTAGCCACTTTAAGGATGTCCAGAATGAGACAAAGATGCAGTTGATAACTCAATGCCCATGGTTGATGGTTCTGGTTCTGCTTCTGGTTCCTGTCCCAATTCGTTCTTTGTGTTTGTTTTGACTCATGATTTTGTCCTCAAACCATACCAAACATTCATGATTCATTGCATTTTGATTACTTTTATTTAACAATATTTAGGCCCTAAGCTCCCAATAATGCCACAAACTTTACTGTAACCAATATTTTGTATAGCTGTTGTATGTCTACACCTCAACTCAACAACTTTTTTCCGCACAATACTTATCTCCAAACCCTTTTTCATCTCTTACTCTGCTATTTGTGTCTAATTTCAAATCTCATACTCACCTTCATTCAAATCTTAATATTTAGATAAAAACATGTTATCCCTTATCATTGGATCACTCCTCAAATTTGATAAGTGGTGGAGCCACATATTGTTTAGGGGTCAATTGGCCCTATTTAATTGGTTGTAGTATGAGATTTTCAAAGAGTTAAATAGGGTTTTTAAGGAGTTAGTATAAAATTTTTATGAAAATATTAAAACTGACCACACTTAATTTATTTGGATATGTGGTTAACAATATTTATATTATACTATGTGTATTCTCGTATCTCAAAATCTTCTCTGACCCTGATATATGAAAATCCTAATCCCGTCCCTAAATTTAATAATTTTTTCATTTTAATTTTATATAATTCTATAATCATTAATGATGTAATTCCTACTTATTGACAAAAATTTATAATTCAATTTGGACCTAAACAAACTTCTGATCTGACCTCGCACCTCTCGTCTATATTGGAGAAGTGAACAAAATAGCGATGATGATAAAGAATACAAAAGTAGAGGTTTGGTTTGTTGATTAAGCGGTATAAGTAGCAAAAGCCAGTCACCACCCTGGAACCCATTTGTCTTCTTTTTCTTACCTACGCCATTGCCAACTTCTTCATTTCTCCCTTTCCTTCACCCAACCCTTTCACTATTTCTCATTCACCTTTGGTCATGGGTAATTACAGGTTCAGATTATCAGACATGATACCCAACGTCTGGTTTTACAAGCTGAAAGACATGGGAAGAAGCAGAAGAAACACCACCACCACCACCACCAGCTGTAATAATAATGATAATAGTAATCCCGGGGAAAAGCAAAACCCTGTATTATTATCTCCTCCGGCTTCAAGAGCAAAGCAACCCCACCGCCATTTTCATCCAAGAAAGTCGTATTATTTCATCAGAGAGCTTAACCGAGGTGATTCTCCGGACCCACCGAGAAAATCTTCGAAACAATGGTCAGGGAAAATAAGTCCAAGAAGATCCTCTTCTGATGATGGCTCGAATCTGCAGCAAGAATTCAGGTCCGACTGTATTCTCACTACCGAATTTAGCTGTAAAGTCTTGAGCTCCAAAGTTGACGATAACAACAATGTATCCGAGCTTAAACTCAATCTCCCTCCGATCAAGTGTCGTCGGAGTTCGGTCTCGGTCAAGGTCGTGAAGGAAGAGAGGATGACGGTGAAAGAGAAGAAGAAGAACATTACTGGTGTAAGGAAACTCACTGTGAATTCCCCCGGTGTCAGGCTTAGGGTAAACTCTCCGAGAATCTCAAGCAGGAGGATTCAGCTGGCGGCGGGTCACGGTCGGAAAAGCGCATCGTCATCGTCGAGTTCGAGGCTGTCGGGTAGTTTGGCGGTGGTGAAGTCATCGTCGGATCCTCAGAGGGACTTCAGGGAATCAATGGTGGAGATGATTATGGAGAACAACATAAGGGCATCAAAGGACATGGAGGATTTGCTGGCCTGTTATCTGTGTCTTAATTCTGATGAATACCATGATGTAATTGTTAAGGTTTTTAAGCAAATCTGGTTTGATTTGTGTGATGTCCGAATGAAATAATTATTCTTGTGAAAATATGGAGTGTATATGTTTAGTCTTTTATGAATTATCATCAGACATTAACTAGAGAATCCATTGATGAATTAAGCTATTCTTATTTGTTGTATAATCAAATACTATGTTCTTTTCCTGCAAAATCTTGGCATGCTTTGATAATTGAATCCAATATTAATGACTCGTATTCATTGTCGTGACTGATCCATTAACTTAAAAGCATAGTTTTTTATTCTCATGTAAATGTTGTGCGGATACTAGATCCAAATTAAATCATGCCCAAAGTTTTTATAATTTAAGTATGATAAAATTTTATTCATAAAAATGAAAAAGATTTCTTTTGTGAAAATCTTAAATTTACACCACGTATGTATGAGATATTGAGATAGAATATAGTTAAAAAGTTTTACATTGGTTTTAAATCATTGCAAGAGTGTAAATTGATAGTTGAACTAAAAGTTGAAAATGAAAGTTATGTTAAGGGGAAAAGATGGATAATTATTATAAATTTACACTCCTTGTGATGCGTAACGAGTTAAGTGAACGAGCATGTGTCTCACACCCTAATGAGGGGTGTTCGCGAGTGGGTCCTCTAGAAAAAGATTGAGACGAGGACAGGTTGGCAGAAAGTCGCAACGAAAGTTCGCCAAGCACTCATAGCCGCGTTTAATAAAATTAGTGTATGTATATAGGTTAACTCACTTTTGCAATGTAAATTTTTTTAGTTTCATAACTGACTTTAGTCGCTAGAAGAAAAAAAAACTTTTAAATTGAAGATAATTCATTTATTTTTTTCTTAATAATTTTTTTATTTCATACCATTTACTTTACTTGTTTATTTTAATTCATTCAACTATCTTTAAAAGTAAAAAACTAGAAAAAGAAATTTGATACACGGTGGGCTAGTTAAATTTAGGGATTAGTTGTTTAGGGTCTAGAGTTTAAGAATTTAGGTTGTATGCTTTATAATTTAATATTCAGTGTTAGATCATTGAGTTTAATGTATTAAATTAGGGTTTTAAATTTTAGATTTTATTGAAAAGTTGTGTAAAAAATTTACAAAGGCTTTGTATCAAAATATAACTCATATATTAAGCTTAAAATAAAGGTGGGATTTGAGATGTTCTTTCTTTCGGGGACAAATAGATTGAAACTTGGTTTTACTTTTACCTACCCTATGAAACTAAAAAAATGTAAATAGGATTTGTTATGTTAATTAATGTCGAGTCTTTTACAAGTTTTTTTTTTTTTTAAATATAAGTTAATGAACGGGAAAACTCCATGACCAAAGATCATATAAGAGACAATAAATAATGCGGGCGAGCCGCAAGGATATGCCAGTCAAATAACAAATTTTAAAAACATTATTTATTTATATGAATTAAAATAGATGGGTGGAATTTTGTTTTTTTGGGTTATATGTATGTGTGTTTTTTGATTCATGTTTGGGATGCGAGGTTGCTCCTCCTAACAAAATCATTTTTAAAGTTCGATGCACCCAACACTTGTTTGTTATAAATGGATGGAATTAATAATAAAAAAAATAAAAAGAATTCTTTAACAAACAAATTACCTTACTTTAATCGTGCGATAGTATCTACCACGGTTTTAGTTCTGAATAAAAGTATAAAACTGACGTGTATGTTATAGAGAATGATATTTAAATTCAATTCATCAAAAGAAAACATGTCGCACTCTACCACTGGACCCACTTATTAAACTCACATGTTCATTGTTTTTATTAAATTTATTTTAAAATATTTGTATTGTGATTTTATACGGTAAAACTCTAGTAGTATTGTATTTTTGTCATGTAATTATGTTGAGAAGAACATATTGAGATATGCATGAAAATGAGGTGCGACGAAAGAAGCAAGAAGATGAGACGAGTCGAGCAGCATTAGTCCGCAGATTCTGGTTGCTGCATTTCCCAACAAGATTCTTTCTCTTCATTTCTACAAAATTATTTAATTTCGCAAATTTAAGGGTACCCCTACAAAGTTTGAAGGTTCAAGGGTTCCCAATTAATTAATGGTTATTTCTATAATAGTCCGGAAATAATGGCCCAACCAGTTTGACTTTTTTATGTTACATAATCATCGGTTACGGACAGAGAAATATTTTTTAATATACTGATATAATTATATGATAGTATATGCGTATATATTTTTTTAACTTTTTAATAAGTTACACCCATCTTGCATACACAAGTGCTCGAACATGGATCTCATATAATGAACATCATCCTCTTTTCAATTGGAGCCACTTGTTAGGCGAAATATACTTTTTGATATTGATTCATATTTGATACACTAAGATATATAATTACATACATTTAGAGTAATGTTCAAAATTTTGATTTGAAGACGGAGATGAAAATATAAAAATTGGATGTGGAAGTTAACAAATTTTCGTGTCAGAATATCTCAAATTGAATTATAAATTCTTTGGGTGGGATAAAAATGAAAATTTTCTATTAATTAAAGGATTAATAGGGACTAGATTGAACAAATTGGTTTTTGAAAGGACTATAATTATAATTTTATCTTTAATCAAAGAAGGCTAAGGCTCCGTGCATACAGTATCGATAAATCACAATACGTAAACTAATGACATATGAATCTATACGTTATCAGCGCATCAAATACAAACTCTTTTATTAAATTTCGAGTTTCTTTTGAGATAAAATGCATGGTTGTATTAATTAATTCGAGTTATAAATAATGAATGCATGTATGGATGAATTGTGAGAATTTATGATGTTTATGGGAAAGAGGTCAACCTTCTTGCTTTCTTTATTGTAGTACTTTGAATTGAGTTATAATGAGATTGAAATGTTTTAGATAACTTATCCAAATCAAAATGGCCATCATCATCATCAAATATAATTGATTATTTGGTGATAAGAATGAAAGGTTTGATGATTTTGTTTTTGTATTTTAGGTGGATATTGCATGTGGGTGAGGTAAGATTGGAGTGGGGAAGTTGAGAGTATGTCCAAACCTTCTTTGTTCTACTTCTTGTTTGGTTTATTTCACAAATATGAAGTCACTACATCTACCTACCCCTTCCCAATGGACTCACTTAGGATTTTAATTCAGAATTTTATGTCAATAAAATTTAAATAGTTGTTCTAGTGATTAAATGACATTCATACTCTTTTTATTCAGAATTTGAATAAGTAACGCATGTTATTTAACATTATAACAATTTAATTGAGGTTTCTTTGTGGTTTTTGTTTTTAACAAATTATGTTTTGCACGTGTAAAACATAAAAGAAAAGAGAAATTATTCAATACACATTTAGTCTACACATCCCTTTATAGATTTAGTTTAGGATTTAAAATTTTAATTTGTAGATTTAAATTTTATGGTTTAAGTTTTAGTGTTAAAGATTTAGATATTATTTTTAAAGAATAATGTGAAAATGGAGTATGTACATGAATGAGAACAACATTTTAAAGGACTAAAAGATAATTCTGTCATTATTTGAGTTTATAATTTTATCATTTTTAAAAGGGTTCAAATGAATTTTCTTTGGATAGATGTAAAATTTTGTTTATCCAAGGAAATATTTTCTAAAATTTTATATAGGGATTAAATTGAAATATTATTATTTAGAGGATTTAAAATGAAATTCGAGTATATAGCTTAAATCATTAAAATTTAAAGGGACTAAATTCAAAAATATATTTAAAAAATGACAATAGAACTTAGTTCTATCCTTTATGTTCAAAGATTTAACTAAGAAAATTACAATTGAATTTGATTCCTAAATTAAAATAAGAATTTGAAACTTATTTGAGTTGGTTTTTAACATATATATATTTTTTAAAATTAATATGTCTAAAATTTGAAAGAATAGTTGGTACAATTAATTAGTTGCACGTGTGGGGCAGAAAAATCTTGCCGAAATCAGAGATCATATATTATCTGATTTTTAATGTACAGTCACACCGCACGTGTGAGAGCTGGTATTTGCTGACTCTCATCTATCATCTCACATATCATGTGATGTGATCATGTATGTACCTTTAGACTTATTCAATGGTTTGAAAATTTGTTAAATTTTAAAATTCTATTCGATATTTAAAAATATATAGATAAATATTTTGGATTCAAAAAGTAGATTTAATTAAGTAAATTATACTTATTTAAAACATAAACGAATTAAATCAAATTTAGTAAAAAATACAATGTAATACATAAATCCAAACTTAATCAAATCTATCAAACTTAATTTTTTCACATCGCTTCAATATTCTCTCTAATAACTATTTCTAATGTGAACCAACTATTTTGTTTAGTTTCAACTACAAGTGACAAAGCGTCTCATGATCTCTCATTTTTTTTGATGTAGTATTAATATCTTAATTTCTTTTCACAAAGGACATCCGATAAGATATACTTATAACATTCTAATCCCTAAGCGTGACAATTGCAACCTCTTTTCTTTCGGTAACCCATGATTAGGCTTAGTTTAGTATAGATTATAAAAATTGCGGTGGAAAAGTGATTTAGAAAATTTGAGTTTAAGAATTTAGTGTTTGGTAATGTTGTTAAATTGTTGTTGAAAAAATAAAATGTCTATTTTAGACATGTCGTCAAAAAGTATTCTTGAAAAAAGTGAAAGTTAGATTTAAAAATTAATAAAGGTTAAACTTGTCATTTTAAATCCAACGGGATTTTCAACCACAAAATTTAAAAAATATAATTTTTGAGTTTGAATCAGTATTACTTTTTAAAAGTAATTTTTTTTATTAAAATTAAATTACTTTTTATTAATTATTAGGTAGAGAAGTGATTTTGACCTCCAAACTTAATAAAAAAAATGAGGCCTTAAGTCTCCAATAATAGCAAGAAATCAATGTTAATATTAAGATAACCAAACAATTATTGGAATTATGTTGCACTCAATGAATGTGGGCATGAGGAGAAACCTGCTTTTGAGGGTAGCCCCAAAGATAAGGGTCCAAATGATCCAATCTCTGTTGCATTGACCCATTGGCATTAGCACCTGTAAAGAATGTTGTTATTACTTTCTAATTTATCAAATGTTGAAGATCTTAGTTTAATGGCAAAGTTATTAAATGTCTCAGGTTGTTCTATGTGTTGAAGAATTTATTAAATGTTGAAGATTCAAGAGCATACATATAGGGACGATTCCATGTATTGGTTTCAAAATTTCTGGTAAAATGACGTTTTAAGTTATTTTTAGTTTAAATTTTAGTCAAATATAATATTTAGATTTAATGATTTAATAGACTATTGTTTCCTTCAATTTAGACAAGACTCGAACGTAATATTAAATATCAACACCTTAATTGTTGTCAATTTTTCAAGGAAAAATATTCTATGCATTAAATGTAGGAAAAAAACATGTTTTTCACACGTGCCTAGTTTTTAAGGTTTAGAGGTAAAGAATTAAGATTAAGATTTTAGTATTTGTGATTAGGTTTTACAGTTTAAAAATAATTATATTGTATGAAATTTAGAGTTTAAAGTTTAAAATATAAGACCCTTAAAAAGATTATGTGACCATTTTAATAGCGTGCTTATTGGGAAAATATTATTTATGCAATTTTTTTACCTATTTTTTTTCGTGTGTATGGCGAAATTTAATTGTTTTAAAATAATAATTATAAAATATTACCTAACTACAAAGTACAAAGACAAAGGAGCAATGATATTCTGGGACCCACGAAACAAAGCCAGCCTCATTTACAAGTACTAACATATGTACACTTTTTTACGTGGCGCTTTTATTTGAAAACCCCCTTTTTATTAAATATTAAATAAATGATTTCGTCGTTTTTTATTTGAAAAAAGACTCTAAATCTGGCACGTATGAAGAACTCGCGTTCTGGAGAAAGCAAGACGCAATACTCGCTTTCTGCAGATAGCGAGTTCAACATACGTGTCAACGCTTTTCAGAATAACAAATTTAGCAGGAACTCACGTTCTGCGAAACACGAGGTCCCAAAAATTTGAAAAGCCGGCTGAATTTATTGCAGGGAATTCGTTTTCCGCAGAAAGCGAGTTCTTTATAAATCGGGCTGCCATACCAAGTGTCCATAGGCATGTTCGAGCAATATTTCGGGCATATTAATCGTATATTTTTAGAAAACATTGTGTTTGAGTTCATAGTATTGGAACTTGTCTTTCATTTGACACTAATACGGGCAAGTTCGGTCCATTCTAAACCGACTAAAATTCGCATAGAAAACAGTTACATATCTTTTTTTTTGAATGATTTTGCCTTTAAAAATGCTTTATAGGTCCAGTTTATTAATCGAATAATGTAGGTTATTGTTTATCCAAAGAAAACGAAATTAAATATAAATCCTAAAAATTCTGTAAAAAAATAAGGCAGAACAAAATATTGGTAATTATAAAATTAAAAAAATAATGTCTTGCATGAACATAATTAAATTTTTTTTAGACAACCTCTCGTACTAATGATGCATATGTCCACCTGTTCCGCAGCTGGGTGCACGACGATCCCGTGGCGGATTCTTCCGAATCTCATGTGCTCTAGGGTTGTCATCTTCAGCAGCGGAATCATCATCGGCTCCATGTACGTCCTCGAAACGCGAATCACTGCTGGGACCGGGGCCGGTGTAGAACAAGCTCTGCGGCGGCGTATGCTCGATAATACTGTAGTCGAACTGTGATGACAACGGTGGAACACCAAACACCGGAGGACTACTCATCGGCATGAAGGGACGATAAGCATCCATGAAGCCGAACTCGGGTGGAGGCCCCTGCTAAAACATTTGAGGACCACTCATATGCTGAAACGTTGTTCCAGACGACGAGTCCCTTGCAGTGTGAGTTCACCGTCTTTGGCTTTTAGGCCTCATTCTCGGACCGCGCTGCGTCGGCCGGCTTTGGGTGGGTTGACATTGTGTAGGCGGGCGGTTTTGGGGAGGCACATCAATTTCTCGCTCGCGCTCATTCAAAGTGAGTATATGCAGCTTCTCATTTTGGTGGTACCACTGCATATAGTCAAAAGTGATGGCCTGATCCACAATGGGTGTACAGATGGGCGGTCGCCTGGCATATCTTGTTATCCATTGCCCGACCCAGTTAGCGTGATGATGGCCTCAATAGACTTCCATCTTCCCCTGCTGCGTCAACCGGTGTAATTCGTCCAAATTGGGGGGCAATAGCGGAACCCCTTAGATGAAGCCAAATTGTCGCAGAACACGGTCCCTAGGATGCCACTCGACAATATCGTAGTTGATGAGTGACACTAACAACAGCCATACGTGAGAGGTATTCATAATTTCTCCCGGAATACAGTCACGAATCGCAGGATCAGTGTACGGAGTCCACATGAACTAAAAAAATAATTTTGAGCGTCAGTTATATAAAGTTTAATTAGAAAAAAAATTAAAAATTAAAAAATGGTCTAAATTCCTAACCTCGTCATGTATCTTGTCAATCAGCAGTCTATAGTCTCACTATGTAGTTGGTAGTCCATGGTGAGTGAGTTGAACGCACCTCCTGTCATTAATGAAAAAAATTAAAAAAATTATAATAGTTTAAAAATATAATTATAAAATAAATTAAATTAAACTAAAAAATTTGAATAGTACCTCCGAATAAGTGGGAATAGGTACGGGGTGGGGTTTTATGCCGCAGGCTTAAAAACGGCATCCGAAATCAAGCCCAAGACTGGAGCAATAAAAGACATCCTCCGATTGCGGTTCTGTCATGGTTGACGGTTCTACAAAGCTCCCTGAACAAAAAGTCCAAGACCGATGCTCCCCAGCATTTTCTTATTGACTCGGCAAAATTACCGAGATGGTACAACCACATCGCATGGAGTTTGTTTCGAGATTTATCAGGCATCAAAATTCCTCCAATCATTCGTAGGATGTGGGCACAAGTAAACCGCTAAGAAAATAATAAGTAGTGTTATAAAACATTTTAATTAGTAACAAAATAAAAAAGAGTAAAATATAATATATAAAAAAATAAAAATATTTACCCGCTTTGTTTTATCATCCGTATCGTGGGGGGATTGTAAAATTCTCCTCCAAAAAAGTTAAGAGGATTTTGCTGCCGTCGAACTTCTCTGGCACCAGCCCCAGTAGGTCAGCACAAAGGGTCGGCCAGTCACCATCGACAATACCGATAATAGTCTCGCCGTCAGTAGGCAACCCAAGATGATATGCAACATCTTCCAGTGTAATTGTTGTCTTGCCACACGAAAGATGAAAGGTGTGCATCTTTGACCTCCATCGTTCTAATATTGCGTTAATCAAAGGACGATTCAACTTTGTACCTCCAACTATAGTAGCAACGTGGCCAAAACCGGCTTCCTCAATAAATGGAAGAATATCCTCATTCAGCGGGTCGGTGATATGGTTCAAATAGCATGTCAATGCTCGTTCGTAGTGCTTGAAAAAATATAATAAAACATAATTAAAAAATATATAAGAATAAATAAATAAAAGAATAAAGAAATAATTTAAAGTTAAAAATAAAAAGAATATTACCTCCCCATTCGTCCGCCAATAGTTGAACACGTGTCGTTCATCTAGCCTCAAAAAACCCGCCATTATATTGTATAGAAAATAAATAAGAGAAGAAGAAGAGAATTTGGTGAGGGGTAAGGATTTGTAGGGCCGACTATTTATAGTAGAACTTGCACCCCATGGGAAGCGACATTAAAGAGACCTCGCGTTCTGTAGAACGCGATTTCTTTGGGAACTCGTTGTCTAGAGAACGCAAGTTTCGTTGAATCGACGCAGTATTTGACCAGACGCGTATACTGAACGGTCTAACTAGATCTCACATTCTATAGAAAGCGAGGTTCCAAAGAAACCGTGTTTTGCAGAACGCGAGGTCACGAGTTTTTTTATTCCCGTCGTTTGAAATTACGCGGAAATTAATTTAAAAATATAATATTTATTATTAATATATTTGTTTGTTATTAATGATATCATTATGGCATTTTTATTCGAATATCTAACTAATATTGATATTAGAATTTTAGAAATAAAAATGCTTCAAATTCGAAAATTTTATTTATTTTATTCTAAATCTCAATTTTTTATTTTATATCTATATAGATATATTTCTATATATTATTTATATATAAACATATATATATATATATATATTTATTTATTCTATTTATTTTATTCTAAATCTCATTTTTTTTATTTTATATCTAGATATATATTATTTATACATAAATATTTATATATATTTTTAATAGATTCTTTATGAAATTATGTTTATGAAAAGATCTTTCTTTGTTTTTCAAATAATTATTATATTATTAATATATTTTCTAATATATTTATAATAGAAATTTTATTATTAATATATTTGTTAATATTAGTAATTTTAAGTAATTAATAATTCAATAATATTTATATTTAAAATATAACAGAATACATAAGTTTGACTGAAGGGTATCCCCTTCTAATTTTTACAATTGAAAGGATAAAATCAGATTTGCAACCAACCAACACTTCTTAAAGATCCTTAACTTGTTTTGATCTCTCGGTCATAGAGAACCGATCCTTGTCCTCAAGCTTAGTGCTCTATTGGAGCCGATAGGCATTGTAGCCCTAAACATGCTTACAATGTTGGGTCTTTGACTCCGGTTGCATGCGGGATCTTAGCCTCGAACAAAAGTTTATGAACCGATGGTTGTCTTGAATCTCGAAGGTCGATTGCATATTGTCATTTGCCCGCCATTCAAAAAAAACCTCAAATTTCTAGATATTGTGATTTGTTGTTGTTGATCCTCGTGAACAAAAATATCGAATAGTTAACATCTACTCAACATATATATATATATATATATATATATATATATATATATATATATATATATATATATATATAACTACAAATAACAACAAATCACAATATCCAGAAAATTAGTTTGCGAATAAATTTTCCATATACGTGGTTTGTTGGCATTAGTAGCTACAATCAAAAACTTGAAACACTAACTCAGAATGATGTTTTTTTTCTTCGACTCAGACGTGTGTGCTTCTTCCCTCCATCGATCAGCCGAGCTTATATAGAAGTAGAATATGCGTTTTGTTTCACGCGACTTTTCTGACGTGGCAAACTCGTGCTTGGTAGGACGCGAGTTCCTCGAAAAATCGCGCTTGGTAGGACGCGAGTTTTCTGACACGTCAGGAATTGGCCCTTTGTAGAACGCGACTTTCCTGACACATCAGGAATTCACATTTTGTGAGATGCGAGTTTGGTCTATATATAGTCCAGAGCATTGGTGAATATGTTTGCACGATCAGTAGATGGATTTGGTAGGATACAAGTTGTAGGGCAATGTGTGTATGGTCTGTGTTTGTAAAAGATGATAGACAAATCACAATATCCAGAAACGTGTGGTGGGGTGCCACGAAAATGATCGGTACCACAAAATTTTTTTACAACATTTTATTTTCTCAGTACCTATTTTCTCAAAAATGATCGACAAATCAACAATCACCAGCAAAATGTCACTCGACGATTTATTGCAGTTGATATCAAATGAGGTTAGTAAACGCGTTGACTAGTAAATTTCTTACTTGGAATGTAAAATCCCAACACCGACGACAGCTGAAACGCAGTGACCAGCTTTATTCTATAGGAGTTAAATACATCCATTTAAATGTTAAGTTCTATGAGGTCAACGCCAGTGAAGGTAGTACGTCTGCACCCGTAGAAGTTGCCCCGTCCGCACTAGCAGCAACCACTAAACAAGCTCTATCTTCACCGAATGTTGATGCAGCTGCCGATGAGTTGCAGTTTTTTATGTATAGGCGTAGACAACAAAAACAACAACTAATCAAACAACTTAACTTAAGTTCAGACATTTCAACTGGCTATGATGATTCCAATTAACCTTTCACTCATTTATTAATGTTCTAAGTATGTGTAACGCTGCAATTTATCATCCTTTACTTATTTATGTGAAATATTATTGGGTAAAAATCATCTTAAATTATATTTTTCAACACGTTACAGCAGGATGATACAATTTACTTCAAATATTCAAACAACATTACTTACATCCCATTACCTCAATTATTCAAAAATGTACTCAATTCTACCTGATATAAGGGTACAGAGTACCAATAATATTCACCCGGACTGAACTTTTCTTTTTTCAGATGTGTTAGACACGCTGTGTCAGCATTTCAGTCTGCAAAGAACTCGTTTTCTATAGAACGCGAGATACAAAAGAACTCTCTCTACATAACGCAAGATCCAGGAATCTGATAGAAACTCGCTTATTGTAGAAAGCGAATTCTTTACTTTCCTGACACGTATGCAAAAGCAAGATCCCTCGGGATTTTGCAATTGAGATTGGTCCTTTGTTCCCTTATATGAAGCAAAATGCAATTCTGATATTGTATAATTTTCATTCAAATCTTTTAATTTTTTCAAGTCTTTCAATTTTTTCAAGTCCACAAATATTGTAACGCTAATGATTCTAAGGAGATTATCGTACAAGAAGTTGATTAAATAAGTGGAAAATAGTGTCTTGCATGGCCTTGGGGAAAAGCTGAATGAGTTGAAGTATCATCTATCGATCTCTTTAAAACCGTTAACCTACTCAGTATGCCGCATTGGGGATAACGATGATGTGGAATTGATGATGGCTACCCACTTGGAGTATTCTTTAGGAGGTCCCCTCGAGTTGTATGCATCGTTTTCGGATTCTATTATTGCTATTGAAATCCCGAGCTAGAGACAGGCAAATTTCAACTTTGACCCTAATGCCATTGTTGATAGCCCGACAACTGGTTTAAGAAATGATTTCAATCTACTAAGTACATACTGTCCACGAAACGAGTTTGGTGCTCTGTCGTCTTCTATGCCAACACATTCGTGCGTAGCTAGTTTCGGGTTCAACTTGAACCAGCCCCCGAACGATAAATTCGATGCACCATCCTCTTCAATGCGAAGACATGCAACGTACAATCCGTATAGTATGGGGGAGGCTGCGTCATCATCCCACAACTACATGAGGTCATCCGACCATGAAGCGTTCAACCCCTTCGATGATTTTTCATATGGATGATACTCAGTGTATGTCCCTAGTACAGAGTATGTTCAACCATCTACGGGGAGACATTCTTGTGTTGGTGCGCTCGACTTTGATCTTGGTAACACGGTTTGTGAGCGATCTCATAAGTGGTCTCGCGATCGATGACCAACCTGCTCGCCTAGAAGGATAGCCGTCGACGACGCGGAACTATTCCAATTCGAGGGAGATACTTCTGACGAAGAACCGATTAGGGAACCCGGACCCGATGGCAATGAGCAAGGGCCCTTTTATGAACCAACAACAAACGTGAACAATCCAGCAAGCTGTATCGAAGATTTATAAGGCAACGAAGAACACCCGATGGATAGCAACGTTCCAATATCGGCTGCACCTATTTCTTATTACCAGCCACCATCCCACTTCACAACAATTGATATGGATGCGTTGAACATTCCGAAATTTTCACATTCTAAACAATTGACGGTTACAACACCCGTACTGATGGTGAACTGGCCATTGGGATAACATATTTGACAAAAGACCAAGCCTTGGCAGCTATTAAGCACTACAACATTCGCCGGGCAGTTACAACGACTGTGAAGAATACCCAAGCGGATTTCTACATTGCGGTTGCACAAGATGGCAATCAAAAAACCGTTCTTGTAGCCTTCACAATAGTTGAAAAGAAGGGTCTCGATTCTTGGTTGTTCTTCCTTAAGAACCTACACAGACATGTTCTTTCTCCTGTAATGCGGGAAAGGGACGTTGGGATATGTGTTATTTCCGATAAAGACACAACGATCAAGTGGGCAATAGAACATTTGGGCCGGTCTTAGGAGCCTCCCCACATTTACCACCGTTACTGCTTATGACACATTACGACCAACTACTTGTATAACTACAAGAACCAAGGTGAACATGCTCTGGTGCTTCGAATGGGTTGTTCGCCCCTTACTATTCAACTGTCATTTCCTAGGCAACTCGCATTATGTACATGAGGTAGACTAGTTATTCGAAGAATTGAGAGCCAGAAATAAAGATGGCGCGGACTACCTTGCCAAAATCCTGAGGGAAAATGGCTTAGATCATATGACGGGGGTAAACGATATGATCACATGACAACGAACTTTGCTGAGACGGTCAACTCAGCACTCAAGGGAGTGCATCATTTGCCTACAACTTCCGTTGTCAAAGCGGCCTACTATCGTTTGGCTACCCTATTTGCATCCTTAAGAAGGCAAGCAACTGAGTACATGGCAGGTGGCCACAAAGTCCACCCGACCTCCTCGAACAATTGTAAACTTATATGGGAAATTCAAATGCGATGACTGCAACTATCTTATCTCGAGAAGGCCATTTGTTTCGTGTTTTGGAATTTTTGAGGCCGTTGGAAGGCATACAACACAACACGTATATGGTAGATCTTAGACAAAGAACCTGTGAGTGCAGAGTATTCCAAACATTCAAATATCCATGTGCACACGTTATTGATGCTTGTTCTTTCCAACGGATTCACTACATGAGAGTGCTTGATCCGATATACTTACTAGAAACCATATTCAAGGTGTACAAAAGAGTTTCCTCCCATCAAAAATGAAATTGATCTGTATGTCGTTGACGCTGAACTGACCATACGCCCAGATCCTGCACTACTAAGACAAAAGAGACGTCCGCGATCGACACGAATTTACTGTGCAAAGGATATGGTTGAACGTAGAGAAAAAATCGGACAAAAGAAACATTACACTATATGTAGAAATCCCGAACACACACGCGTAACAAGTGTCCTAATCGCACGGGCCCTCGCACCAACTAAGTCATTGTAATTTCTTAATGTCTGTATTCCTCAAGTTTCATTTTAAATAATAAGATCTAATTTATTTTAAAAATTCTCTTTCCGACTTATCGTTCTTGAACAAAACCACGATTTGAAACCATTTTCAACGCAGATTTTATACCCTTCTCCATGTATCGCGCGTCTCAATAACAGTCTCAGATCGAAGACGAGTTTCAGTACAACACCTTCAAGGTTAAAAATTGCGATAATTCTCAGATTATAAACCCGAACATTTTAACAGAACAAGCCTATCAGGACATCTTATATTTTCATTCATTCACAAAACAAGTTATGTAATTGTTTCGACGCAAATTTTAGTCGGTTTAGAATAGAACGAACTTTCCCATATTAGTGTCAAATGAAAGACAAGTTCCAGTACTACGAACCCAAACTCAATGTTTATTAAAAATATACGATTAATATGCCCGAAATATTGCTCGAACATGCCTATGGACGCTTGGTGTGGTAGCTCAATTTACAAAGAACTCGCTTTCTGCGGAAAGCGAGTTCCCCGCGATAAATTCAGTCAGCTTTTCAAATTCTCGGGAAACTCGCGTTTCGCAAAACGCGAGTTCCTGTTGAACTCGTTATTCTGAAAAGCGTTGACACGTAGGCAGAACTCGTTTTCTACAGAAAGCGAGTATTGCATCTCGCGGTTCTCAGAACGCGAGTTCTTCATACGTGGCGGATTTATGGGTTATTTTTCCAAATAAAAGACGACGGGGTCATTTATCTTAATATTTAATAAAAAAGGTTTTTGATATAAAAACGCCTTTTTACGTGGTTTAACCGTATAATTGTGATTTGATGGTCACATCAACTGGTCATTGCTTTGTTGACACGTCGTCTACCACCGCCCACTGTCGCTACAGCTGCCGTCGACGGATTTGGCACGTTTTATTGTCGATACTCGTTAGTTTGGTTTTTCAAACTGAGAGTTTCCAAACCTTTTTTCTCTTTTGTTTGGTTCTTTGAAGAAAAATTCTAAAAACAAGTAGCTTAAATGAGGACTAAAAAGAGGCCTCGTGTCCTAAACCTTTGGATGAAGCCAAATTAATCTCAATCATTTGATGAAAAAAAAAGATCAGGGTTACCGGTTGCCTAGGTAAAAAAGAAAAAAAGGAAAATGGTGATATAAGACTTGGAGGAGCGGGAAAACACAACAAATATTGACCATTTTTTTGTTCAAAAGGTTTAAGGCATTCACGGGAGATTGATGCACACACTGAAGGTTGAGGAAGAAAGGTTTTGAGGTAAAATAGATGTTATTTTGGGTTAAAAAATTTGGGAGATTATGTGAGATTTTTGTATGCTTTTGAAGGAGGGAGTTTTATAATGGTGGGTTTTATGGTTTGAGTTTGAAATGTTAGAAAAAATGGTGGGTTTTGGGTTTGAAATTAGGGATTAGGGTTTAGGTTGGAATCCTTGTATACGAATTAGGTGAACTTAATCTTAGATAGTTGTTAGTGAGATTTGTTTGTTAAAATCCAATGGTTGATTATGCATGTAAGCACAATTTTATGTAAGTATATACAGTTGTTGATTTTTGAAATGCTTCAATGAAACCATCACGAATTTTGATTGTGTGAAACTTGTATGGTGAAGGATTGAATTCTTGAGCTGAAAGTATGAGATGAAATTATAAAAATTGATGTATGTAAAATGCAGATTTGATGTTAGTTCTAGTAAAAGTATGCAATTGAGATTAATGTAGATCCTTGAATGTATTTATTGAAATTGCTATGTTGTGTTTCCTAAATTTACATATGGGTAGTATCGAATTGATCTGTTTCTAGCTTAAAAATAAGGCAAAAATATAATTGTAATAGGTTCATAATGTTTATGATTTTTCTAAAGTTTTGAAGGAGTAATGGTTCATAACGGTAGGTTCATAACTAGCGTGTTCAGATTTCATAATGATAGCTGCCAAATGTGCTTATTTTTTTAAATAACGAGACCGATATAGATTGAGAACTATTCAAGGGTTAATGTTTATTGGAATTTGGATAGTTGGTAGCACCGACATTTATTTATCTTTGTTGGTGTTTTCTTTGTATTGTGTAGTATGGTTTAAAGATCCTATTTTTAATATTTGCCGATCTTAGACCAGAGTGGGGCTTGAAGTTGTTCGATACAAAGGGTTCTAAGGACTGAATTTTTTTTTATCATTATGACACTTCATGATAAGTTGATTTAATATTTATTTACATAGTGTTTCTATTTCTGTAGATCTTCCCACTTGGTCAATAGTAAACAAGGATACTATAGTTTTTGGTTCTTAATTTGTATTATTGTTTAAATATTTAATCTTTTCAATTATATTTTACCTTTTGAATTTTACTTGATTTTCATTTAACTGTGTTGGTTGTGGTCACATATCTCTAAATTTTTATTAGAACTTCCCCATATTTGTAAATATCATCTTTTAACTTTGATCATCATTTTATTCACTTGGATTTTATCTTGTTCTTTAGTAAGTTTATTTTTTTTTTAGTTTTCATTATTATGTTGGATTTTTTAATCCATAAAACTCATCTTTGAGGTGGTGTATTTGATGAAAGTTTGTTGTTTTGGCTTATTATTTATTTGATTTATTCATGTTTTAAAGTTGTTTTTATTAAAAGAACTTTTAATTTATATCACATTTTCCAAAAATTTATCTGTAATTAACTCAGCTCTAATATTATATGTCAAGGTTGTACACTATGTGTCAATGGTCCATGTGTCGAGTAAAATCTACTATTTGGATGGTGCAGGTTGTTATACAATCTAAATGCTTATAAATGTTTGACTTATAATTTATTTTCCCTTTTGTGGTGTAGAGAATTTTAGTGTTTGTTCTAGGAGACACCATTTACTTGATGTGAATCGACTGATATTTTTTGGATTATTAGACACCATTTATTAGATAGCTATTTTTCCTTTGATATAGAAGCTTCTGTTAGTATTTTTGGTTCTCTTTTCCTTTTGTTAAAAGATTGTTAGTATTATTTAAAAATATTTTAGTTTGAAGCAATACATGTTCTGTCAGCTCGGTTGTATGCTTGGATACATATAGACTCTTTTTTAAATTTTTACTATGAAATAGGAACATAATTGTATCTAACTTAAATTATTAGAAGCATTGATTAAAAATATCTTGTTTTAATCTTTAGGGTAAACTACATAAATAGTCCCTCGACTATGCTTCAATTATCTTTTGTGTCCTTTGACTATCAGAAGTTACAAATTGGTCCCCTGACTAAAAAAAAGTAACAACTTGGTCCGATGCCATCAAAAAGTTAACGACCGATGACGTGTCAGTTAATATAAATTGATATAATTATATAATTAGCCCTCAAGTTCTACCCTTATTTCAATTTGACCCTAATTCTAAAAAATTAACCCACATAATTTTAATAATTTATCAATTTAGTCCATCATTTTTTCTATTTCTCCTCTTGTTTAATTCTTCAATTCATTTTTACCCCAAACTTTGAATGTGTATTTGTTGTTATTAAATACTTGTTCATCTGAAATATTATTGCTTCTAACAATTCCATGCTCCAGTTTTTGCCAAGTATCCCGCCAACATTTCTGTGACTGCGCTATCCTATTTTTTCGGTGTTGTATTGATGGTAGTGACATTATTTCTTGCCACCAATGAGTCAACAGATTGGCATCTGACACAGTCTGAGCTTTTTGTTGTTGTGTATGCAGTAAGTTTCTTCTGAATTTTATAGGATAAATCGGATATGCGTGCATGTTTTTGAATCTTATGGCTCAATACTCGATCTACTAGTGTTATCATAATAACCAATGATGTGGAAGTTTAAGAAAAGTCTTATATGTATGGATGCTTGGTTTTGGCAGGGAGTTGCAGCATCAGCTCTTAAGTCTTAACTACAGACTCATGACTTGGTCGAATAAGATCTTGGGGCCGGCTGTAGTGGCTCTCTATAATCCACTTCAACCTGCTGCATCAGCCTTTCTGTCGAGAATTTTCCTTGGAAGTCCGATTTATTTGGGAAGGTATCATTTCCATCTATTCCACTACAAATTAGAACCTAAATCTCTCATCTAGTACAAAACGTAGTGCTTATATATATTCACTTCAAGGAAAAAAGATGTAGAATCTATATTTTTGGGGCTCTTAAATAGATTTTGCGGTGAAAATGAATTGAAGAATTAAAAAAGATGAGAAATAGAAAAGAAGATAGACTAAATTGATCGAATATTAAAATTATATGGGTTAATTTTTTATAATTAGGATCAAATTAAAATAAGTGTAGAACTTGAGGGCTAATTATGTAATTATATCAATTTATATTAACTGCCACGTCGTCAGCAGTTAATTTTTTTTAACGGCGTTGGACCAATTTGTTACTTTTTTTAAGCAGGGGGACCAGTTTGTAACTTCTGATAGTCAAGGGACGCAAAAGATAATTGGAGCATAGTTTGAGGACAATTTATGTAGTTTACCCTAATCTTTATGATACAGAAAATACATGTATATAGGTATGAATGTAATCTTCTTGTTTAATTATGGAAGAAATATGCCAATGAATTACTTTCTTTTAATTAATGTGTGTTGCCTTGAATGTACACTCATGCAATCTTGTAAATTGTTAAATCATTAATTGTGTTGATCTTTTGCCATGATATGTATATAAATAATGAAGTATGAGATGTAAACCTTTTTGAATAGTAACCCTTGTTATGAAATTGTGATACAACTCACTCATGTATTGTTATTGTATCATTGGAATGAATTGATAACATGATGAGCACATGAATAATTATTATGCACTTAGTGAATAGTCTCGGGTTTGATGGTTGAGAAACAATTGAGTATGGTTTGAAAGTGAGATAAAACGAATCTATGTTTGTTAACTAGTTGTAGTTGCACATGATATGTATCGTACTAATGACTCACCTTGTTATTTTCAGGTTAGACTGATTTTAATCGAGTTCGGGGACAAGCAAGATCAGAAGTAAGATAAAAGTATATTTTGAATACATCTTAAAACTCATAGAAGGTGGCACAAGTATATATATATATAGTTTGGCTAACATCATTTTGATTATCTTTGTAAGTTATGTAAATAATTAATTAAGAGATTTAAGTGCGCATGGTAACTTGTTATACATCTTTGAATGTGGTTAAATTAGCATTGTATGCTTTTTTTGGTATATGGTTGGAACAACATGTTATTCTTCTATGTTTGTGAATGGATTTGTTTGTGGTTAAGATGTTGGGGTGCGCAAAACCTTTAGGAAATAGGTATATGATTCTTGTTCCTTCACTACCAAAAATTTGTTTATTTGTGGGTGGCATCTAAAATATTGTCACTAAAAGTTACATTTACGTCACTGTTTGTCATTTGTGTCGTAAAATACGATGTCACGATGTTCGTCACGTTAGGCGCGTCGCTAAAAGTTAATCATGACGATGTATTTTTTGTCACGTATTGTCGAACATATAGTGACGTTAATGCATGGCGTCACCTATATTTTTTATTTAGTGACAACTTGTTATGTCACCGAATGATATAAAATTTTGCCATGAATCATTAGCATCGTTACCAATAATACCATAAAACCATTATATATGTGACGAAATAAAAGTCGTCACATTTTTAGCGACGTAGTATATTGTCACTTAATAATAGTATTAACGACGATAATACATTATGTCACTTTACAATTTATATTCAATGGCAACTAGTTACGTTACTAGATTATTTAAGATATCGTTACTAATAATTCTTATCGTCACAAATAAAACACCAACTTCTACTTATAGGTGACAAAAGATATCGTCACATATTTAGTGACATAATATATCGTCACATAATAATAGCATGAATGACAATAATACATAACGTCATGTTATAATTTATATTAGATGACAGTTAGTTGTGTCACTGGATTATTTAAGATTGTGTCATTGATGATTCGTATCGTTACAAATAATGCATTAAAATCAACATATTAGTAACAAAAGAGATATTATCACATTTTAGTGGCATAATAAAACTTTACCAAATAGTATTTTGAATGACGATTATGCATAACGTTGCCTTCTAAAATTATCAATATTCTAGCGACGAATAAAATTGTCACATAGTTAATGATGTAAAATGTCCTCACTAAAATTATAAATTAGAAATACCACCTTATAATTAATTTTTTGTGATAAAAATTCAGAATAATAAAACAAAATTATTTATACTAAACTAAAATGTAACATAATTCATTTATTGCAAAATTATAAAAGTAAAACAATAGTTCACTAAAAAAACATAATAATACTATTTTTATGATAACACTTTATAATTCAATGGAAATAAAAAATAATGTGACCATAATGACTTGTGGAATCACTTGTTGCAGAAATCTCAATCTAAATTTTGTGTCCGTTGTGATTCTATTGATGATGAGTTCGTGGCATCATTTGAAGTTGCAAAAATAATTAACATATTAATTACCATAATTATAATTATATAATTATATTTATTTGATTAACTATATTGTTTGCCTGAAAATTGAAGTGAATACACTTAAATTTCGGCAACTAACAAAGCATATCTCATAACTTCCATTTGAGTTTGAATTATTTCAAAATTTGACTTATAGGCATTAAGTTCATTTCCCTTATTCTTCAAACTCTTTTCTAAGTCGATTGTACTTGCACTTAATTTTTTCTTAAGCTTGGGCCCATAGCCAAGCCCTGAAATATATCACAACTTTGTACCAAACACCTCATCCACTATATCATCTGTAGTCTTAGGTCTGCTCCTCCTTCAACTAGAGTTGATTGTAACTTTACCATTTTCTCTTAAAAAAATCATTCATAAGTAAAATGATTCTTAAATTATAATTGCATTGTAACACTGTTTTTGTAAGGTCTTACATAGGTTGTTTGGGCTTTAGATGATGTTCATCCTTTTTCATTTGAATAATGAGTTACCTTGAAGAAATCTATCCTATTTGCAGAGGCGGAACGCTTAAGGGACCAGTGGGGGCTACGCCCCCCCCCCCCCAAATTTTGAAAAGTTCGAATTTTGCCTTTTAAATTTTTGAAAATTTTAATTTTGCCCCCTCAAAATTTAAAAATTTTCATATTAAGCTTCAAATTTTTGAATATTTTTAATTAATCTCACTCTCATTTAAAAAAAAGTTCGTTGAATCTCTCAAAATTATTAAATTTTTTTGTTAAACCCTCAAATTTTTTGAAAATTTTAGTTTAAGAATCTAAATTTTAAAAAAAAAATTAGTTGGCCCCCTCAAACTTTTACTACAAGTTCTACCACTGCCTATTTGATTCTTGATCATCCTTACGCTACAAGAGTTCAAAAATAATAATTAGGTTTGAAATAAAAATAATAATATTTTTAATAAATCTCAAAATTGTACAACTTACCATATCATATCGACTAGCGACAAAAGCTCGAGATCCTTGATTTTGAGGAAATTTTGCATTTCGTCTGACTCTTACATTTATCTCATACCTCTTCTGCAATTATAAACATATATAAACATCAGTTATAGTGTTTTAAATAAATAAAAACATAATATTCTATCAATCACATAAATCAAAATATAGAAATCATACCTGATATTGAGGATCACTGAATAAATCACATAATTTCTCCTAATTTTTTTGTGTCAAGTTATATTTTGTCAGCTTATTTTGACGTGCAACAACTGCATTTGAGAATTTTTTTAAGTGCAAATGAACCTAATGTCGATGGTTTCTTGACAATTTTGACATAATTGACATGACATAGGTCTTCACATAATCATCATCCAATTTCTTCTCAAAGTTCGACTAAAAATAAAATAATGAGCATGATTTGGAGCATCATGAACTTGTTGAAGTTCACGTTCTTGGGTTCGATTTAGTTCACCAATGACTTGTTGAGGATAGACTTCTTGGGTTTGATTTGAACCATCAAAGAGTAATTGAGGTTCTTGAATTGTTCGCCTATCCTTTTGTGTTGGAACGAGATTATCGATCAATTGAGTTCGCTTATTTTTTCTGACTACTTTACCTGGCACCATCTTAAAACATAGAGAAAAACATTATGATTAATATATATATAGAATAAAACGATTATCATCAGATATTGTTACTTTTTTAATTTACATCATCAAAGTACAAAATACATCATAAAATTATATTCTCAACTATATATATCATTCGACTAATTAAATAACTAATAACTTATAAATTGTAGTATCGATCATCACGTATTTAAAAAAATTGAGTGCAACAAATCGAAAAGATCCAAATTATAAAGAACTATAGTAAGCAAATAATCAAACGCTAAAAAAATAATGATCTACAAATTAAAATTGATCAAAACTACTACAAATAATCAAACGCCGAAAAATTTAAAAAAAATTCTGAGAAAATAACGTAATTGGATTCCTTGCGCTTTTCATCGACTAACACACAACTAAATTTCTGCCAATTATCTAGTGAGATTTTGGTCAACTACTAATAAGGTACCGTCAACAATAGAATAAGAATTTATAAAGTTATATGATCTCAGTTACCTTTAGGGTAAGGGAAAAAACAAAACATAGAAATACAACACCAATAGGTAGCTTGGAAAAGCCCGTCGACTAAAATTAAATTTAACAAACCTATTTTTAGAACTCGAATCTAAAGCAAAACAAAAAGATCAGAAATAAAATAAATAGTCGAATAGAAAGTGCAGAATTTTCTATTCCAATTACTTCTTTATAATAATCTTGTTAACCTTAAATCAAGTCTTAATATACATACGAATTTATGTAATGGAGTCTTGATTAAGAAAAACAAAAAACTTGCTTTGAATAATATGTAGAGTCAAAATTTATATATGATGGAAAATAAGATTTACCGCAAATGTATCTAAATATATTTTTCAACAATATGAAAAAATTTGCCTCCAATTACTAAATGGGGCAGTTTTTGTACTGTATGTCATTAAATTTATTAAGAAAAAATATATTAAAACATAAAACTTTATATAATTTTAAATAAACACTTTTTTTGGTTGCCCTTTTGGTTTTTAGGACTTCGTCCTAATTAATCCAGATCGACTCGTGTTGTACTCCTGACTTTGGTGGATGAGTCTCTCAACGGAATTTTTTGCATATGCAACTCCTCGAATTAGAGACCCGCTTAAGCGGAACCAAGATGCTTACCACTTAGACCAACCCCGTTGGTAAATAAACACCTTTTTAAATAATTTAAAGAATATTTTTAATACACATACCAACTTTGTATAACTTTTTTCCTAAAAAAAAGTTGATTGTTTACTATTTTATTTTTTGCTCAACAATAATTTTCATATTAATTTAGAATACCACAAAACTGGTTTATAAATGACTGTGATCCAATTTAATTGTCTCATTAAAAACTTTTCTAACCTTACATGGAGGAAAAGAGTACACACAACTTAAAGATGCACGAAATAAAAATACCACATGTTACAGACTTGTACGCCAATGATCTACAATATGTGACATTGATTTTTCATGATTGAGTTAATGTATTTGGTCATATGAGATTGCTCGAAAGTTAGGCTATGGTAAAACATGCTTTTTGAATAGTCAATTTTTATTTTTATATTTTAAGAGTCGATTGCAGTATCTTTTATGCAATATTTGAATATATGACATGTGGATAAGCTAATTGAAATATTTTTTGTATTTGTTTGACTTGAAGATCGAATGAAAAATTAAAATATTTTTTGTTCTTACATCTTCAACTTGTTGTCCGGTGATTTCTTTAATTAAAGAGTTGTTCTGGCAGTGCTTTCGCATTTGTTAACTATTCTTCACCTTGTTGTCTGCTATCTGGTGTTTCGTTTAATTGAAGGTTCTGATTTGTGCAATTCTTTAAGCTTGATTGGTCTTCATCGGGACTGTGCATCAATTCTTCATCTTGCTTGTATTATTTCGTTTCACTTTGCTTCTACTTTTGTTTCCCTTTTCTTCTGCTATTTTCTTTATAAAATGTTTATTTTTTTATGTTTAAGTTTCAGTTTATGGTTAGAATTAAACCAAGTTACATGTATTAATTAAAAATTTATGTTATTTATTTTCGGTGTTATGGTTTGAGTTAATCAGTTTCACCCAAAAAATGATAGTTATTCATTATTATTGGTTTTATTATTTGAATAAAAAAAGTGTCTAAACCATCCAAGGTTGATTTTAAATTGTTTACCTATTAAATCAGAGATAAAAAAGATTTGTTGAAGTTAAAATATAAAAACATTGTTTGTGCAAAAAAAGACAGCTTTAGTTAAAACTTGATGTTAACAACTTGTGCAAAAAAATATGATTGGTTTTATTAGCTTAAACTTGATGTTAACATGAGAATGTTCACTCATATCAGATTATTTCATGTGTATGCAAAAACCATGTTAAGAACTTAAAGTTTGACATTGATGGTGAAAAAAGAATTTTGTCCAAAACTTAAAGTCTCAATATAATAGATTCATAGTGAGTTAATTAGGTGAGAAATAATTTAATTATTTGAAATGGAAATAAAGGACATCGATTGAAGTGTGGTAATCGCATGGTGAAAAGCTGATTAGAAATTGAATTAATAAATTTAAATTGAAAGGACAAGACTCGGACAGTTGTTTGTGAGAAAAAAAATATGTAGCTATCGAGTATAGAAAATGGACAATTAAAATGTTTTTTGATTCTAATAATTAGAAGTACATTTGGCAATTCGATTGGCATTCATACATTTGTTTTTATCAAGTAAATTGACAGAATTTTGTATATATGCTTATATTGTTTTCAGATACTTGAAATATTAGTTGAAATTTTGCACGTATGCTCATGTTGTTTTAAACTTGATATGATCACGTGTATTTTTTACATTAAACTATTTGAACTTAAATTTTAATTAACATTATATTTTTTAAATTGAATTAAAAAAAATAACATCATGAATAAAAGTTGGATTATGGGGTCTAAATATCCTACGAACTATGTTGTAGGAGTTCCAACTTTCATAAAATTTGTTAAAAGTAATATGGGATTAGAATGTAAAATTTGATGTCCTTGTTGGGAGTGTGACAAGTCGTCGTTAACCGGTCAAAATAAATATAAATAAATCCTCTTTCAAAAATAAAGAAATTGAATAAGTATAGGGAAAGAGGGTCGATCCGCAGGGAGATTAGCTGGAATTGTTGACTTGAATTCGTTGAATCTGAAATCCCAGGAATATCTGAAAGAACAAATAAATAAAAGAAGGGGGTGATATCATTTTATGATGAAGTAATAAAAGAAATATAGAAAAAAGAACTAAAGATAGTAAGAAAAACCAAGGATGTAAATCAGCCTCGAACCAGCTCCTTCAATTCTTTCGATCATTGAAATAGATTTTTATTTCGGGGATCATGTCGGTTACAGTCTACGAGGCCCAACCCGTCGTAACTTGTTCTTCTCTCAAGTAACCAATCCTCCCAAGTCTATCTTCGAAAGACGGTTCTTAAATAAATCAACCACGACTATCGCCGTTAAAGTATTTAGATTAAAGCAGGAAAAACCCGACTCAGAAATTGTCTAAAAAATAGAATCGCTTCTGATTTCATCTTTCCTTAGCGGACCGCCGCTAAGAGTGTTCACAGGAAGTCGAAATTTGCCACAGGCCGATCCTTCCTCCCAACTATGTTTTTAAGCGAATTCAGACCAAAGGGCCCTTTTGATATGAAAAACGTTTAAAAAACTTTAGTAAGGCCGATTGCCAAACTATCTAAGCAGAAAGATAAAAATGATTTCCCCAAAAGTAATTAAGCAAGTTCAATTCTCACGAATCGAATTGACTTGGCTGGTTCTTGGCTTAAGAAATTTAGCTAAGCATGATATTGATTATCATACTTAACTTGTTTTTGGAAAGGCAATCGAAAAACATAAAATAAATGAACAAGGAAATAAATGAAAATGAATTTCGATTAAAACTAAAATGTTTACAAGGATGAAAAGATTCAAAAGCTAGAAGATGATCTTAAGCCTTCACCAAAGGTTGGTATTTATAGGCTTAGATTTACAAAGATAAGAGATAAGAAATAATAATTCAAATTCAAATGTTTAATTAAAATTCAAAAATAAAACTAATATGATAAAAGCTGATAAGTCTGATCGGATTCGTCTTCCGGAACATTCCAGGAGCTTCTAGAAGTTGCCACGTCATTGCCACGTCAGATGCGTCGTGCCCGGTGTCGTGCCCATGATGCCAGTCATGACAGGATAATAAAAAAAACTGCAGAAACGCTCTATTTTCACTGCTATTTCCAGAGTTGGACCCCTGCACAAAATATAATGGAAACAATATGTATTAAGCAGCAAGAAGTCACAAAACTTAGAAAATTAGCAAGTGAAATATGTCATATTTGAGCACTCATCAGAGTGCATAATGTATGTTATAGATCTTAAAATAAGGTGGAAGATCATTTACTTTTAAAAGGTATATCAGAAAGTTATACCAAATGGGTTTATCATGGTGAGCAATTTGATTTCTCTGTTAGAGGTGGTACTCTATATGATGAGATAGCTCATAATGTTGAATTCTTAGATGGTGGAGTAAATGATTTATTAAAAGATCAAGGTTTATTGTCTAAATTGACTTTTATTGTCAAATTTTTGCACATCAAGGTTTATTGTCAAATGGCCAATAAAGCAATAAATATAATTTTAGGACTACTAAGAGAGGCTTTTCCCAATAGTATAATTCCAACATCATATTACGAGGCAGTCAAAACTTTGAGAGACATAAAACTTAGTTACATTCCTATTCATGCATGTAAATATGATTGTGTTCTATTTTGGAGGGAGTTTTCAAATAGACAAAATTATTCAAAATGTGGAACATCACGGTGGAAGGTTGTTGAGAAGAAAATACCATGAAAAGTCTTACGTTATTTTTCACTAAAACTAAGGCTCCAACGATTGTTTATGAAAAGGAGTACAACACAAGATATGAGATGGCATGCAGAAAAACATGTTGATGATGATACATTAAGGCATCCAGCAGATGGAGATGCTTGGAAAGAGTTGAATAAGGAGAATCATTGATTTGCATGTGGTCCTTAAAATGTTAGACTTGGCCTAGCAACTGATGGATTCAATCTATTCGGGATTATGAGTTCTACATATAGTATATGGCCAATTATTATTATGCCGTATAATGTTTCACCTTGGAAATGTATGACAGAACCTTTCATGATGATGTCTTTACTTGTCTCTGAACAAAAATCTCCAAGAAAGGATATTTTTTTGATCGGCAAAGCATGATTTTATTGAAGAAAAATCATACAAAACACAACCAACGACCTCATTAAAAACCCCCCCTAATCCTAAGTGGGGGAAAAGAGTATTGTTCGTTGTGACAAAGAGAAACACACGATAAAGATCAACAAGATCGCTCCCATATCCATGACGACCTGTCAACACCCCCCTTAGCGAGGGTATCCGCCAAGTGATTAGCTCCAAGAAAGGATATTAATGTTTATTTAAGACCATTGGTAGATGAATTAAATGATCTATAGGAGAATGAAGTATGGACGTATGATGCTTATAAGAATGAGTATTTTCAAATGTATGCAGCTATTTTTTAGACTATAAATAATTTTCCTGCTTATGGAGATTTATCAGGTTGGAGTACAAAAGAATATTTGGCTTGTCCCATTTGTAACGAGGATGCTCCATCACGAAAGTTAAGAAATAAGATATGCTACATATTTCATCTTTGTTTTCTGCCTCATAATCATGTTTGGAGAAAAAGAAAAATATTTGATGGTAAGGTGAAAAATATATCAAAACAAAAAGATTTATCGGGGACTGAGTTGTTACAACAATTAAATGGCCTCCAAGAGAATAACTTTGGGAAACATCCAAATAAAATGAAAAGAAATCGTACCCCCGAAGAGTTGAATTGGACTAAGAAAAGCACTTTCTTTTAATTATTTTATTGGAAAACAATGAAGTTACGACATAATTTAGATGTCATGCATATTGAGAAACGCATTTGTGATAACATTCTAGGAACAATGCTGAACATTGAAGGGAAAACAAAAGATACTGTAAATGCGAGATTAGATCTTGAGGATGAAAATCAAGAAAGAAATACATTTGAGAAAAATGGAAGACGGTTCTTACTTGACGCGTCCAGCAAGCTACACCTTGTCAAAAGATGAAAGGAAGAAATTATGTTGTTTTCTAAAATTAGTAAAATTTCCTAATAGATATGCATCAAACACCTATGATGTGTTAACATAAATGATGGAAAGATTTTAGGGTTGAAGAGTCATGATTGTCATATCCTTTTGTAAAGATTGAGTTTAGTTGCCATTCGAGATTTTGTACCAAAAGATGTGTTTCAAGCCTTGGATGAACTTGAAAACGTTTTTTAAGATTATGTTGCAAGACAATAAAGAAGAAAGAAGTAGAAGACTTACAAAAAATAGTGTCATGATTTTGTGTAAGTTGCAGAAAATTTTTCCTCCTAGTTTTTTTAATGTGATGGTCCATTTGGTTGTACTCTTACCTAACGAAGTCATGCTTGGGGAACATGTGAACTATCGATGGATATATCCTATTGAGAGGTAATTCTATAGTTTTTATTTTTCAGTTAAACTAAAAACGTCATAAATTTAAAACACTACGTTTCTTCATCATGAGAGGAGACGAACAGTCAAAAAGAGGGCGTCGGCCGGCGGTTTTCTCATGCGAGTCGAGGAAGGATGGGCAACCAAACACGGAGTGGACAGTGTTTGTGGACAATTTGAGCAGAAGAGTGTCAAGATTTACGCTGAAGGATCTTGTCAATCATTATGGAAGGGTTACCAGATTGTTTATTCTAGCTACAAACAACAAAGCAAGATATAAGGATGTTACCTTTGCATTCGTAACAATGGCGTCGAAAGCTGAAATGGAGAAGGTGATAGCACGACTGGACAACACGTTAATTGATGGGGTAATGGTTAAGGTGACAAAATCCAAATTCCCGAGGAAAAAGGATGAAAGATTTCGTGAGAGGGAGGTTCGTGGAAAATCCGGAATGTTTGACACACGAAAAAAAAGCTACTTACAAACATCAGGTACCGAGAGGTGTTCGTTTACCTGATGAGGGAGGGAAGAAATCTTACAAAGAGGCGTTGATAAATGATGGGGCAGGAACAGAGAAGAAAAAAGAAGCACCAGTTCAGGAGTTTAAGATTCCAGCAAAGGATATTGCATGGTTGAATAATTGTCTGACTGGGGTGATTAAGGAACAGTTTGACATGGATTTTGTGCAAAGAGCTCTGTCAAATGATGACATCAATGTAAAGGTGGTTCAGTGGGGAGTGGAGTGTGATTCGGTTGTAATCATGTTTAAGTCTCCGTTGGAGTTAGAGGAGGCTTGGAATCATAAGAGAGAAGCTTTAGGTTACTGGTTCGATTACTCGGATAAGCTGTTGATCGATGGAGTTCCTCATTACTTCTGCAACGTTAGGGTGTATGGAATCCCATTAGTGTGTTGGCATTACAGTTTCTTTGAGGCTTTAGGGAACATGTGGGGTCTGTATGTGGGGGAAGGAGTGTGTACAAGAGAGAATGAGAGGTTGGATATGGCTAGTCTAATGATCAGAACAGCAAGTATGGAGACGATACCGGAGAAGATAAGACTATCTTCTATGGGATTCCCGTATGTTATTAAGATAAAAAAAGGTAGGGTGAGATCGAAAAAGGGGGTGATGGAGAATGAATGGGAGGATGTAAAATTCGCCGATGATTGGTCGGAGAATGATTCTGTTGAATCAGAAAAATGGAATGTCGGTATCGAGGTTGACGATAAGGTGCCGGGATCAGAGACCGACGATGAGAGACACCAAGGTCCGGTGAGAGCTGAAGGGTCGTGCTTCAGGATTGATGATACAGCTGGACAGAATTCACTTCCCCCCAGAAAAACGCACGTTTTCAATGCGGAGGAAGCAAATTTGGAGAATAATATTGACGGGTCACCTTCTTCAGAGTCGGGTATGGGTGATGCGGAACAAATGGGGAATATAGCCCAATCGAGTAGAGTGGTTTCGGAGACCATGGGCCCTCAATGGGTTAGAAGAGGAGATGGGCCACCAGACAGTGGAATTGATGGGTCTTCTAATTTAGATGGAAAAGAATGGGATTTAATTGACGCTGGCCGTGGAGTAAGAGGGGTAGGACATGGCAGAGCAGAAATCGGTATCTCATCGAGTTTTTCTACAGATTGGGTTCCAGACAGTTTTGAGGAGGGGGGGCGGAAGTCCCCAAAATAGTTCATCCCCACCATATTTAGGCATCTACCGTAATATGAATACAATCTCACCTCACCTTTACCCCACTGGTCTTTTTCGAGCATGATGCAGGAGACGATTTAGGCATGTGGTAAGAGAAGTGTTATAGAGAAGCAGTTCACGATCTGGAAGGGGGGAGCGAAATTCGATTCTCGGTGAAGAGGTATCGGCTATCGGATTGGAAGCTGAGTCAGTATGGGAAATCAGTAACATTTTGGAGATTTCGTTCAAGGGAGGAAGGAGAGAGGTGATTAGCAGAATATGTGATATAGAAAGGGAACTAAGAGAGGTAATATAGCTGTGGGTATTGGGACCTAAAACTTTTTTATGGATTTCTCAATTATTATATGGAATATACGGGGTATTAGGAGGAGGGAAAAGAAGAAAGATGTTAAAGATTTGCGTCGTAGTAGAAAGGGGGTAATGTTGTTTTTACAGGAAACGAAGATGGAAGTACTAGGGAGAAAGGAAGTCAAGCCGTTTTGGGGTAATGAAAATTTCGAGTTTGCAGTATCGCCAGCAAGTGGGTCAGTAGAGGGCTTGGTGAGTGTTTGGGATGAGAATGCATTTGAAGCCATTGAAGTCGTGATCGAGAGCCGATTCATCGCAGTTATTGGGACATGGAAAAGAACAAGTTTCAGGTGTGGTTTTTTAAATGTTTATGGACCTTCTTGTGATATTGAAAAAGAATATTTCTTTCTGGAATTGAGCAGATTAGTAAATGTAAGACAAATCCCCTGGTGTCTAGGGGGAGATTTCAACGCGTTTCTAAAGGTAGAAGAGAAAAGGGGCTTCTCTTTGAATAGATCAACAATGGTTCTGTTTAATCAATTTGTGAGCAGCATTGGGGTAATGGATTTACTGTTGATTGGAGCAAAGTATACGTGGAGCAACAAAAGGGATCCGCCAACATTCATACGGTTGGACAGGTTTTTAGTATCGACTAGTTTTGGTGTGGAATTTCCATTACTATGTCAAAAAGTAATGAACAAATCATTATCGGACCATAATGCGATATGGCTCACAGTCGAAAAGGTTAATTGGGGTCCTTTACCGTTCAAATGTTTCAATTCGTGGTTTAGCAAGGAAGGCTTTGAGGAAATGGTTGTGGATACGATTAGCAAACTTAAGAACAATAAGAAAGATAGTAGGATTGGGTGGTTGATCAAAGGAACTAAAGAGAAGATAAGATTATGGGGTAAGAAGCGAGGGAGAGAATTTTTATCACTTATTCCAGCTCTTGAGAAGCAAATTACAGATTTGGAGGATTGTATCCAAAATGGAGGAGGAGATTGCGAGTCCTTCCAAAAGCTTTGTTGTTTGAGAAGCCGATTATGGGAACAGTATAGGAAGGAAGAATCACAGTGGCTTCAGAAGTCACGACTGAATTGGCATCTACAGGGGGATAGAAATACGCGTTTCTTCCACATAATGGCTTTGGGGAGGAGGAGATCGAACACTATTTATAGTCTTGAAGAGGGAGGCAGAATGATCTCGGGTGTAGAGGAAATTAAGAGGGCAATTAGGAATTTCTTTGTTAAAAATTATAACACTAATAGTGCACTGGAGGTGTTGGATATGAAGTTGGATTTTCCCAGGATAAGTGATGGTCAAGCATCGTTGTTACAGGGCAGGTTCACGGAGGCAGAAATATGGGAGGCGTTGGCGTGTTCGGACGACAATAAGGCTCCAGGACCAGACGGATTTAATCTGAATTTTTTTAAGAAATTCTGGGTTCAGTTGAAAGATGAAATTAAAAGATTTTTTGATGACTTTTACGAGAGTGGCAAGTTAGAAACAGGGATTAATCATTATTTCCTGACTTTGATTCCGAAAGTGGCGAATCCAACATCTTTAGACGAATTCCGGCCTATCAGCTTGGTTAGTGGTTTGTATAAGTTACTATCGAAGGTACTTGCAAGAAGAATGAGAGGGGTTATGGATTCGATTGTGGGTGAGACGCAATTCGCCTTTATTCAAGGTCGCCAAATTTTGGACTGCTCTTTGGTGGCAAATGAGGCGATCGACGCGAGGAGAAAATCAGGGGAAGGAGGCATAGCTTTTAAAATAGACTTTCAGAAAGCGTATGACACAGTGTGTTGGGATTTTTTAATGCTCATACTAAAACAGTATGGATTTCCTGATAGATGGCGTAATTGGATTTTTAATTGCATTTCAACAGCGACAATATCAGTCCTAGTAAATGGAGCGCCAACAGAAGTCTTTGAAATATCAAGGGGCTTGAGACAAGGGTGTTCACTCTCCCCGTTGCTGTTTAATGTAGTGGGGGAGGCATTGAGCCAAATGTTTAAGAAGGCAGTAAGTTGCAAGTTGTTTGAAGGGTTTCACATTGGAAATCAGGAATCGTCCATCGCGATTTCACACCTTCAATTTGCAGACGACCTGTTAATTTTCTATGGTGGATCCGAAATTCAGGTAAGGAATGTGAAGAGGGTACTGCGAGTTTTTGAGTTGATGTCAGGATTAAAGTTGAATTTGAAGAAAAGCAAGGTGTTCGGTATTAATGTAGCCGAGGAAGTGTTATCAAGATGGGCAGCTGCGATAGGTTGTGAGGTAGGTTCTTTGCCCACGACTTATTTGGGACTACCCCTCGGGGCTTCTAGGAATTCAGCCGGTCTATGGGAGCCGGTGTTAAAAAAGGTTGGGGAGCGTTTTAGCGGGGTGGAAACCGAAATTGTTGTCGTTAGGGGGTAGACTAACGATGATAAAATATGTACTTTCAAGTTTGCCGATTTACTACTTGGCAATTTTCAAACTCCTAGTGGCAGTGGCAAAAGCTCTAGATAGGATGGTGGCAAATTTCTTGTGGGGAGGTGACAATGAACATCGGAAGATTCATTGGGTGAAGTGGACGGAGGTGTGTGCGCCTAAAGATTTCGGAGGGCTCGATATAGTCAATTTCAACATTTTAAATCGATCCCTTCTAAGCAAGTGGAGTTGGAGGTTTGGAAATGAAGTGCATAGCCTCTGGAGGAGAGTGATTGAGGCAAAAATTCCAGGATTGAAGTCCAATTTGCTACCTTCGAAGTCGAACAGGAAACAAACCTCATGGATATGGTATGATATTTCAAACTCCCTGCATAGGAGTGATGTTATGGGCTCATTGGTTCGAGCAAATATGGAATTAAAATTAGGCAATGGTGCGTGGATAAAGTTCTGGGAAGATTTCTAGGTTGGCAATGGTCCTTTAAGAACATTGTTTCCTAGGATATATGCTCTATGTTCGGCAAAATCTACAACGATAAATGAGGTAGGCAGAGAAGAGAACGGTCACTGGGTTTGGAATATTCCGTTAAGGCGTCCGCTTTTTGATTGGGAGAAAATGCAGTGGACTGATCTGTTGACAACTTTGAATAACTTTAAGTCGAGTGGAACGGCGGTGGATTGGGTTAGTTGGAATGGATCGAACGATGGGAGCTTTTCGGTGAAATCATTGCGAGAATTAGTTATGACAAATAATCAAACAAACAGGTTTTGGAGGGAGGTGGTGTGGATGGGGTCGCCCCACCGAAAGTAGAATTATTCATATGGAAATTGCTGAGGGGAAGGGTGCCGGTGAAGGTCGAACTGCTCAGGAGAGGGATATCGACAGTTGGAGATATTCTTTGCCCTTTTTGCAAAAGGGAATCGGAGTCAATTAAACACTTATTCTTCTCTTGTCAGGAATCGCGGAAGCTGTGGTATGTTGCTTGTGGATGGGTTGAAGTGTCAACAGTGATGCAAGAGGATCCTTGGAGTTTTTTAGAAGCATGGAAATCATTGGGGCACAGGTATGTTTCAGCTTGGTGGTCGCATATACCAAGTGTGATCATTTGGACTATATGGCTATTTCAGAATGAGATCCTCTTCAACAATAAAATCTTTGATTGGGAGCAATTGAAATTTCTTGTGATAGTGAGACTTGCAAGCTGGTTAAATGCGAAGTATCAGGGGAGTGGTGTATCTCTCGAAGCGTTGATCGCAGATCCAAGAATTGGGTCAACGCTGCCTTGCAAGGGAAATGCAAAACTGGTCGATCAGAGGTGGCGCCCTCCACCGTATGGTTTTTTGAAGCTAAGTGTGGATGGAGCATTCTCTAGAACAAGGGAGAAAGGTGGCATTGGTGGGATATTAAGAGACGGTCAAGGTAGTATATTGCTGAGTTTTAAGGCACCAACGGGAAACATTCCCCCAGCATTGGTCGAGTTGTACGCTGTTAGGACTGGAGTGGCGCATTTCCTGGGTTCAGTTTGGGCAAAACAGAAGAGGCTCATCATTGAAACGGATTGCTTGACACTATACGAGTGGATGAGCGGAAAACGGTGTATCCCGGTGGTGTTCAATTCTGTGGTTGCGGATTTGAAGAAGGTGTTGGAGGATTTTGGGATGATGCTTATGCATATTCCGAGACATTTAAACATTGAGGCGGATGCCCTTGCTAAGCAAGGGATAGGTTAGGTTGCAATGTAACTAATCATTCAAGCCTGCTTCCTTCGAATCACAGGAAGGAAGGACTTGGCTTTGTGAAGTGTATTTAATTGGGGTAATGAATAACAAGTAGTGGGGTACTCTTTTCCTTTTTCACTAGGAAAAAGGTTTTTAATGAGGCCCAATTTATCTTTTAAAAAAACGTCATAAATTTGTTTTTACATAATAGGTTTTTTGTGTATAATAGGTTCTTAGGTAAGCTCAAGACATATACACAGAACAAGGCTCGTCCAAAAGGATGTATAGCAGAGGCATAAATTTCTACCAAATGTTTAACTTTTTACTCTATGTATCTCTCTGGGATCGAGACAAAATTTAATCGAGAAGATAGAAATACTAGTGGTGATAGGGTGAAAGAATTTCATGATCTGAGTTTCCTTGTTTTTTATCAAGTTTTTTCCCTTTAGGATCTACAAAATATGAGTTATTGTCTGACCAAAAGTTTGAAATAATGCAATTGTATATACTAACAAATTGGGATGAAGTCGAACCATATATGGATTAAGTATTAATCTTATTATCTAATCATTCAAATAAGCTTTACTTTTAATATGATTTAACTTATATTTATTGTCATAGAAAACACAAAATGGAGATTTAATTGCAAAGTATATTGTCTATTGAAGAAAGACATAGAGCGGAATTTCCCTTATGGTTTAGAAATTATGTAAGTATATGTATTTATAAATATTTTTCATATCGTGTAATATATCAATTATAATTTGTCTTTTTGCTTAAATTATAGGTTACCAATAAAGATTCAGAAGAAATATATGATGAATTACTTTCTTTAGCTTATGATTTTGACAAACGTGCTCAAAAGTACACAAATTGCATTGTTAATGGGGTTAGGTTTCATACAAAAGCGCGCGATGAACATTTGACAAGCCAAAATAGTGGAGTGATGGTTGAAAGCAATTATAAAAAGGATCAAATCAATTTTTATGGTGTTCTTATTGATATTATTCAATTGAATTATATCAAAGATTATAAGGTTGTTTTGTTCAAGTGCAAGTGGTTTGACTTGGTAATAAAAAGAAGAGAATTTATAAAGATGGTCATTTACTAAGTATCAATATTAGTAAATGTTAGTATGAAAGTGACCCTTTTATTTTGTCAGTACAAGCAAAGCAAATTTTTTATTTGCATGATACTAAGTTAGGGAAAGATTGGAGAGTGGTGCAAAAATTTCATTATAGGTATTTATATGATGTTCCAGAGATGCAAGTTGTTGAAAATTTTGAAGTTTCTGATGTAGATGAAGAATTTGAAACTTATTACTGCAATACATAAATGCAAATTTCAGAAAACATATCTCTACAAGGGACGACATTGCTGCAAATATTATTAACTGTGAGATTGTAGATAATATGAATGTTTTGATTGATTCTAATCAAGAGAGTGGAGATAACAATGAAGGGGTGAAATTAAACTTGATGAATATGATACTGACAATGAACATATTTTGTAGCTATGATGTTTCAGCATGAAATATGTGACAATGACTATTGAAGTTGTTCAGGTTATGGGTTTATTTATTTATTTTATTATGTAAATGTTGTAATTTAATTTTGTGACGTTACTAAATGAGTGTTATTGACTGTGGTAAAATGTCTGTATTAATTTACTTGGCTTGTGCTTTCATATCGATGAGGAGCATTACCTTGAAGCTGGTAATGGGGTATGTACTAACCCTATTTTAAGTTTATTGTTAGGCATGAATTATTTTTTATTTTGAAAGATTGTTAGAATTGATAAATAAGTGTTATCGAAACTGAATTAATGAATTTTTTTCCTCTTCTTATTCATCATTATTATTATTCAATTAACACTCAACTTATGATCATTTTTAACACTTTTAATTTTGACCGGCATAAATTCTTATTGTTTACCTATTATAGCTTTAGAAGTGATCATTTGACTCATTAATCTTACCCAAATTATGTGACTTCTGATTTCTGCTTTTACTGTTGGTGAATAGATGATTGCTAAAGCTATTAGCCAAATTTTTTTACCTACTAATGCTTTTAATGGCTACATGTCTTTTATTATTAGCACATAATGCTCATTTTTTTAACATAATATTCTAAAGCCTTTATTAGTTTTTGTATTTCGATCTTATTGATTAATATTGTAAAGTTAAGTAAAAATTTTATTTTTTCTAATTGATTTTTTTCTTAACAATCTCTTGTACTCAAAAGGATAATGTTGTCTTTTGTTGTTAATGGAGTCAATATATGATTTTACCTTTTGTTCTTCCTTTATCAAATAAAAATTCATGATAAGTTTATGTTGCACAGAGATGTTCACTCGTCACCATTGTCAAATAAAGAACACATGAAAAAGACAAATAAGTTTGAGTCTGTACAAAAGTTATTGTCATTAATCAACTTCGTTTGTGGTTTATCGTCATTCATATTTTTGTATTGAACATTCTGATACTTCAATGTAAAAGGTAGGGATAGATCCAAGAATATAAAGTGATTTATTTAAAAATATTTATTTTATTTATCAATTAAGACATTATCAAAGTTTAAAGCGGCAATTAATAAAAGCCAATATCACATTGTCTAAAGCTTACATGTGTTAGTAAACACAAATGGAACTTCATAGATATTAATAAAATTGAACAATAATTTCAGTAATAGTATATGCCTTGATAATATTAGTGTTATGGTTGTTTATGCTTTATATTTGTGATACCTTAGCTTGCCCGGAAAGATCTGATGTAATGCAAAGTTTTACTAATTTTAATTAGATTTGTTCGGTTTGAGTCATGCTTTAGACAATACAAGGTATGAGCAATATATCACTTGAAATAACAAGAACTAGTATTATAGTATGTACTTAATTAAAGAATGATTATTGGCACTTTTTTCCTCTTTCTGCTTCCATTGATCCTCTATTGGGTCGAACGGAATGAAGGGAGTTTTTAATAAGGCCGGAATTCCTATAAAAAAACTAAAGAAAGATTTATAAGCCTTGAAAACTTAATGAGTATTTTGTTTTTTAAACCACATGTATGTGTGTACGATGCATAGATATGATACAAAAATTAAATTTTCATCGACATTTTTAAATGTTTATCAAATAAAATCGTTAGTGCAGAAAAATATGGTTATTTAATAAATAATTTTCAAGTGTGCCAAGAACATAAATTGAATTTCAACCAACAACACATCAACTAATTAAGTGACGATAAGACTATAATGCGTAACACATGTTTTTAACAAAAAAAAAATGTCATATTCTTTTCTTCTAAATTATGACAAATTAAAGTGTTACAAATATATTTTATTCGTGATGAATTTGCATCGTCACTAATTAACATTGCATTGTTATTGTTACCCCCTCGTTCCGGTCTGGTCGACTGACCAGTCCGAGTAGGCTACACGGGGAAAACCGATATGAAACCCGTTAAGGTCCCACCTCGGTTAGCAACCCTAGAAATTTTCTTTTATTATAGCTTGTCTAAAGGCATATTTAATTCCTAAGTGATCACGACAGCGGAAAACATCACGAGATAAAAGCAACCAAGCCCAAACAAACATGTTAAATAGTCCATTTTAGCTTTATAAGCGGGCCGTTTCGAAACACCTGAGAGATGTATCGAAACGCCTTGACTTGGTCAACGGGCATAAGTCAACACGAGATGACCGTATCGAAACGGTGATCAACCGTTCCGAAACACCCCCAACGATCAACTTCTCGTGGTCAACGACATATTGACCGTTTTGAAACACCAAGACTCGTTTCGGTACCCTAATTTATCGACAAATTCTCAGATTTCCAGTGGAAAAACTGTACCGAAACGGCCCCTAAGCGTATCGAAACGCCTGGCCTGAAACAAGAGGTCGTATCGAAACGAGACCAACCGTTTCGATACACGGGCTGCGAAAAGATAAGTTTTAGCTGGTTTTTGATACAAGGCAGCCCCAAAACTCAACTAAAACCTCAAAGACTCATCATACATCAAATCTATATGAAAAGCACCCTATATGGACATGCTTAGCACACAACAAACATGTAAGAGCCATACATTAAATGAATCAATAAGCACAACAAGGATTCATGTATAACATTCAAGATTTTAGCTTTAGACAAGCATACATATAGCATTCATAACAGGGATATAAGTTTCAACCACAAGACAGGCATACATCAAGTAAATATGGTTTACAAATCCAAAGCATAGCATAAGCAACATTCAACATTTATGAGTCATACAACGCTCATACAAACACATAGCAGTCCCATTGCTAAACTACTACTTTATTTACTGAACCATACTTGAGCAACTACAAAAGCTTGGAATGCCTCTTTCCTTGCTCCTTGTTAACTCTACGCTATTGATCTGCATTGTCAAAAACGAGAGCGTAAGCTAGAAGCTTAGTGAGGATGCTCTAAAACCAAAAACAACGACAATGCAGGGTTCAAGCATATAATCCTTAACAACACACCAACATACATAAGCATCAATATAACAATCTAGCTTTCAACACCAGAGACAATAATATGGCATCTTACTTCATATTAAGCTCAACAAGATAAAGCATTTATTTAAGCAACATAACCACATGAACAAGTATATTGGCCACTATTAGTTTACCCGGATACGCGGATTACACTCAACAACATCGTTACCTCGGTGGGATTACACTCATCACCGGACCTTGCATGAATGGGGTTCCACTCATCATCACATACCTTACGGATGGAATTCCACTCATCATCACGTATAATATAAACATTTCCAGTGGAATATTACATCACCGTACTCCTCCTCGATGGCTTAACGCCACCAAGGCCACGCACGAATTTAACTCAACCGTGTGCACACAAATCCTAATGATCAATCATTTATACCCAGTAAGTTAACTAGTGTCAATCATACTATTAAAACCGCATTATAACAACCATCATTTATAGCACACATCAATGTATACTCATACATACACAATTCATGCTTCACAAGATTAGAATAGGCATAAACATTTAAAACTTATAACCACACAAGAAGTTAAACTACCAATTTAACTTCTACCTTGGAATGGCCTACCAAGCACATCTCAAAACCTCAACAACCCACACTTGAACCAATTTAAATAAATTTGAAAGTTTCACTCACCACCATTCCTTAGCAAACCAAGCAAAGCTACTCAAGCCTCCACAATTACCGAATTCGATCCCGAACCTTCTCCGATGCTTCCTCTTGCTTCTAACCAATCAAAGACAAGGTATTACTCAACCAAATCACTGCCAAACTCAGCCACAAACTCAACCCACAAACACAAGCCAAAACTTCATAATTTCAAACTCAAACTAACCACAAAACTCACATTTTCGTACTCCCCAAATACCCAGCTGAAATCCACCATTTCCAACACTCAAATTACCTCTAAAGACTTCCAAAACACTTCCCTAACAACCCTATACCATCAGCCCTTCAACCCAACACAAAACCACACCAAAATTTCAAGTTTTGACACTTTCAAAAATGCCCCCAAGACCCATTTCGGGGCTTTTGTCAAAATCCTTCCATTTCAAGATATGAGGTGTAATAAGGTGAGCTTAACTCAAAACTTAACTAAACAACCGAAAAACAAGTTGAAAACCCATTAAAGTTTCATACTTTCTTCAAACTTGAAAAACTTGGAAAATTAAAAAGATGATGGTTTTGAAATCTAAAACTATGGAAATGCTTGGAATGAAAAGGAGAATTCAAAAACGAAATTACCTTCAAAGGAGCCCTTGAGATGATGGAGAAAAGAGATGGAATAGTGATTTTGGGTTTTGGGAGGGTTTTCACGTGAGATGAGGAAAATGAAGAAGACTCTTTTTTTTCCTTTTTTTTCAAAAAGCTTATCTTTCATTACTTTGACTTAATTACAAAAATGTCATTATGAGGATTTTAGGCTCATTTAAAATAAAACTAGCTTTTTTTTCAAACCAAGGTCTCATTAAATTAAACTGATTCGGACGACTCGAACCCAACACACTCACCGAACTCCCGACCCTAAAACACGGGTATTACAGTTATAATAATGATAATTCGTCACTAATATTTTTATTTAATTGGTGATGATTTTACAATGTCACAACTTTCACTAAACGTCTTTGAAATATTTTCCTCCAAATTTTTTTTAAGGTGCCAATCATATAGCAACAAAAATAGTGACCTTTATTAAAATTTTCAGAAAAGATATGTCATTATTCACTAATCGTGACGAAAATAAGAAATTTTCACGTTTATAGCATATTTTGTGACGTTATTCACAATGTCATATAAAAATTTCGTCATAAAATAAAAAATTTGTTGTAGTGCTTCTATTCGAATGGTTGTAATATGCTTATCTCATATATATAATTATAATCTTATGAATTAATCAGATGACTAGGGCTTAGTTTGCGGTTGCTTTTAAAAAGTGCGGTATAAAAAGTGATTTTCAAACTAGCTGTTGAAAAGTAGTTTTGAAAAGTTGGTTAGTTTTTGTCATTGATGTCAAAAAGTGATTTTAAGGAGATAAAATGCCTATTTTAGACATGATATTGAAAAGTTAAAGTAAACTTGGGTGATGTTCAAATAATTAATGTTATGATATATGAAATAAGTCAATTTTAATTATAATAAAAAATTTAGTTTTTTTATAAAATTTAATTTGAAAATATAAACTACATTCTAGATTATATACGGACATATCACTTGCAAATAAAATAATTTTATTCTCAATATAAATATTATAAAATATATATTATTTAAAAATTATGTATGTATAATGTACATTAAATTATAATTAAATAATAAGGGTAAAAAATAATTTTATTTTCAAACTAGCTTTTCCACCCAAGAAGCTATAAAATTTAACTTTTTGGTTTGGATGGAAAAGCTAGTTTTAAAAGCAACCAAAAACACCAAAAAATAAGTGAAAGCACTTAAAAAAGCCTGTTTGGGTTGCCAAACGCAACCACAAACGGGGCCTTAAGTTAAAGATTAGTTAAAATTTTGATCATGAGATTATATTCTAGAGTATGATAGTGAGAATGTGGGTTAAATTGGTTTATGTAATTATAATAACCTTAGTAATGGAATGAATGCTCTAATAGGTATATGATTCTTGTTCCTTCTACGCGGACGTTTAACTTTTAGAGCCATGACAATAATAAAAATTTTAGGGTGAATATTTTGGGTTATAAATTTATCAAATGCTTGGTGGGCAAGAAAAACTAAATTTTCTAAGGGTATTCCTAGAATGATCTGTTAGAACCCTCCTGCAAGATAACAAACAAGTAGAAGCGTAAATCAATAACCATTCATCAATTTTTAAAAAATTGTACGATTTCCAAAATACCCATAAATATGTAGGTAGTCGAAAAGTATGAATGTTGATAAAATTCTCTTATGAAACTAAAGCAACCACAACATTCTAATCATATTAAAGATTTTAAGCATAAAAAAGAACATAATGAATTCAACACCTTTAAAGTTTCGCTAAATATGAGTTTTAGATAAACTTACCCTCACAAATTGAAGAAGCCGATGAAGCAACCCAAGGACGTGAGAAATTTTGCTACACTAAGACAATAAACTTGAGAATGATTTTTTAAACTATTTGTAGGGTTTTCGGTTTGTAGGCAAGAGGTGAGGGGTTTCCAAAAGCAATTATGTGAGGGTTTGCACCTTGTGTAACAATGCGAGGGGTTTCAAAAATTTAGGTACTCTTTAGGGTTTGCACGTTGTACAACTATGTGAGGGGTAGTTATGGTTTTGAAACTAATTGGTGGCTTCGAAAAACAACTGCCAACTAGGTTTTGATACTGAAAGTGAGGGGTTTTGAAATCACTGCTTACATTAAGTACAAATTTTTGTACTAAAATATATTTTCTCGTAGGAAAATACGTATGTACACAAATCATTACTCTATGTTGAGCCCCTTTTGTCTTGGGTGATATCGTGTATGAAATTCGGTACCTACCGTTTTTCTTACAATATTTGTAAGGATTTATGTATACCTTGTAGTAATTTGTTTGCATACATAAATCTTTACATTACTTGTACTAAATTAAGTTTTTGCGTAAGAAATTATGTATGTACACAAATTTTTACTCTATGTTGAGCCCATTTTGTCTTGTGTGATCTCCTGTAAGGAATTTGGTATCTACCGTTTTCATTACAACTTTTTTAGGGATTTGTGTATATTTTTTATAATATGTGCACCTACACAAATCCTTACATTACTTGTACTAAATTATGTTTTCGCGTAGGAAATTATATATGTACACAAATCCTTACACAAAGTTGAGCCCCTTTTGGCCTTGTTGATCTCTTGTAAAAAATTTGGTAGCTACCGTTTTCCTTACAACTTTTGTAGGGATTTGTGTATATTTTGTATTAATTTGTGTACCTACACAAATTCTTACATTACTTGTACTAAATTATGTTTTCTCGTAGGAAATTATGTATGTACACAAATCCTTACCCTATGTTGAGCCTCTTTTGTCTTAGGTGATCTCGTGTAAAAAATTAGGTACCTGTCGTTTTTCTTACAATATTTGAAATGATTCATGTATACCTTGTAGTAATTTGTGTACCTACACAAATCCTTGCATATCTTGTAATAAAATATGTTTTTTTGTAGTAATTATGTATGTACACAAATCCTTACGTTATAACATTTTATGTATATATCGTTTTTCTTACAATTTTTGTAAGAAATTATGTACACGCGTCGTAAGAATTTATGTACACATATTACCCGGTGAACCAGACATCCTTAATTTAACCTTTAATTAACGACCATTTCCTAGAATCTCTCGTTCTTTGAAACTTAAGAAGCGACCTAATTTAAACTACCTTATCCCACCAATATATTCCTACCACGTCACTATCTGTATAATCTCTACACGAGATGTTGGAAAATCATTTTTTCTTGATTATATTGGGACCCCTTTAGTTCTTTTGGTTCTGCAAAGGACCATTATCAATGCCTTTGTTAAAAGGATTTGCTTCTAAATTTTTAGTTTTATACACAGTTTGTCCCTCCAAATATCTTTTTTCTCATTTTGCAATTTAACTTTTTATAGTAAAATACATAAATAGTCCTCTAATTATAAAATATTATTTTTTAGTCGAGTCAAATTATAAAATGAAATGATAAGTTGATATGTTGCCTTAACACTTTGATGACATGTACAGATGAGAAATGATTTGAATTTTGGTACTTAGATAAAATGATAAGTGTTTCTCATACATTAATCAATGGTTAAAGATTCAATCATCACTTTAAACAGAACAACTTTAAAATTTGTGGCAAAAATTTACACACTCATAATAAAGAAGCATTAACCTAGCCCCTTGAAATACCCATCGATCTTACCAACTGTTAAGAACTTACCACATAGTGGACCCAAAGTTAGTCTAGACGTAAGGTGTTTTTCCACCTTCAAACATTTTTTATTGTCTGATCATTTTTTACGTGTGTTTCTTCAACTACTAGATTGAGTGATTTTGTTTTAGTCTATATCAGGTTCTTTCTTCTTCTTTTGGGCCTTTGTTTGCTTGTTGTATTGTTAATACTTTTAGGAAATATATATATATATATATATATATATATATATATATATATATATATTACTACAACATGTATAATTTGAAAGTTTTATATTTTCTAGACAGTTAAATGAAGGAAAATAGATGTTTGAAATTATAAGTAAGAAAATAAAAAGATTATCACATGAAAAAATAAATAAATAAAATAATTTTAGCTATTTATTTACTCTCATTCAATAGTTAAAAAATTAATTATAATTGAGTTTTACACATAGTAAGTGGATCTTAATCCATTTATACAAGGCGAAGCGATGATATTTTGTTTGCGGTGTCAAAATTTAAAAAAATTTATGAAGAATTATATATATATATATATATATATATATATATATATATGAGAACAAACAATGAGTATCAATTTTCTTAAAGTAGTGTTAATTTTTTTTATTGAAGGATGTCAATTGTTTTAAATGGGTGTCGATACACATTTAAAATTATAATATTTTTATATTTTTAAAAAAAGTTTATATAGTATATTTTTTCGAGATATATAAAAACAATGGAGCCGATAAAAAATAAGTAGGTTTGTGGTGCAGCTAAAAGATAATAAATTTCAATATTTGTTCAAAAACTTAAAATGTTAGACTTTTTATAATATTTTGAGTTAAGTTTTTTATATTTTTGGACAAATATCATACTTAATTTTTGTTATAACATTTTAAATTTTGATAAGTATTAATACTTGTCAAAAGAACACGAAAATAAACCTAAAATGTTATTATAAAATTTAACATTTAAATTTTTAAACAAATATTAACTTTTATCATCTTTTAGCCACACCCTAAACACCCTAAAGACGTTGTTGGTTAGATTCGTCCGATGGAAACAGCTTGGATGTCGGCGAGCGAATGGCACGATTATCAAGGAGATAACCATTAACACTCCACTCAAAACCTTTTTGCTCTTTTGCTCTTAATTCTAAGCTCAGAAGTCAGAAACCATCCCCTCCAAGTTTCAAATTTCAAAGTAAACACGAGCCAATTAACCACGCCAATCTGCCAAACTTAATGATTTTTTTGAGTAAACTACAATGGAAGTCACTTAATTATAGACAAGTCTACAATTGGGTCATCCTATTATTAAAAATTACTTTTGGGTCACTCGATTATAGGTAAGGTTACATTTGGATCACCCAATTATTAAAGGTTACATTTGGGTCACTCAATTATGGGTAAGTTTACGTTTGGGTCACCCTTCATATTTAAAAAAGTATATCAATTTAGTCATGTTTTCTTCTAAATCACTTGTATAGCCTCGTTAACATTAGAGTACTTCATTTGAAATTATTAATTAATCTAATACACAAATTGATATACTTTTTTTTTAAATATGAAGGGTGACCCAAAAGCAAACTTACCCATAATTTGGTGATCAAATGTAACCTTGAATAATTGGGTGACCCAAATGTAACATTACCCATAAATAAGTGACTTAAATGTAATTTTCAATAATTGAGTGACCCAAGTATAACCTTAACTATAATTGAGTGAACTTTGTTGTTCTGATGTAGTTTTTTTCTACACTTCAAATTCTTCCATTATAATCTAAATAAATATAAGAATCTATATGATTAAATTGTAAGAACATGAAATTATCAAATTTAAAAACATAAACCAAATTTACGATTTATATATAGCACAATAATTAATAGTAAAATTTGATTCAATAGCTGCAATGGTTAATGTTGTAACGTAATACATACATTTAAAATTTTAAAAAAATTGAAAAAAACAATGATGACCGAATGGTTAGGGCTTACTAACTTGCTTTCTTCCTTATGCTATGCCTTGGATTCTAAACACAGCTCTATCACTTTTCTCCCAATCAATTCTCTGCAAGAACAGTCCTTTTCCTTTGTTCAATTTTTAAAAAAATGTTAAAACATAAATTTACCCCTAAATTTAACAAATATAGTCAAATTGATCCCTTATCTTCTATTATTGGCTCTAATTAAGTTTTATGATATAATACTACATCTAGAACTCGGCACACATTTTCATATCAATGTCATGATAATTTTATCCATAATGTGTCATATTCTTACTAATATTATCATATTTTAATGTCGTTTAACTTTTTCGGTAAACATGAATAAAATGATAATTATATATGAAAGTGATAAAATGTAAATATTCAAATAAAAAAGCGACTTGCATTACACTACCAAAGTATGATTTTTATTATAAATTAGTCCCTAAAATTTTGATAATTTTAATTTCATCCTCAAACTATGACCTACACCCTAATTTAGTCCCAAAACTTTTGAAAGTTCAAATTTCACCCCCAAACTCTGACTCTTATTCTAATTTGACAATGAACTTTTAAATATTCTAATTTCATCATAAAATTATCCATATATGCTAATCATATCCCAAGCTAATAAAACTGTTGCAAAATTAATAATTGTCATGTAAACACTGATGTGTTGTATCTAATAATATTATAATACATCGTAATCGATGATTTGAGGATCAAATTAGAATGTTTATTAGTTTATGGACCAATTTAGAATGAGATCATAGTTTGGGGATGAAACTATAATATTCAAATGTTTGAGAACTAATTTAGAATTAGTTATAATTTAGAGATAAAATTAAAATATTTAAAATTTTTTGGATCAATTTATAGCGGTGATATTATTTTTGTTGTTTTCTCTCTCAAGAAACACGTTACCTCGTTTAATCACTTTGTTTTATAATATACCCATACCTAACAACCACTGGGAGAAAGAATGATAATGATAATGATAATGATAATGATAATGATAATGATAAAATATTAATTAAACATTTTCTTTGTAATTACGATGATCGCATATTTGTACCAGATGAACTGTTGAAGGATTCTGACATGTGGTGTACGGTTACACCGTTGATCCACTTTGCGATTGTTGAGTTCCACTTTGCCGACAGGGTGCTTAGGCAATTTGGCTTCCACCAGCCTATTCCGTTTCCACACACTCAGCATGATTATTTGCACAATTATGATGGACGCGGCAGGGCAGATGTTCCGTGGGAAGTCATACACGCTGAGTACGTTACGATGTGGAACAACAGAAACTCAACGATACCATTTCGCGCCGAAATCGAAGAGGACGATTTTGATTTTCAGAGGTCAGAGTACCTGATTTATTTTTTTAATAATGGAAAGCCTTACCTAACTTCGGTCGAAGAACGAGAACAATGTAAAACATTTAAAAAATATATGGCGGTAAAGCTGAGTCTTCCAAGACAGCAGCAGGGGCCGCATCTCAAAATCCCGTTTGGTCTCAAAATTTCGAAGGTTGGCCAACAACTTGGGAACATCCAGCGCGCTCGCTAGTTCTTTGGGAAAAAGAACCGACCCAAACACATCATGCAGGAGAAGTGGGACAGAGCTCCTCCGATACTCACGAGTTTGCTGATGTTGATTTATACACACCCGAGTTTATTCCTCAACAGTTACCTCGTTACTCAAACTTTGAACGGAGCATGGATTTTCAGGAAATACAAGATTTCCTGAATTCACCAGAGTTTTTACCTCGTTACTCCACGGGTTGCGTGGACACGTACAGAACACCGCCTCCTATGCCCTCGGTGAATGAGGAGGATGCTGGAGAGTTGGATGGTGAAGAGGTTCTTGAGGAAGAATTGAGGCCACAACGTAAGAAGACCAAAAAACACACATATTTTTCGTCCATATCCGCTCATTGTCAAAAATTACGTAAGCGGATGCAGAAGAAAAAATGATGTTATCTTTATTTGTGTAATAACTTAGAGTACTAATTGAATTTGAATATTGAATTTTCACTATGTGTTTTGTTTTTTTATTTATTATTATTCGTTCGTTGTTTGGTTAAAATATGATATAAATGATATATTTTCGGTAAAATAGTGAAAACGTAGTAAATGAATTTGAAACGTTCTAAAATTTTGTATGCTATTAGATATATTGTTTTTAAGGTTTCTGTTAAAATTTGATAATTTTTGGAAATCGTTTGGTACATGAATTCGAATAAAAACAGTGTTTAATACTTTACGAAATGGTCACTAAATAGTGAAAAACGTAGTAAATGAATTTGAAACGTTCTAAAATTTTGTATGCTGTTAGAAATATTGTTTTTAAGGTTTCTGTTAAAATTTGATAATTTTTGGAATCGTTTGGTACATGAATTCGAATAAAAACAGTGTTTAATACTTTACGAAATGGTCACTAAATAGTGAAAAACGTAGTAAATGAATTTGAAACGTTCTAAAATTTTGTATGCTATTAGAAATATTTTTTTAAGGTTTCTGTTAAAATTTGATAATTTTTGGAAATCGTTTGGTACATGAATTCGAATAAAAATAGTGTTTAATACTTTACGAAATGGTCACTAAATAGTGAAAAACGTAGTAAATGAATTTTAAACGTTCTAAAATTTTTTATGCTATTATAAATATTGTTTTTAAGGTTTCTGTTAAAATTTGGTAATTTTTGGAAATCGTTTGGTACATGAATTCGAATAATAACGGTTTTTAATACTTTACGAAATGGTCATTAAATAGTGAAAAGCGTAGTAAATCAATTCAGACAATATTTTAAATGCAAACATTATATTTCCTGAATTCAAGTACAATCCGCAAATAATCATTGAGGCATGGCCACATATCTTGGTTCATTGGGACATGTTGTTTTCGAATGGCCTTCACCCCTACATATGCTGCATCTCTTGCGTTGGCCTTTCTCTCTGTCAGAAAGATCCATACTCGTGTAGATCCGAGTCGATCTAGGTCGCCCAGTTGGCTTTCTACGTAGTGTCGGATTCGGTAACCATTTATCATGCTCCACTGGCGGCCAATACATAGAATTCGGGATAGGTGGGAACTCAATTTTGTAAATTTCTAATATCTGGCTGAGTCTGAAGCATGGGTCAACAAATGTGTACGGGTCAACGTTGACGAACAAACATGCTGCAACTGCATGAGCACATGGATATCCCCACGCTTGGAACTCGCCACAGTCACACCACTTACGTGTGAAATCTACTCGAAATACGTTCGAGTGGGGGGCTTCGTGTCGGGATCTGGAAGCAACAACATCGAAAGTCTGATAATGGCGGTCGAATGCGTGAACCATCAACGCCGTTGCCCTCGTCACATTTGCATCCATTTTTTCAACCATTTTCACCAGAAATAGTTGTCCACTATTTAAAGCTGCCTGCACCTTCTTCCCTTTGACGGCCCAAACCTTAGCCAAACGGTAGTATGTCTCGGTTACCAAGCTGACTATTGGAAGATGACGCGACTCTTTGAGTACTCCATTAATGCACTCCACAAGGTTGGTAGTCATTTGCCCGTATCGTCTACCACCTTCATCATATGATTGGGCCCATCTCTCTCTCTCTCTCGATGCTGTTGGCCCAACTCCAAACACGCTCGCCATATTTCATTAACCCCGCCATCTTCCTTTCAAATTCTGGCCGTAGTAATTGAAACCCTGTGCCATAATTATTGTTTGACTTAGCATCGACATAAATCAAAACACATCAATGCATACACATATATAACTTAATTTGAAAGAATGATACTTACCCATGCTCATAATCTCACTGCGAAGGTACTGATTTTTGAATTTTTCAACGGCATTCTTTCCGATGTGACGAACACAATATGCAGGGTATGCATAGAGAGGTGTCCAACGACTTCCCTCTCGATTAATTGCTGCTTTGATACCCGTTCCTCGACCATAGATAATACAAACCCCGTCTTGGCGGACCACATGCTCACGCAAATTTGTCAAAAAGAAATCCCAAGCTTCAGCAGTTTCCCCTTCAACAATTGTGAATGCAATCGGAATGACATTGTTCTCACCATCTTGCATAACGGCAACCAGTAGTATATGAGCGTATTTCCCGTAAAGCCACGTTCCATCCACTTGGATTATACGCTTACAGTACGGAAAGTCGTCAATGCATGGCTTGAAAGCCCAGAACAGTCGATGGAAAAATTTATACCCTTGTAGCAATTGCCCTTGTCGGTCGTACGCATCTTTTGTTTGATACCTGACTATGGTGCCTGGGATGAACTGTGTCGTTGCCATCAACAACGCTGGTAACTCATTATACGATCTGTCATAATCACCGTACATTGAATTCAATGCCTTTTCCCTTGCACGCCACCCCTTCATGTATTGTATTTGATATTGAAATAGTTGTGCAATGGTTGCTTGAATGGTTGAAACTGGAACCCTTGGATTTGCTTCGACCAACTTCATCACGTGATGACTTATTACGCTAGAGTCCAATTTCTTGTGGTCCTGGTCGATGGCTGTTCGTAAACATGTGTGACCGCCATTGTACTTCGTGACCTCCCAACGACCATTCTTCTTAAGCTTCGTTACACGAATCTTCCAGTTGCACCCTTCTCCGTACTTCACACACTTTGCAAGGAAAGTTTTTGTGTTGGATTCAGCAACCGCATAATCTACATAGTGTCTGATATTATACTCTTTAATTGCCAATATAGCTTCATCCTTCGCCTTAAATTCCAGCCCCTCAGCCAAGTTGCCATTCTGACTAGAACTTATTTGGGGCATATCTGGAAATTGTGGCGCCCTCATCGCATCAAAATCCACCGAGTGCATATGAGTAGGAGCTTCGTATAATGTAATGTCGCCCCCGGTCGGAACAAATTCTCCAACACCGAAGTCAGGGGCTTGACCATCGTTATTCGGGAACAAATCAGGATCTCCAATATCTTCATCTTCGCTGGAATCTTCTAATGATTCTCCCCACCGGCCACGTCCAAGTGCAATATTAGCATCAACATCAACAGTCGGTCCGTACGATAAATCATATGTTGACGGCCCACTTTCATGAAATCCACTAGATGTCCCAGTTGCCAACATTGCAACAAAACTGCCTCCGGACATATCAATTTCGTTACCGACACCCATTTGACTAGATTCACCGGTTGCATTTCTAGAGGGGCCGGGAATATCAAGCATCGTTGCAAACATCTCGACATTTCGAATTCCCATTGACTCATGCTCTGCGATCATAACTTCCACATCTTCATTATCTTCGAGATCAATCGCGGAATATATGACTGGATTCGAACATGTCATCCACCGGTACTGCAAACTATGAATCGGAGCTCCAATTTTTTCCGATATCTCCTCTTTCAATACTCGAAGTGTGATTTCTTTGTTAATTCTCATCTTCGTAGGCCTCTCCGAATGAAATACGACACCAACATCAGATTTTACCTTTTGTCCGTTGTAATGGACAGTCACAAAACAACTGTTGTTGCTCATTTTCTCTGCATATTCGAAAAAATATTTTACAATTAATTTTCAAATAACATAAAAAATATACAGATAAAAAAATATTTCTAAACAACTTACATTTTTTCCTTCCAACTTTCTTCTTCTTCTTCTTTTTCTTCTTCTTCTTCTTCTTCTTCTTCTTCTTCTTCTTCTTCTTCTTCTTCTTCTTCTTCTTCTTCTCTCTCTTTACTCAAATATAACTTAAACGGTTTTCTATCAAACTACATTCTTCAACACTAAATGAACCTATTTAAAATAAAATCCAACTTGAATATTTCCCTATAATACCCCTGCACGAAATTTAATATTCACTAACAGATTTACAATAAAAAAACTACACTACCCCTACACAATTTAAAATTATTTAACAATTAATTTTTTTACTAACCTACACCTGCACCTACACCACTATTATTTCACATCACTGAAACCTACACCTGCACCTATATCACATCACTGAAACCCTACACCTGCACCTACATCACATCAGTGAAACCCTACACCTGCACCTACATCACTATTATTTCACATCACTGAAACCTACACCTGCACCTATATCACATCACTGAAACCCTACACCTGCACCTACACCACTATTATTTCACATCACTGAAACCCTACATCTGCACGTACACCACTATTATTTCACATCACTGAAACCCTACACATTCACCTATATCAATTAAAAATATTTTAAATCATATTAAAAAATATTAAATAAAATAATTATTCGAATATTTTTTTTTCAGTCTGAAAAGATTGATCACTGGATTAAAAATTAAGTTATATTTTAGTACATAATTAGTGTAAAATATTTTTTCAAATATAAATAAAAATTATGATCTCATATTTATAATATTTAATATTCAAATAATAATTACTTATCATTTTATATTCGATCCAAAATTAAAATAAAAAAAAATAAATATCACCTCTTATTTATCCAATCAAACCCCCAAATTCAGTCAACCCATGCACCTACACCTACACCTCTCATTCACCTAATTAAAAAAAATCAGATTCAAACTTAAAAGCATGCACACCCAATTAAAAAAAAATCAGATTTAATGTAGTAAATGAATCAATAAAAATAAATAAATAAGAGGTGATATTTAATTGGGTGCACTGTTTGAAGCTGTCAACCCGCCTGCCACCCAATTAAAAAAATGAACCAATAAAAAAGCCTGCACACCTCTCATTCAACCGAAGAATGGCTTCCAAAAAAACAAAAACTAAAGCTGCCTACCCGTGACCTGCCACCTGCCTGCCACCCCACCATTTATTCGGTGCAAGTTTGAAGTCGGGGGTGGGCAGTCCGACTTTGAACATTGCCCGACCCTCCCATCTTTCGCCATGTGGCATCGTGGCTTGTTCAATATGGGTTGGAAAACAATCTGACTTTGAACAGTTCGCCAGCTTGAAAAATATTGTTCAAAGTTGGGGGTGGGCTGCAGGTGTTCCACTTTTGAACAGTAAAGATCCCTAGTTGGGTAAATAATCTGATAGGATCTCTATTTCTGAAAAAAAAAATTAAAATATAATATTCTAATAAATATTCCATTTTATGGTAATACTATTATTATAGTCTTCATCAAGTCATTATTTTATCGTGTAAATAGTTAAAAATATACTGTATATATAAAAAAATCAGACACAATCATTTTATTTTATTTTTTGGCACGTGTTAAACATTATTAAGACAAACGAAAAAAAGGGTGGGTCCCGGAGAAGAAGGTGGCTCACACGAATGATATTGAGAGACAAGAGTTGTCAGAGGCCGTTGGGGCCCTCTGATTTTGCTTTCTAATCGGATGGCTGATTTCTGCTGCTGCTGATTGAGATTTGTGGGTCCAGCTCTTCCCCACAGTTTTTGGATTGAGTCACATGGCAGACCCCACCACCATCGTAGCGCCAATCTCTATGCCACGTCTACCCGACACGTACGCCCACCTCCGATACCGGAAGTCGTTTTCTCGGTGAGAAAAAAAAAACAGTGTTTTTTACCGGAATCAACATGGTTAGCATTGAAAAAAATGACATGTTTCGCTACAAGGTAAATAATTCATGAAAACATTTTCAAGATTTAGTGGTTTAGACTTTAGGTGTTGTGATTATAATTTAAGGTTTAAAGTTAGAGTTTAAGACACGTAGATTAAAATTTTATTCCCTAATATTTTGTCCTAAAACTTATACTTTGAATTCTAACTACAACCCTTAAATTATAATTTTCTAAACCCTAATCACTAAATTAAATCTATAAACTCTAAAACTATGTCGTTTATAAAAAAAATTGTTTCCACCGTCAATGCATAAAATATTTTCCTTTCACTATATTTCTATAGTTTAAACAAGAGGGTTTTATTTTCTAAAATGTAGTGTATCAATTGAATCCGACAAGTGGTCTCACTCAAAAGTGGATAGTGTTCATCATTTGTCTGCAAGTTGTGTATGCGTTGTCAAAAGGTTAAGAATATGTACGAACAAATACTACTTTGTAATCACCTCTAGACCAAGGGCGGAGCCACCCTTTAAATTGGGGTGTCTCATGACACCCCAAAATTGTTAGGAAACTTATTTTTTTATATAATTTGTATATAAAAATTAAAAATATGAACAAATGACACCCATTTATAAATAATTATTTCTCTTTAAATATCGTTAAAAAATGACACCCCTTAAATATATTTCTAACTCCCCCCTGCTCTAGACTATTCAAAAATACAATGTTTCACTTAAATATTTATTTTTTGAAAGTTGAAAACATATCACATTTTTTGTTGCCCTCCCGGTTCTCCAAAGCTACGTCTTGACTAATCTAGATTAACCCGCTTAATAGAGGTGTTCATATTTGGCCAATGAGTATTTAGAGGCCTAATAAATTCATAATGCAAGTTAATAATGTGGAAGATGATGAAAATTAATAATAATACATTAATAATGTAGAAGGGACGATGAAAAATAGTAATAATAACTTATTTGGCCTATAATACTCATTGGGCCAGTTATGAACACACCTACCATGTAGCACATTTGGTATTGGGGTGTGAGTCAAACATTATGATTTTCACATGCTCAAACAATAATAAACTATTTATTACCATGTAACACACCTTAAGCTGGAAACATGCTCAAAAGATAACAAACTATTTACTATTTCGACCAACAAATGTCGATAACGTACCACATCTTTCACATGTGACAAAAGCGTGCCTTATATGTCATAAAATGATGTTGTTTTGAGAATGAATGTAATTTGTAGTAATTAGATTTAAAATCATTACATCTAAGAAAAGGAACAAAAAAAATGGTGAAATAGACATAATAGTCACTGAATTTTTTAGACATGTTCACTTTAGTTATAAAAAAATTAAAAGCTTTCATTACAATTATTTAATTTTTATTTAGCTTGTCTTTCATCGTGGTCATTGTAGTTAGTTTCAGTTAAGAAGTGTTGTTGTAACATGTTAAAGGCTTTTTTGCCTGAATAATTATTTTTTAAGTTTACAGTCCTCGTCAAGGTCAAAATTACAAGGAATTAAACGATCGTCGATTAATCTAACGATAGAAAAGGTCTATTTAACGCGATGATTAATATAATTTAATTTCAAATCGATATGACAGTTAATAGTAGCGATTCTAAACTAAAAATCTCAAATAAAATTAAATTTTAAACTTTTCAATATGTCGTTAATAACCACCAGATCAGTTTGAAACCAATCTATATTAATATTATAGTCATACGGTTCCTTCCAATAGTTGGGATCGACTGGGGACGACTCACAACTTACCACTCAGTTCATCATATTTTTGGTCTTGGTGGTAGTCGTAAATTTCTAAAACCATAATTCTTTTTGAGAATAAAACTTTAACATCCCACGTCATTTTTTTAAACGACAATGACCATAATAAAAATTAATTAAAATTTTGATGATTATAATAAAAACGAATCAAGTATTTAGTGACTGTAATAAAAAAAATTAATTGCAATGATCCAAGTGAAAATAAACTAAAAATTTAGTTACTTTGAATAGATTGACGGTGAAAATCATATGCCAATCGATGTAAATCTCTACAACAACCAAGTCTTCAGATCTAGGAAAGACAAGTTCATCGATATCAAATCCAACGTAACAGTTGTGGTTTAACGCCTTATTAATGTGGATTGCATTCTTCACATTCAATTTTTTTAATATCTTATTGATTAAATTTTATAATATTTTAAATTTTTTTTGACGAAAATCTCGTATTTAGGAGTGTAAATAAATAGAGTGTTCGATGAATTGTCATGAACCGCTCATTTATCTTCATTTATTAAGTTATAAATAAACGTGTACGAACAAAAAATTTATGGTCATTTAATGAACGAACGAGAACACAAACAGAAATTTGTAGTTTGTTTATCTGTTTATCTTTTTCTTTATTTATTTTTTAAAATTTTAAATATTTGTTAAGATATGGACTAAATTGAACACATGATGAACTTTGAAGTTTAAAAAGCTTAAGGGTTAATGATGTAATTTCATCATTTGGACAAAAACATATAAATGAATATGTTGGCGGACATATAAACTAATATGTTTGCAAGCCTTACACGAACATATTTGTGAAAGTTACACGAATATATTCGCAAACGTTAAACGAATATTTTCTTGAACGCTAAACAAATGAATACGAACATCTTCAAAAATAAATAGTAAATAAAAAACACAATAATAAGTTTTTAAACAAATAGAACTGAACATGAAGATATTCAAAATAAGTAAATAAATATGAATATAATTTTATTCGTTTAAATTCGGTTCATTTACACACCAACTCATAATCGAGCGGAGGGAAGCCGAAATGAGAGGTTGCCTCTCCGTACGAGCACTCTATTCTCCACCAGCCACCTCTTTAATGAAGAAAAAGCTGTGCTATCCACGTGTCTTTTTCTAATTGGTCCTTCACTTTTCTCCAAACACCACTGCTCCGCCCTTTCCCTTTCGAATTTCTTTTCATTACAACTTTTTTTTATTAGTATTTCCATTTGTTTTTCTCCTTAATAAAAAATTAATTAAATTCCTCGTCGTCGGGAAAACAATAAACAAAATTCTGAGAATATTTATCTTCATCGGAAAAGCTTCTTACTTTAGATAGAGCAAACCAGCCCCAAAGTTCCTCTCTTTTTCTTTGTTTTTTTTGTCATTTTTAATCGATTATTTATTCGATTATATATCCAAGATTCTCTGTCTTAAGTGAAAGCTTAAGCCTTTTTCTCTTTTTTGCTTGGACTGTAAGTTGCTTTTGCTTCATCTTGTTTCTCTCCGTTTCCTAGGGTTTCATTTCCTTTTTTGGCCATTATCTTCAAAGACAGTAGCTTCGAGCTCAAGCGAAATTCCAAGGAAAAAGAGAGAGAGAGAGGATTATAAAAAATGAGTTGAATTGCATGGTTAGTTCAGGGAGTGAAAGAGGAATCGGTGGTTTGAACTTTGAAGCTGATTTGGAAGATTGAAAGAAAAAAATTCTTCTGTTTTTAAGATAAATTTGTAGCAAAAAGTGAAAAAATGGTTGAAATGAAGAATTCTGGAATAATTTAGAAACCGAAACGAAAAAGAACAAAAAAACCCCATGAGTTGCGGCGAAGAAGAAACGAGAAGCGTCGTCGTTTCGAACGGGTCGATGACGGCTGCTCAAGAGTTGATCATCGATCAAAATTTGCTCATTGACCCGAAATTGTTATTTATCGGCTCCAAAATCGGCGAAGGAGCTCACGGCAAAGTTTACGAAGGAAGGTCAGTCTCAAAACACCTAATGGTAGTTAATTGGTAGCTTTGGATTTTTTATTGTTGTAATCCGAACTTCTGTTGTTAATTATCCCAAATTTAAAAATTTAAACTTTTTTGAGTTCACAAATGAAAAAAAAAAGTATATGCTTGTTTGGATGTAACAGGAACAGTCAATATATAAAGAACATTGTTATTTCTGTACGAATTTTTGTAGAAATAATAATTTGTTGTTAAAATTTGTTGTAAGAATGATGGGGATAGAAATATGTAAATACTGTCTAGTTACATAGGGGTGAGTGGAGTATTTTTCCAGGTATGGTGATCGGATTGTTGCCATTAAAGTTCTTCATCGTGGGAGCACTGCGGAGGCAAGAGCTGCGCTCGAGAGTCGGTTTGCTCGCGAGGTTAATATGATGTCTCGAGTGAAACACGAGAACCTTGTCAAGGTGACAGTTCAAAGCCCGAAATGCGAATTTGACTTTTTCATTGATGGAATCTATTGTTTTATGGATTTGTTGCCTTGGCAGTTCTTTGGAGCTTGTAAGGACCCGCTGATGGCGATAGTAACCGAGCTGTTACCGGGAATGTCCCTCCGGAAGTATTTAGTTAGCATCCGTCCCAAGGTTTTGGACCTTCATGTGGCTTTGAATTTTGCTCTGGATATTGCTCGAGCCATGGATTGTCTGCATGCCAATGGGATTATACATAGGGATCTAAAGCCTGGTATACTTCTTCGTTACAAATATTTGTTTACGGCATTGACTAATTAATGACTCATGCCTGAATTGGATTGCATCCTTGCTATTGAAAGCAGAATGTGGATTGTATATTTTATTTTCTGATGTAATACATTTGTTCATAGTTTGGTGTATATTTCTCGAGTACTTTGACTAATTCCTTACATGGAAATTTAATAATGCAGACAACTTGCTGCTTACAGCAAACCAGAGGTCAGTGAAACTTGCGGATTTTGGTCTTGCGAGGGAAGAAACTGTGACGGAGATGATGACTGCAGAGACCGGGACTTATCGTTGGATGGCCCCTGAGGTTCGTACCACTATTGCATTACCAAAATGGAAAAAGAAACTTATTTACAAAGAAAATTGAATCTTTTAGTTTTTTATTTCATATTGTTGGTTTTGATGCTTAAATTGTCAAACTTTTGATATCATCACTACCCGACAAGTCGTGGAATGTTCTTCAGAGGCCTCAGGCCTTAAGTCTTTTGTATAGATAGAATAGCCTTAGGTTCATGATTCGTCTGGTAGTGTTGTATTTAGTAGCCGACTGGATTAACGATCTAAAGTACTCATTAGCCTCTTCAATGCCTGTTTGAGCTTTGGACAACTGACAATAATGTAGGCGGTTTTTGTCATCATTTTCTCGTGGTTATGGTTAGTTTGACAAAAAGTAATCGATATGAGTAAACTTTTGTATACAGTTAATCTTACTTGGTTATCACTCTTTCTATCAATATGTGTCATTGTAGTTGTATAGCACAGTGACATTGCGTCAGGGAGAGAAAAAGCATTACAATAACAAAGTTGACGTCTACAGCTTTGGAATTGTCTTATGGGAACTGTTGACCAATCGTATGCCATTTGAGGGCATGTCGAATTTGCAGGCAGCTTATGCTGCTGCTTTTAAGGTGCAAGTCTTTAACACATGTTTTGTTACGCATGATAAATTTTTTAAACTAGCGGATAACTAACTTGTTTGATGCCGTATGAATATGCAGCAAGAGCGACCTAGCCTTCCAGAGGATATATCCCCTGAGCTGGCATTTATCATACAATCGTGTTGGGTCGAGGACCCTAACATGAGGCCGAGCTTCAGCCAGATAATGCGTATGCTGAATGCATTTCTCTTCACGCTCACACCTCCTTCACCTTCCATACCTGAATCCAACACCAGCAAGACTGCAGAAACAAGTAACAGAACCATGACCGAGTTATCTGCTCGAACAAAGGGTAAGTTTGGTTTCCTTCGCCAACTGTTCACTGCCAAGAAGACAAGGAACTCTCAATGAGGTTAAAGATAAAGAAAAAAAACTCTTTTTGTTCAACTAGAGAAAGTTGGCATGCGGTATTAGGTATATATTTTAACCAAACCTTTTCTTAGTCACCCTTTTTTTATGATGATTATCATCAAATGAAGGAAATGTAGGAAATGATGTTTGTGGGTTAACTCCATGGAAAAATAAAAGAAAAAATAGAGCACCATTTACACTGTCTAGTTGACTTTGTTGTAAAGAAGATACACTTGTTTGACATTGCCACGTTCATATCAAATGTTACATTCATCATCACCAAAAGGCAATCGTAGTGTAACTTTACTTTTCTTTTTTTGGTATGTTTCATGTCTGTTTTATGGTCCATGTTTGGGGTTACTCTTTTTGATACCCTTTTCAAGGTTCGAATCTGTGTTCTTTTGTGCTTTACCATTGCACTCAACACTTATTATAGTTAAGTTAATTTCCCCCGAAACCATTATTTGTTCCTTGTGCTTGAGTGAAAAGAGATATGAACTAGTGGCATTTGATTCTTGTTTTTGTTTCCTATTGTGATGGCAACAATGGTTGGTTAGTTATGTGCTTTATGCATGTTATTAATGATTGAATAGCGAGAATAGAATGGCGTTTGATTATAGAATAAGGTTCTTACATCATGCTACTGGTACTCATGACATGGTGAAGTAGCTTAAGAATCATGGTTGGTTGTGTTCAAGATGTTGATGGTTTAGGTTTACTGGGTTTATGACTTTGTCCACGAAAGATACTTTACAGTTTGAAGGAGGCGTCGATGTTCAATCCCAAGAATAATTTTAGTACTACGACGTGGGATTAATAATTCTTTTCTAAGTTCATGGTACCCGTCTTCACTCTGATGGCACATCACTAGTGCCTAGAGTTGATTTCGACATCAAATGGGTATACGCAGTTGGAGCATTAGGGAAAGTGGATTTGATTTTAACTTCGAGACTAGGCTATACTGTATTGTAAAGGTGTGTCTGGTTTTAGGATAGGTGAAATCGATGAAGAACATCGTAGTGATATCTACTTACACGATCAAACTGTTCTTCTCAATATCTCTAGAGATACCAAGAACTCAGAAGAGCGTACGGGGCGTATCAGTTCTGAGGTTCGCAATTTTAACGAGGTAATGTAGTGCATTTGGTTTCTCTTGTCATCTTATTATGTATTTGCTCGGTTAAGATATGAGCAAGTTTCCATTGATGTTACTTGTTAGCTTAAAAATCTTGTGATCGACTCCGCTTGGACTTGTGTACTATCTCGTACTGAACGTAGACTTAAGTTCAAGTCTGATTCCGTTGTTATGTTTTACTGTTCGAAATGAGATTGTAAAGACGATGCATAAGATCGGTTATTTGATTATGATGGGCATAATGATCTTTAGGATAAAAGGAGAATGCTAATTGCAGCATGATCAATGATGATGAAATTCAGAATCAATTTTCAATGTTATACTTTGATTTGTTTCAGACACTATTTCTATTGCTTTTAACATTTATCTGATTTTTATGATGATGAAATTCAGAATCAACTTCCAATGCATGTAATTTACCCATAAGTGTTGGTTGGGTGCAATGACAAGGTATATTACTGTTTTGAGGAGAGAATTTAGGTTTGAATCTTAAAAAAGATATTGTTGAAAGAGAGGACAATAAATCTCGAACATGAATCATAAAATGAATATAATACAATATTTCGAAATGTAATGAGGGATAATTTCTTGTTCATACATAAACACGATAAATTACAAGTATGATGCAAAAAAGGTAAAACTTTTTGAAATGAAATTTAAAATTTAATATTAATCGAAGTTAAAGTAATGTACCTTATTAATACACCACATGCATGTCATCAGTAGCAGGACGCTTAAGGGACGGGTGGGGGCGACAGCCCCCCCAAAATTTTGAAATATTCGAATTTTACTCTTAAAAATTTTGAAAATTTTAATTTGGCCCTTTCAAGATTTTTAAAAATTCATATTAAACTTCAAAAACATTAAGAATTTTAGTTAAATCTTCAAAATGTTTGAAAATTTTCGTTTAAACCTCCAAATTTTTAAAAAAAATTAAGTTGGCCCCCTCAAATTTTTACTCCAAGTTTCGCTACTGCATGTCATAGATAAATGTTTTGTTTGAGTCGGGGCCAAGGGTGTAAACGAGCCGAGTCGAGCTCGAGTAGTACTGAGCTCGACTCAGCTCGTTAAGAATTCGAGTTCGAGCTTGAACAATTTAAGTTTGTTTCGCCTTGTTAAAAACTCGAGTCGAGTTCAATCTTGTCGAGTGTTGACTGAGTCAGACTCGAGTAACTTGCGATATGTCTCGTCTCATTTAAAGCCCTATTAGGGGAAAAAACTTTAATACACAAGCTTGTTAATTTTAGCTTTTAGGGTGTTAGTTTAGAGTTTATAAGTTTATGTTGTTTAGAATTTAGAATTTAGATTTTAAGGTTTAGGACTTATGTTTAGGGTTTATGTTTTAGGATTTTAGCTTTATGAATTTAGATTCTAAATTTAAAATTTAAAATTTTAGTGTATTATATTTTGAGTAGCTCGACTCGACTCGTAAAAAATTCGAGTCGAGATCAAGTCGAGTCAAGTTTAATCGAATCAAGTGTTGGTCGAGCTTTAATCGAGTCGAGTGTTAGTCGAGCTTTAGTCGAGTCGAACTCGAATAGCTCTCGATAATGGAAAGGTGCTGCTTTTTACTATAGCCATGTGGTTAGATAAGCTATTTGAATTGGTTGTTTTTAATAAAATAAGGCAAACAATGTAGGTGAGAATGGAGGGAGGCATTAATATTTTGTGATAATATATAATTACAGCCGTAATAAATCTGATATAGAATTAAATAACCTAAAATTTGCATATCATACTGTTAAGAATAATTGTTTTGAAGTTGTAAATTTAATAAGTAATTTTTTAAGTAAGCATATTTTGTCGGTTGGCCAAAATGTTCATCTTTGTTCCCTCATTTTCTTTAGATCATGGGTTCTAGACCCACTAGGAATATCTTCTTCCTTCCGCTAGAGCTCTCCTCCCCTCATTTCTAAGTAAGATTCGAATTAAAATTTATCAAAGAAAAGTAATTTTTACGTTTTAAGTGCTTAATGTGCTTAATAACCTCTTATTTATGAGCATATCAGAACTTGTATATAAGATGCTTCAATGGAACTTTGATTCTTTAAGCAAAAGTGAATCGTTCAAAAATATTGAAAATCTCTTTAGTGTATTTTATGTTTATTTTAAATTTTATGTTAAAGATTTGTGATTGTTGAACCCACCAAATGTTCTAATAAAAAGCGGATAATTTTCATTATAAAAGACACGGGTTCAAATCGCTATGTCTATATGATGTATGTATTCTTAAAGTGTTAAAAATATCTATAAACAAATAGTATTTCGTAATCAATTTTAGACTATTAAAAAAATATTAATGATTGTTTATTTTAATAACATCGTTTTCAAAATTACAACGTATATTCTTATTATGAAAGTACATTATACCTTATTACCATGACTAATAATTGTGATAAAATATTACTCCCTCCGTCCCACTAAAACTGTCACATGTTGACTTTTTTTTGTCAAAATTTTTCAACTTTGACTATAATTTATTTAAATATTTTAATTAATTAAAAATTATAAAAAATATATTTAAAAACTAGTTGATTCAAAGTTTTTAAAATATATTTTTTCATATTTTTATCAATAATAAATTTTAAATTATAAAAGGTCAAAGTTGAAAAAATTTGACCAAAAAAAGTCAACATGTGACAGTTTTAGTGGGACAGAGGGAGTAAAAAATTAACTCAACATTATTGGATTTTTTTTTTGCTTTGGTACTGAAATACTGACATAATAATTGTAGGAGTAATTTTGTAATGTAAAAAAATAATTGTTTTTTATAATCAATTGATATTCGATTCATTAATCTATTAATATGAATCAGACAATGCAAAGACCTAATATAAGACGATACTTACGATCTATTTTTTTATTCCCAACATTAAGATTTAAACTACTGATTTTATTTAAAAAAATTAATGACTCATCCCATTAAATCACCCGATAGTACATAAAAATTGAATTGCTTCTGACACCACCACCATTCACCATGCTGAATTATTTCCTCCAACTCCCATTTAATTCCCTCAACCATTTTCCATCACAACAATAAATGAAACCAACCACCACAAGCTCTTTCTAACCATATATATGCATTATGTATTTACTATTAACTCTCACATACCAAATTCTCTATATAAACATACACCACCCTAGGCCTTTGAGTGCACACAAACCAACTCAAAACACCTTGTAGTTCTTTCAGCAACCGAGTTAACATGGCTAGTTCAGGAGTCCTAAAGTTGGCTTCCTTGATGCTTATCGTGTGCATGGCGGCGACGATTGCACCCGAGGCGGCCGATGCGGCGATAGCGTGCAATAATGTACTGAACTACTTGTTTCCATGCATTTCTTACGTGCAAAATGGTGGCCAACCTGCTGATGCATGCTGTAACGGGGTGAAGACACTCTACGGGCAGGCTCAGACCTCGGTAGACCGTCAAAACGTGTGCAAGTGCATCAAATCAGCCATCAACGGGATTCCGTACTCGAGAATCAACATCGGTAATGCGGAGAGCCTCCCCGACAAGTGTAATCTTCATATTCCTTACAAGATCAGCCCCTCCACCGACTGCAACAAGTAATCACATTACTGTCATTTTTTGCATCCGATTTATACATACAAAAGAGGGTATTCTAAATTAAGTTTACAGTGTTGATTTATGTATTTTGATTGATGTTGCAGGGTGCAGTGAAGATTGTCGACGATGATGGATGAACGAGTACGACGTAGTTTCAGCTCAACTAGATGGAGTAGCTAGCTAGGGTTAAATAATTTCCAAATATAATTGGAAAAAGAAATAGAAAATCTACTTTTGTCAGTATGTTTATATGTAATATCAATGATGCTACTATGTTTTATCATTAAATTATGAATCCGATTTTAAATTAATCTTAAACTTTAAAATCGTATAATTAAGTACTAAAACATTAATAAAGTTTTTTTAAGTCATTAAAATGTATAATTTTATATGTTAGCGCTTTATTTAGATCGTCAACTAATATAGTTTTTTTTGGTATTGTAATCAATCGTATAATACAATTTAATTTAAACCGGTTGGTAATAATGAGTCAACTTATTATAATTATATTCTTACACAATTGAAATTTAAATTTTTATTAATAATTTAATGTGCCAACTAGATTTTAATTCGTTAACACGAAGAAATATGTGAAGGAGAAGTGTTGATTCAATTTTATGTTAATAATTCAATGTTGCTAATAGAAGTGACTTAATTTGTTAATAATTAAAGTTGAATGATATAATTGAATGAAATTTAAGATTTACAATCTATTTGAAAATCGAAGTTAAGTTTAATGGTGTATTATTTAAATTACCTATTTGGAGTATAAAATACTTCTTCTTATAATAATAAATTAAAATTAATTTTAATTTACATAAAAAATTCGATTTGAGTAACCAAAACTTTTAACTTTAAAATTATAAATCTTTCGAACACTAAAATTTGATTTTCTTAGAGTTTCTTCACTTTGCTCTATTCTAAACACTAAGGTATCTATTTGTACCAGTTCATATTTTATGTAAGGGTAATCTTCACAAATAGTCAGTTTTGTTTAGGGTTTGTTTTACTTTAGTCACCGAAATTTAAAATGCATCATTCTCACCACGTACGTTTCAAATCGTTTCTGTTTTAACCACTGGGCTGTTAGTCTCCGTTAGTTGCCTAACGGGCAGCTGACATGGCCGTAAAAAAATAAAAATAAATCCACGTGTATTATACACGTGGAATAGACATGTTTAAATTAAAACACCTTGTCTATATAACCCCTTTTACAATTAACAAAAATCCACATGATACAATAATTAAAGCACCAGCTTCATTACCACAAGAATCCACATGATACAATAATTCGATCGGACGTAGTAAAATGTTAGTCTCACCAAATTCTCATGAATAAGTGTGATTAAATACCCCTAATGCTCTAATCTCTTTATACAATTAACAAAGCAGTTTATATTAGCTTTTCCTTAAAGCACTTTTAGAACAATTCTACCACCAAATCATGGTAATACTCAAACCCAAAGTCACCCTTTACATAGGTTATATGGCATGGACAACCATTTGATTGAATTTAGAGTAATGCTAACTCAAACTAGAAAAATCCAACTTCAGAGTAATTTCCAGAAATTGCAAAGTTCAAGCAGACAAGTTGAAGTTTATAAAAACAAAGAAAGAAAACAGATTACCTCCGGCAATTCCTCTCAATTTGGGGATACGCCTATAAAGTGGCATTTGGCCACCCTCAAATCCCTTTCTAACACCCGGACCAGACCGTGATTTCTGACCCCTCATTCCGAAACCACAGCTGCCACCTTGTCCGGCCGATATTCCTCTCCCCTTTCTCTTCCTTTTCTTTCTCGAACAAGGCTGAGGTCCCAGGTTGTCCAACCGGAACCTCACATTAGGAGCTGTGACCGACACTTGGGTTTTTGCTGCTTGGTTCAAAACAACTAAAGACCGTGTCCTCTTTTGTGGTTCTACCTATCGGTGCTTGGTCCTGATATGAATAACGTGAAATGGGTTTGGTTTTAAATTCCTCGAATTTCCCTGCAGTAAAAGAAAGAAAGAAAATTTAACTGAGTAATCCCGTGATGAATTAAAGAGAGAGTGAAAGAAGACGAACCCTGAAAGTGGAACGAAGAGAGGGTAAAGTTGATATGGGAGAATATGGAGAGAGGGAGAGCATGGCTGCCATTGCAGTGAAATTGTTGAAGATGAAAGCTTGATAGCTATGTTAATTGTTAAAAGAGGAACAAATTGATTTAGGGTTAGGTATTAAAGTAAAAGGAGTTATAAAGACAATGTGTTTTAATTTAAACATGTCTATTTCACGTGTATAATACACGTGGATTTATTTTTTATTTTTTTACGGCCATGTCAGCTGCCCGTTAGACAATTAACGGAGACTAACAGCCCAGTGGTTAAAACAGAAACGATTTGAAACGTACGTGGTGAGAATGATGTATTTTGAATTCCGGTGACTAAAGTAAAACAAACCCTAAACGAAAGTGACTATTTGTGAAGATTACCCTTTATGTAATTAAATTTGTTCAAAAAAATATATGTAATTAAATGATTTTTTTTGGTTGTCCCTTTCTGATTTTTTAGGCTTTGCCCTAACTAATCTGGATTAACCAGCGTCGCACACTTAGTTTTAGTAGGTGAGTCTTCCAGAAAGAATTTTTTTACATACACAATGCCAAGACCTGTTTAAGTGAAACTAAACTTCTTACCACTTGAACTAACCTCAGTTAAATAATTCATTTTAGATTTTGATTTTTCTTCATCTCATTATATATTAAATTATTTATTTTTATAAAATCTGGCCCAATCCAACATCAGTGATGAAGTATAAACAGTGAAAAGGGGAAAACAAGTGGGTCCACGTGGAGCCCACCACCTTTCATTAATAATAATATTATTATTATTAATTTCTTCACCAATACGGGAAAATCTCCCCCACAAGTAAAGGACAAACTTGATGTTTGTTGATGTATATCGGTCCCACCTAAGCTTTTGAAACACAACAGATCATGACCGTCCATCTTTCAAACCCCATTCAATCGGGCGATGAGCATCCGTTCTCAGATCCCTTTCTTGATAGCTCACATTGTTTGACCACATCCGAAAAAAACACATGCTTCTTATTTATTTATTTATTTATATTTAAAAACAAAATCTAATTTTCCAAACTTTGACTGTCCCCGGTGCCACTTCAATCTTTGAAAATCGGCCTTCACACTTGATTTACCCTTCTTCTTCTTTTTTTATCATACACTTGATTTACCCTTCTACCCACGCATCTTTTAACTATGATTATTCGGTGTACTTTTTATATTTCAATACTAAAAAAATTAAGTTTTAATTTTTAATCTTAAATTCTAAATTACAATCCTTAAACTTTAAAATATACATTATACCCTTAATTTCATAAACCCAACTCAAAGCATTAATCCTAAACTTAATTTTTAGTGTGGATGCATAAATGAAAACACAAAAAAAGGACGGAAGATTTTTATTATATTAAATTTAGTTTGTTCAAATCTCATTATACGCTAGTCATATTCAGAGTTATTTCGATCTAAATTCAATAAACTTTGATTATCAATCTCTTCATTTATACTTTACAATGACTGATTTTAGATATATTTTAATTATTAGTATGTTTATTTGTACTTTGTAATGATTGATTATGTTTGTAGCTGTACAAATTTATTGAGTGTATTTATAATTTCGATTTTGCAATATATTAAGATAAAATCTTTTATGTACTGACTGTTAAAAATTTGATTTTTTATGAACGAGTTTAATTTAGGTTTTGGAGATGTAGTTTAAGGTTTGAAGTTTAAGACTTTAAAATTTAAAGTTAATAGTTAGAATTTAGGCTTTAAGGGTTTTAGTATTAAAGATTTAGATTTTAATTTTTAAAATAAAATTATACATACTTGTTAAGTATTTTCTATTGCCTGTATATGAAATAATAACCTATATATTAATTAGTGGAATTTTTTTATACACATGCTGTGTAAAACTAATTTTACACAAGTCTACATATTTATACTATAAAACTCAAATTTTAAATTCTTAATTTTGACCCTAAAAAATTAAACCCTAAACCTTAAACCATATACTCCAAATCTTAAACACTAACCTTAAATTCTAAACTCTAAAACTTAAACCCATAAACTCTAAATCTTAAATTATTTCCCTAACCCCTAAAACAATAAGACTCGTGTAAGCTTTACACTACGTATTGAAGTTTTTCTTTTAATTAATTCAGATAAACTGAAAAAACATAATAGTATATAAAATGGAGGACAAAAGTGTAAAAAAATGAGGAACACATTTCAGATGTAAGTTTGAATTGTTAAGTAAATGTAAGTTTTGGTTTGGTCTGGTCTGGTTTGGTTTTAGTTTGACCAGTACTCATTCGGCTCCATTTTTGTTTCCCCTTAAATAATAACAGTAAATACAAATAATACTCTAATTGTTTTCTCATCATCTGCCTACTTTTCCATCTCATCTTTCCCAGAAAAAGAGAGAGGAAAATTCACACTTAAAAACAGCTTTTCCCATTAGTTTTCTTTGACTTGCAAAGGTGTTGTTCTTCCTCATCAATCAACCAAAAAAACCCAATCAGGGATTTCTGGGTTTTCGTCTCTCTCCGTTTTGCTTGCATGATCTGCTTTCACAAGGTTCGATCTTTGCACCCTTTTTTTGTATTTTGTAACTGCTGAAATTTCATTAATGATTCCAAGGTTGGATTTTGCTTCAAAATTGTGTTTTTCGCCTGATATGGGATTTAAATGTGTTGTCTTTGCTTTATATTAATCATGCATAGCTGATTGTGTAGATGTGGAATTTGTTCTTTTTCTTCTTACTTTTGGATTATTTTGGATCTGGGTTTAGTTTTATTCACCCTGATGGTAAATTTATGTTGCCCTGTTGTGAATATGGTGATTTGTGGAGCTTTGGATATTTTTGTAGGTTTAGGAATTTTCACTGCAATTCTTTATCTGCTTCAATTGTGCTGTCAGCTTATCCACTGAATTATTTTAGAGTTTATAGTGTAATTTGTTGCACTTAGTCCATGTAGTTGTATATTGTATACTTGAACCTCCTTTGTTCGAGCAAGGTGTTACTAGTCGGACTCTACGCCGCAGCTGTAGAATCTATGCGGTTATTGCATCAAAGATGTTGCTTGAATCAAAATGTGGTGCAATCTTTGTTTAGATATCATTCCGAACATGTATTCTAGGCGCTGGGAGTTTCGGAATTTTATTAATTTTGTTGGTGGACTTGAGTAGTTCATCTGATTGATATGATGAGATGACGAGTTTGTCCAATTCCTATTTGTTCTAATTTTACCCAGTTTGTAATAGATATCTTGTGCCTATGTATTGGTATGATTTTTGTTCTCACCGATTGAAAATTTTCTAATAATTTGTGTGTTTTCGGAATTTCTTCTTGCAGAAACATACAAGACTTAAACCGTAGTTTCTGGAATTTGTATATAAGATGGGTTGTTTTACAGTTTTGAAAAGTAAGAAGAAAAAGCCTGAGCAGTCGGTTTTTGTTAAACCTATTGCTCATAAGGAGCATATGCCAACCACACTTCCAGAGCCCAAAGTTCAAACACGATCACTGCAATCTGCACCCCCGAGTTTTAAAACCAGGGTAAAACCTATTCAACCTAATAACAAGGCAACCTGCAACAGGGCACGTACATTATCTGCTCCGTCTAGTCTCGATGTTGCTGAGCAAGAGGCTCTTGCATCGGTTGAATTTGAAGAACAAGAAGAGTTAAAGAGTTATGCTGGGGTAGTGAAGGAACAGCGGTCATCAAGTCCGCAACCACTGCCTCTTCCAAGTCCACGCAGTACTTCTCTGAAGACAATGGGAAGCTTTAAAGCAGGGAATGCCAGTGGCCCTCTGTTTGCTTCCGGACCGTTGCCCCTGCCTCCCTCCGGAACACTACGAAACTTCTCTTATGAAGAAATTTCAGCTGCTTGCCATCATTTCTCTGGTGATCGATGCACGTCTGAGGGTCTTTCTTCTGTTATGTATATGGCTTCGTTTGGAGATGATGCATCAAGCTCAAAGAAGTTTGAAGCCACTGTTACTCGCCTTCACTCATCCCCTCAGGTACGAGAAAATTTATACTAATGAAACTTCATGGTTTATGGCACAGACCGTTTCTGAACCTCTTTGCATTAGCATCCCTTGAACACTCTTCTGCATATTGATTCGTGGTTGCCGATTTAAAAGAAGGAAGTTGGTATTTTATATTAGTTTGCATGATTTTCAAGATCTTTCAATGTTGATGTATTAAATGCGAGACATTTGTCTTGTTGCTGGTCCTTTAATATTATATTTTTCTGTACATGATATTTTAATACTTTAGCTATTGTCATCCAGAATTTCAAAAGGTGTGAACATTGTGCTTGTTATGCTGCAAAAAAATAAATGGTTACTGTAATTCCGGTCTAACATTTTTCTTTCCTGTTTTCTTGTAGGGTTTAAGGGATTTTATAAATGAAGTAAACACTCTCGCGTTGTTGCAGCATCCAAACCTCTGTAAATTGCTCGGATTCCATGCACGTGATAGTTCAGAACAAAGAATGTTGGTCTACGAGAGGCTGTTTCATGGAAGCTTAGACAGGCTTCTGTATGGGAGATTAGATGGACCGCCACTTGATTGGAACACCCGAATGAAGATTGCTTTGTGTTCTGCACAGGGACTTACTTTCTTGCACGAGGAAGGACCATTTCAGGTAGTTTCGAAATCTCTTTGTGCATCTAAATCTTGAGATAATAGAACTAAATGATTTTGTATCATGTGCCCCTACGGTTGAACTTTGATCATGCACAAATGGGATGGCAGTTCTTTTAGATATAAGTTCTGGCTTTCTCGTTCTGATCCTTTTGGGATCTTATGAAACAATTTTCCGTTCTTGCTACATTAGTTTGTGTATTACTAGTAACTTTGGAAATTTGATTCTGTTTTCCCGATTACTGTTCCACTTTTAATCTTTTATCCATGCTCATAACTGAAACATAATGGACACGTTCTATCATGTGCAGGCAATGTACAATGAGTTTTCAACTGCCAATATACAGATCGACAAAGATTTCAGTGCAAAGCTTTCTGGATATGGGTGTGTTGGTCATATCCTAGAGACAGAAGAGATCTCTGTTAATTCACTGGTAAGTCATTTTACCTCGTTATCGATCTCTCTGATGCCATAAACGTTACTTGTGTGAGTTATTTGTTGTTGATTCTCTCCATTGGTGCAGGCTGTGGCAAATCTCTCGGTTGAGACCCTGGAGAGAGGATGGCTAACTCCAAAGAGCAATGTTTGGAGTTTTGGCATTGTCCTACTCGAATTACTTACGGGGCGGAAGAATCTCGACAGCCGTCATCCGAGGGAAGAGAGGAACCTAGTGAAGTGGAGCCGACCGTTCCTGGCTGACGATTGTAGATTATCACTCATAATGGATCCTCTGCTCAAAGGCCGGTTTCCTATGAAAGCTGCTCGTACAGTGGCCGACATTGCACAACGATGTCTCCAAAAGGACCCATCGGAGAGGCCTACCATGAGGACCATAGTCGAGAATCTCAAAATCATCCAAGACATGAAATACTCCTGTCGGTTCCCTCTGCAAGAGCCCGCAGCAATTTCCGGAAAACATATGTCAAGGTCACCTAGTCTTAACGGGATCATTACTCCTACTACTGCACCCAAATTCGGTTTCTCCCCGTCACCACCATCTGGACCCCGACTCTCTGTTTCTCCTGCAAGAGCAGCTGCTTTGTCATCAACGCTTCCACCGCGAGCTTGTTCCTCTACCCTATCATTAGAGGAACTCGAAAGGCAAGAAAGTCGGAGATCGTCGTCGGCAACCCTCAGAAGGGCCAGTGTGGAAGGATTTTGATTGTTTATAGTATGATTTTTTTTCCTACTTAAATTCAACACCAGCATATAGAAAGATAAAAGATGTGGTTCTTCCACGTATATACCTATGTCTAGATAATGAAAGAGAAAGCATGCTGTTTTTGTAGATAAGAGTGCAAGCCTGATGTGAAAATGGACCCATTATTTTCTCCCAATCCAGAATGCAATCATATATCATATATATTGCAGTTTGTTTAAAGTTATATATATATATATATATATGTATTACATGCAATGAACACTTTGCTTGATGTTTGCAGTGAGCTTTCTTTTTCAAATATGTTTTTGGTATTTAATATCTATGGAAAAAATAAGTACTAATGTGGAAAAAAGTGTATGAATACATTTTAAGGGGTGTTTTGGTAATTTAATTGGATGAGTTAGTTAACTCGTAACATCAAATTAGTCATCTCTTTTATTATTTTTACAATTAATATATATTTCTTTACTAAACTAATATCATTTTATTAAAAATATAAAAAAGATGAATGTCAATATGATTGCAAAGAAATAATTTTTTGGTAAAGCCAATGTTTTTTATAACTATTAATATTCTATTGGTTGACGATTAATTCAAGTTGAATATTGTATAGTCTCATTATAAGGTGATTAATTTAGAATTTTTATAAAGTGGGGTTAGAGTGAAATATATAGTATGAAAAATTTTTACACCACTATAATAAGTATTGTTGGCTTTAGATCCCAACAAATCAAGTGAGGTAAATTTTAATATTTTTTTATAGTAGGTATTTTTTAGTGGGGTCAATTGTACCCTAAACTTTGCATCTAATTCAGCCCATGAACTTAATTTACTCTATTTATAATATTAATCTTCAAATATCTAACTTTACATAAATAATTTAATACTTTATTCCGCTAAAATAAGATAATAAATTTAAAACTTTAAACATATGAAAAGTAAGATGATTTTTTAAAAACCTTTTTCTTCCACTTTTTCTCTCTTTTCTTCTCATTTTGCCCTTCTTTCTTCCTTCATTATTCTCCTTGCCTTTCTTCCCTCCTTCAACCTACATTCAATCAAAATGAAAATAGCCCCAAAAGAAAAGAACTTGGTCAAATATCTCAATGCAAATTCCTCTAATACATATGTTATAGATTTCTTTGGGGATAAATACAAGCTATTCTACAATTACTTTATTTACTCATAGCTTGTTATATGTATAAAAAAGTAGAATCCTTTCACATTAAGTAAATTTTTTAAATTTTATGTTTTTTTTTGGATTGTTAATCGTGTAAGGATAAACGAATGACTGAGATTAATAATGGTAAATGAAAAGATTCTTAAAAAAATGAGATAATCTCAACCATCCATTTATCCTCCGCCAACGATCAAAGAAAACATAAAATCAATTAAAATTTACACGGTGAAAATGGATCATGACTTTGTATATATTAGAGATGATCTTGTAAAAAACTTTACATGAAAATTGAAGCTTAGCTTGTAAGGTTGCCAATGCATATATGAAGAAAGTTTGAAAGTCAAATTCCAAATGCAGCAACATTGATAATTCAACTTTAGTGGTTAAAGCATGTTAATCCCTTGGCCAAAGGGGAACGGACCTGTTCCTCGATTCGGTTCGATATATAATATGAAAATACTTTGATACACAAGTTTGTGTAAATTAAACCTTTTAATTTTAAGATTTAAGGTTTTAGGTTAGGGTTTTAGTGTGTAGGGCGTACAATTTAAGGTCTAGGGTTTAAAATTTAGGTTTTAGGATGCTAGGGTTTAAAATTTAGGTTTAAAATTTTATAGAAGGGTTGTGTAATTTTTTTTACGCAGCTTGTGTATCAAAATATAACTTATATATATTTCTGATTTTAGGTATGTGTTTTAATGTTGTTATTTGTCTAATCTTCTTCAGAATTGGAGGGGGTGTCTTTAAGTACATAATATGTCAACTTTACATTAATAATACAATGAAATTGGTTGTGGTCAAATAATAAGTTTGACTTGACCTCCCAAAGTAGTTCACTAAACAACTCTTCCATGTAAAACAAACTTGGGAAATTAAGGTAAAGAAAGCCATGGAAATATAAATGACAAGTGGAATTTTATTAGTGTTATATTTTTTTATCTTTCATATTTATTTTACGATTTATATTTGAATTTCGTAATAACTCTTTCAACACTGTTTATATATAATAGAATGACTTGTGTTCTCACCAACTCAAAACTTGTGTAGACATACATACATAGAGACACCAAAAGGACATGATTTTTGTTTAATTTTTACAAAAGAAAGGAGTATATTGGAGTAAGGGTACCTTTATGGCAATTTTACCCAAATATTCACAATGTGTGCTAAAATGCAAGCTTGTATTAGAGTGAGAAGAAAATATTTTATTAATATATATACTAAAATTTAATTAACAAATTATCATTGAGGAAGCGATAGAAAATTTATATACAAGAGCATACCTCATGTGTTTGATTCTTATATAATGATTTTAATATATAAAAATATGAAAAGATGAAAATATGTTTATAATAATATTAATTAAGATAAAATACCTTTTTTCAAATATCGAAAGGTTTCAGCATCAATATGAATACATATATCAAAGCTGTATAGGTAATAGTATGACAGAAAGAAAGTTCAAGTTTTCATATGAAAAAAATTAAGTACTGATGTGGAAGAAAGTGTGTGAATAATTGAATACATTATAAGGGGTGTTTTGGTAATTTAATTGATTGAGTTAGTGTTTAGTTAACTTCAACTTAGTCAACTAGTATTTTATTGTTTTTACAACTAGTATATATATTGTTTACTTATTAAAAATATAAAAAAGTTGGATACCAATTTGGTCAAAAAGAAATAATATCTGGTAAGGCTAATACTATTTTTCATAATATTCAATTGTAATATTTGATTAATTGGCCGATTAATTCGAAATAAATACTGTAAAATTTTCTTGTAGACCCTATTAATTTAATTTGTGCCATTTGAAACATTAAGATCAAATCTCTAATTTATCTTTAAGAATTTAATACTTCATTCCACTAAAACAACTTATAATTGACAATACATTTAATACTTTAAACATAAAAAGAAAAACATGAACCCCCCCCCCCCCCACCCACCCATTTTTGAACCTTTCTCTTTCACTTTTCCACCTTTTCTCCTCATTTTCCCTTTCTCTCTTTCTCTCCTACTTTACTTGCCGAGAAATTATATTATAGACCCATCCTGGCACGTCATTTATGGTCTAAGCCAATAAAATCCACTCATTTAATTAAATTTTTATGTCATCTTTTTACCAAGTGAAGATTCACATGGTAAAAATTGTTTTTAGAATTTGATTTACGGTATATATGAATGAAGATTCACTCGATAAAAAATAACATGAAAAAATTAATTAAACAAATAATTTTTATTAATTGAAACCATAAATAACGTAGTGGGACGGGCCTATAATATAATTTCTCCTATAGCCCCAAAAGGAAAAGAATGTGGTCAAATATCTCTATGCACATCCCTTTAATATATGTTATAGATTTGTTTGGTAATAAATACAAGTTATTCTACAATTACTATGTTAAAGTTTTATTTTTTTTAGATGGTTGAGATTAATAATAGATAATAAAGAGAAAAAATTTCAATTATCTATTTACCTCTATTCAACGCTAAAAAAAATTCAAATTAGTTTTTACAGATAATCATGTACCAAAATTTGCATGAAAATTGAACATGAGCTTGTAAGGTTGCCAATGCATATGCATTATGAACGATATATGAAGCAAGTTTGAAAGTCAAACTCCAAATGCAGCAACATTCGTTATGAGCATTTTATTTATGTTTCTGGTTTTGGATATGTGATTGATTCACACTTTTTTTTAAATTAAGTTCAGGATTTAAAAAATTCAAATATTAAGGCTCAATACTAAAATAAGTGTTTAAACTATCCCGTTTTTTTTTTTCTTTCAGGTGCCTAAATTATTTTTTGCCCCTTTGAGGTGTCTAAACTATCTCGTTTTGCCCTTTTAGGTGCTTAATCTTTTCTTACCCCTTTTAAGTGCTCAAACTATCATTTTTTAGTCAAAATAGATGCCCAAACTTTCATTTTTTTGAATAAAATAGGTGTCTCAGTTTGACCTTAAAAGAGGCAAAAAAAATAGTTTGAGCACTTAAAAAGGACAAAAAATAGTTTAAGCACTTAAAAGAGAAAAATACTGTAATTTGAACGCTTATTTTGACATTAAGCCAAACATTAATTATAGTTTTGTACAATTACTATCTTAATCAATAACTTGAAAATTTTTAAATCTATTAAACGTTAATCAATATCATTAGAAAATAGTGAGGGAAAAATATACATTCAAAATTTGACTATTAGATGGGTTTTTTTTTCCTATTATGGGTTCTATAATTACTTTTATATTTTTTTCTTCTTATGGATTATTGGAGGAGTTTCCTTAAGTACATTATATGCCAACTTTACATTAATAATACAATAAAATTATTGATGGTCAAATAGTAAATTTGACCTGACCTCCCAAAGTAGTTCACCAATGAACTCTTCCTTGTAAAAGAGACCTGGGGAAATTAAGGTAAAGAACGGTATGGATGTATAAATGACAAGGGGATCGAACTTTGAAATTTTATTAATCTTATATATTTTTTATCTGTCATGTTCGTTTTACGATTTATGTTCGAAATACGTGACTGACACTTCAAGTTAAACAATGTCTATATATATTTGAATCATTGAATGACTTGTGCTTTCACCAACCCAACTTGTGTAGGCATAAAATTTGTTCAATTTGTATACGAGATGGGTTGTTTTAGAACCAAAGCAAAACTTATTCAACCTAACAACAAGGCAACCGGCAACATGGCGCGGAAATTATCTACTCCGTCGAATCTCGGAGCGGCGAAGGAACAGCAGTCGTCAAGTCCGCAACCACTGCCACTTCCATCTCCACACTTCACTGCACTCAAGACAATTGGGAGTTTTAAACCAGGGAATGCTGGTGACCCTCTGTTTGCTGCTCTACCATTGCCCTTGCCTCAGGTACAAGAAAATCTCTACTACTGAATATTTTATGGTTTATTGGTTGAAGAATGAAGTTGGTAATTTAGATTAGTTTGTATATATTTTTCATGATCTTTTGACATTAGACAATACACACTTAAACGTGTTTGAATTTACGTCTTTCTCAGATTGCAACAGCCGGAAGGACGGATGTTGCACACAAACTTGAGATGATGGAGAACTTAGAGGCAGAACTTCATTTCCTCAACAATCAGCTCTCTTTGATCAATGAACGCAAGCGAGATGTGTTGCAATATCTCAATAACTTGAAAGGGTTTGCTTCATAATTTTGTTTTGTGCCTAATTTTTACAAAAGAAAGGAGTAGATTGGAGTAAGGGAACCTTTATGGCAATTTTACCCAAATATTCACAATTAATCAAAATGTTTTCAATTAATATTGGATAAGATCCTATTACATGTTCTAAATGCAAGACTGTATAATTCAAGCATTCAACTCTATTCGTAAGTTTTGTAAAAAAAAAAAACTCTATTCGTAAGAAAGAATACGAAGTTCTAAATATATATTAAATTTTGTCGTATTGATGATGTAAGCGAAAAAAATATTTTATTAAAGTATACATTTATTAAAATTTATTAATAAATTATTATTGGTGAAGTAATAGAATATATAAATATAGAGAAAAATAGGATCCGTTTACACAGTGTAAAACTCTTTAAGTTTTACACGTTTATTGGACCGTTGGATGAGTGAAACGAATGGATGAGATTAACAATAAATATGTGAAGATTATCACTTGGAAAAAAGAGAGTAAGGAGTTAATCTAAGCCATCCATTCTCACATCCAACGATCCAAAAAACGTGTAAAACTTAAAGAGTTTTACATTGTGTAAGTTGATCCTAACTCATATATATATATATGTCATGTGTTTGATTCTTACATAATAATTTTATTTTTTATTTATCAATGTATAAAAAGTATGAACCTTGAATGATCCTAGTGGTAAAGGATGGTGACTCAAGTTTGAGCACCATGCGTGCACAGTATGTGCGCGTCATTAAAGAGTTAAGAAAACTGAACAAATACTATTATATAATCACACTAGCATATTAAAAAAAAAACATATAAAAAGATAAAAATATTCTTATATAAAAGTTCTTTTTAATGACTTTGAGAATCCATCTTTTAGAACTTAGATATGTGCTAAATTAGTAAAGATATATTTTTATCTGTATAAATAATTACACAAAAATGGTAATTAAAATAAATTTTAGAATTTTATTCTATTCATTTTAAAATTTATTACTATACAACTTTTAAAAAATAAACCGCACCGACTTGTGTTCTTAGAGGCTAAATAAGTGTGTATTATTTAATTCTGATTCTACATAATTTTAGTTACCCTCTCGGTTCTTCAGGGTTTTGCCCTCACTTTGCACACATAATTTGGTGTGTGAATCTTTTGGCGAAAATTTTCTGCATATACAAGGCCTTAACGCTAATATCTTCTCAAGCGATACTAAGTTGTTTACCGGTATATTCTATAATTAATTTTAATTATGATTCCACATTTTTTTAATTAATAACAATATTTTGTTGTCTAGACCCAAGAACATGCTTGCGCGGCAAGAAGAAAATAGTTTCCATATTTTAGCCCAAACAATCGGAAACATCAACAAAAAAAGAAACCCAATCCTTTCCCTTATATAAGCAAAGTGAGCAGGGAATGGAAGACAAAGCCGTCAATTTTCTATAAATTTGAGCTTTGATTTCAGAAACATTCACCCTTTTCTCTCGCATTTCCACATACGGCCATGTCCACGGCGACGGCCGGAACTGCAACCTTCAATGTTTCATCACCCACTCCAATCTTCAAGACTTCATCTTCACTTAACTTACCTTCAAAACCATTTCTTCTCCCAATGCGTTTTCCCCCCAAACCCCACTCTTTTCCCAGAATTCCCACTACCTTTTCCACTTACCCACTTCGTTTAACCCACTCTTCTCGCAGAATTCTCAGTACTTTTCCCACTTCCCCCACTTTGTTTACTGTTTTTTGAAGCACCTTTTTTTAATAATGTGTTTTTCTTTTTGGTTTCAGGGGTTTACGCTTTCTCTAGTAACGATATCAAAGTGGGTACGAACCTTGAAGTTGATGGGGCTCCATGGAAAGTTATAGGTATCTTTTTCCCTTTTTGTATTTGTTTCTGCAATTATGTCTGGTAATATATGCTTTGTGAATGAGAGTACTGAGCTAGAGTGGTTTAATTTGTATGAAATGTTGTTGATTGTGTTTCTGATATGGAATTGTGGTTGTTGGATTTTGGCCCTTTTTCTAGAGTTTCTTCATGTGAAACCTGGGAAAGGGGCTGCATTTGTGAGGACCAAAATCCGCAATTATATCACCGGCAACACCGTGGATAAGACGTTTCGAGCCGGAAGTACGGTAATCCCCTATATTTAATTCTATCACTCGGCTCTATGTATTTATTCGATTCTGTTTTGGCTTATACTTCAGTAGCATTTAGAGGATGAGAACCGATTTTGGTGTTTCTGAGCAAGTTGTTTCATTTTTAAAGATAAATAAGCTCTTTTCGAATATGTTGCACTAGGAAAGATTCTTATCTACCGCCGGCAGTGCTCCTTTGTGAATTTGCTTTCATGCCTGAAATGTGAACTTGATTTTACAGATTGAAGAGGCTGATGTTTTCAAGGAACAAAAGCAATACACATACAAAGATGGTTCCCAGTTTGTTTTCATGGACCTGGTATTTTTCTCTATATTCTTATACTCACTAGATACATTGAATAAATGAATTCAGAGCTGTACCTTTGCTATTAGTCTAATGGAACTTTAAAGCATTGCCATATAGTTAATTTAGTTACTTGTTATCGTCTGCGAAAACAATACTTAACTTTCCTCTTTTTGTTACTTGCAATAGAGATGAGTCCGTGCTCCTAATAGTCTAATTCTTGGAAGATTCAATAACTGTCCTCATTTGCTCTTTTCTATTGAACAATTGCATTGAAGGGTCATATTTCTTTCCTTTTCAGTCTTATAATGATGGTTACTTCTTGCAGACCACGTTTGAAGAATTCCGTCTAAGTGAGACAGAGGTAGGCGACAAGGCAAAGTGGTTGAAAGAGGGTATGGACTGCTATTTGCTCTTTTGGGACGGAAAGGTATTTATGAAATTTGTGCTCAAGAAAGTGTTCTTTAGCTCTCACTAAGGATATCGATAGTTCTTCTGTTGGATGCCAAGCAGTGTTGTTGTATCCATCGGTGTTGTATCCATACTCAATAGATACTTATTAGTATCATATGCCTGTATTTGTGCAGATTGTGGCATCTGGTAATTAGTAGCAAAGATTAGCATTATTAACGAATCCACTTTGTTGTAGGTTATCGATTTTGAGCTCCCCATCACGGTAAAGCTTACTGTGGCTGACGTTGATCCTGGTCTTAAAGGTGACACTGCTTCAGGTAATGCAATATTGCTTCTCTTCAAGGTCATATCTCCTACTCCATTATGGTATTGATCTTAACTGTAAACATTTGTCTTGAACTGAAAGTAATGTAGGTATGTGCACTTTTATTTTACTCTGCTGTTCCGACTCTTCATTTTGCTTTTAAGCGCTTGTGTCTGCCACTTATGTTCAACACCCGTAGATTATATGATATACTTGTCCCCGATACAATCCCATATTTGACACTCACGCCTGCTCCCGAGTAAATGACTTTGGGTATTGTTTGGCCTAATGTAATCATTTTTGAAACAGGTGGATCCAAGCCGGCAACTCTCGATACAGGCGCCGTGGTGAATGTTCCTCTATTCGTAAACATTGGTGAAGAAATATTGGTGGATACAAGAACTGGGACATACATGAGCCGTGCTTAAGTTTTGCCTTCGGAGAATTTGCATGATTTGCTCTTTTTAGAAATGTTTTTGTTTATATGAAATAAGATTCAACAATGCTAGACAGATTGCTCTACTTCAAAACTTTTATTAGAGGAATTTTAAGTATTGGATATAACAATTTTGTTTATAATAGTAAAATTTGATTTTTGAAAATTTCCAACATTTTATTTTTCTTTAATAGTATAAGATTAGAGATGCAACATAATGTTCCACAGTCGCTGGAGATATTAAGTATAGCAAAGGACTGAAAATATTCAACTTATAATCATAATAATTGCAGAACCTTCTTATGCTTTGTTATTCACTGCCGTGTATTCTCCCATCATACTCCAAATCTTGGAATCCATATGCCTCTGCAGGTAGTTTCATTACAAATGAATATCACCTCACATTCTTCATTCTCATCTGAGAAAACATGCTAAATAACCATGTGAATCCGTAGCAATGATCTTACCTTGGCATATACAGCAACTCCAGCGACTGCTAATCCGAGAATTATTGGCCAAACAATGATCTTGCCGTGATTACGTGCTGCTGGGAAACCAAGTTCCTTCAACTCCAAGGAAATAGGTTGACTTTCGCAATGCGTATAACCGTCTCCGGAATACTTAACACCGCTAACAACGGGGCACTCGCACACTCTTCCGCGGAAGGTATCCTACAAGCAAGAAAAGGGCATTGGTAAAAACAGTAAAATCAAACATGTAATAGATCAAACAAGGCTTTTTTTGTTAGCAACTGACATACTCTGCATGCAGTAATGTTAGCAATCTTGTCCTCCCAGCACCCGCCATTGTTTTCTAAGCACCGATTAGTTCGTATGTCCGTTGAAGCTGTTCATTTAAAATACGAATACAAATTCATCATTATCCGATATAGTATCATGGGAAAAACTGAAATAGAAATGTGCAAAAAGGTCCTCTGCTAGCAAAGGATAGTTTCTGCAATCATTTTACCACTCAACAGAACTTAAGTAACTCTTTCATTTGATTCATCGGCAATCAAAAGGAGGGCACGGCATGCACCGACTCCGCGATAAAATGCTCGAAAATTGAGTGCAATAGATGATAACCTTCACTTAAACAAGATGCTTGCTCGATGGTATCTTGAAAACCTGCACAAATTGCCTTGAGAACAGCTCCTTTGTCCAACTTCCCTGAGTCCATCAGAAAAGGCACGGTGACAAAAGGTAATTCATGCAATCATGTTGATGACGACGGTGGTAAATACGTATACGAACCTCGATATTGTCTGTCATTTATCAGTAGAGTTGGTAGCATAGTAACGTCTCCACGGACGCCTTTTCCAGTCTGAAACAGAAATTACAGAATAAGTTAAGACTCAAGATGGGACTAATTCCTTTTCACTTGTAAGAGTTCAAGAAATAGCTTAACCTTTGCATCTAGTTCAGCTTCAAGAACCAGATTCTCCACATCGGCCTCGGTATCACCAATACAGTTGTCTATTCTATCGAGATCGATACTAAGAGATCTGATAACTTCATCTGCACATTCTTTGGTGTACTTCTCTTCCGGTGTGCACCGGACTGCAAAGTCCTTAACATAATCCCACCAAAGCCATGGCATTCCACTTTCATCAGCAACTTTGAAAAGGCAAGCTTGGCGAAGATTCTGAACCATCACATCTTTACCATCATATCCTCTATTAGGATCATGCCAGAGATCCGGAGCACAATACCTCCCGTGATTGATACATTGCGACTTGCACTGTTTGCTCAAAACAAAAGGTTGAGGGCAAGGCCAAGTCATGTAGTGAGGGGTGAAACGAGTGTAGCCTTTCTGCTCGAGTATTCGAGCAGCTCCTTTGAAGTTCTTGACGAATTCAAGCTGGCTGTTGCATGTTGGCCCGCATTCGTAGTCGCTATTAGTCCAAAACTCGTACTGGACTCGCTCGTTTGGATGTAGAAGAGGCTCGGTCCAGTCGAGTTTTATTTCGACGATGTCCTGATTACTAAGGGCCTCTTTGATGCGGTCTCCTAGTGATTTACTGATGAAGGCCGACGGAATGGTGATGTCCTGCACGTATTCAACACGACCATGCTCATCTTCAGGGGTATGCATCGTAATCAAGGGCTGGTTTACGTCGTCGGCGATAAGAATAGCTGCAGCTCCAGCTTGCTGAGCATACCATGCCTTGGAGGAGAAGAAACAATCTGCCACAACAACAACATTATTACTAAGCAGGAAACAGTTGAAGCAAGTTTAAGAAAAGCAAAGACAATACCTCCACGATCAACAAGGAGAACAGTGGGGAGTGCACCATGCCTTGATCCGAAGTCGATATCATATTCATCGAAGGGCTTGCACCCGCGATTGTTCGGTTTGAGATAAAAAACCGTGCCGATCAAGGTTCCGCCATGCCGAGGAATCCCGAAACTCCCAATCGAAGAATCATACACCCCTTGGATCGAGCTTGGCGATGTCACTTTCAAGGTGTTATTCTCCACTACAAAGCTGCCCGAACAATCCCCCCATAACAGAATGCATACCCAAATTAACACTCCAAACTTTTCTCTCATCTTTTCTTTCTTTATCCCAGAATGAAACAAAGAAAAATGCTGGAAAATTACCAATTCTTGCAATGTAACTTAGCGTAGATTTCTGGGTTTTGAGAATGAAGCAGTTTCCAAGGTGTTTGTTTTGGAATATAGCCAAATATTTTTATTCGAGAAATCCAATGTTTGAGCTTTGGCATATAATGTAATCGATTCATCGTACACTACAAGATTTTAATTGAATTTATGCCACAAAATTCTTAATTTTGGGGGACTGATTCAATAATAAACTAGTATACATCTGTTGCTATGAATCGATATAATTGAATAAAATTCTATACAATTAATTTATAATAAATACAAAAAATAATACAAACACGTCACTATCACACAAAAATTTCTATAAATCAAAATACTAAAATAAAATTAGTAAAAATATTAGGTGAATTTAGGGAAAGATTTCATGCAATGAGGTTTAAATTAAAAGCTTTCACAAATGTCTTCGTTTAGGGTTTTAATTTTGAAATTATGGTCCACGGATTTAGTGACATATGATTTAAAGGTTGTGTTTATAATTTAAGGTTTAAGGTTATAATTTAGGTTTTAGATGTTAGGGTTTAAGTTTTACCCTATAAACCCTAAATTCTAACCACAATACCTAAATTCTATACCCTAAACCATATACCTTAAACTAAATCCCTAAACTGTAAAACTAAAGCATTTGTAGAAACTTTTTGTTTCCACCGCTAGTGCATGTTATAATTACCATATATACATTAAAAATCCCTAAACCCTTAGTATCGCTTAAGTATGTCTCGTGTTTGAGACGTTGTTTATGCAGAAAATCCATGCTGGAAGACTAACCCACCAAAGCCAGATGTGCGACGCGGGTTGGTACGGATTATAAAGGGCGAAACTTTGCAAACCGGAAGGGCAACTAAATAAAAATAGGGATAACTACATATTTAGTACCCCACCTATTCACGTGTTCCTATTTTAGTACCTCACCTATTTTTTTTAGCAAAATGGTACCTAACGTTACGTTTTTGTTTTGGTACCCGGGCCGCTAAAAACAAACGGAGGTGATGACATGGCTTATTTTTAATTGGGATAATCACAATTTTAGTCCCCAAAACTTATACATTTCTATCAATTTGGTCCAAACTTTATTAATTTAATAATCATCTTAAATATTTGGGTTAAAATTATAAATCTCCATCCTATTTTTTCTCATGGATTCAAAACATCACTTTTGTTATAAAAATTATAGTATGATTACTGAAACCATAATTAAGCAAGAATTAGATTCGAAGTTATGACAAGAAAAAGAGTTGTTCTGCTGAAAGATTGACTAATCCGTTCATTATTGCAGCAGTGTCAAAAACACTATGCCTCCTATGAACCATGTGATCATCCATCGGGATAACCATGGCTGCTTCATCGGTTACAATTCCACCAAATATGCTGGAGACTGGAGTACATAGCCAGGAATTGTTGCTTTCCTCTGTTCTATTTTAACCTTTGAATGGCCTGGAAACATATTAAAGAACAAACATGAGAGATTGAAAAAAATCAAAGAAATCATGTAAGAAAAAGAAAACCTGTAGATAAGACAAAAAAAGGAATGTCTGATTGTTTGTCAGACCAATCATTGATTCAGTTTGATTAGAACTTCTAACGATTCTCAAATCTCCGAGAGACCCTTTCTTCATAAGCAAATGGTTTCGTGGAACAAGACAGGAATCAAACAGTTGATCAGCGCAAAAGCAACGCCGTGAAACCAAATTACATGGAGTATTTGTCATTATGAACTGGAACTCCTATTCTTCATCGTGGAAAGCAACGTAACAAAGATCTTTCAAATAAAATGGGGGTGAAGAAGAAATAAAATGGGATTTATAATTTTAACCCAAATATTTAACATGATTGTTAAATTGATAGAATTTGGACCAAAGTGATAAAAATGTATAAGTTTTGGGGACTAAAATTGTGATTATCTCAATTAAAAATAAGTCAGGTCATTACCTCTGTTTGTTTTTAACAGTCGGGTACCAAAACAGAACAAAAACGTATCGTTAGGTATCATTTTGCTTAAAAAAATAGGTGAGGTACTGAAATATGAACGCAAGAATAGGTGGGGTACTAAATATATAGTTATCCCATAAAAATACTCCCTCAGTTAGAGGTGTGCAAATTCGAATATCGGATTCAATCCGATCTGAAAATTCATATATCTCAAATTTCGGATACCTAAAGTAGTGATCCGTATACGATCTGAAAAAATCGGATATCTTGAATTTTCGGATCGAATATCCGAATAAACGATCCGAACAAATTACTTATTTTGCCAAAAATTAATCTCATTTAAAAAAAATATATATTTGAAAAGTATTTTGATATAAAATTAAAAACATTCAAGAATTCTAAATTAAACAATTAAACAAGTTTTACTAAAATAAACTATTAAACAAAAATATAACAGTAGCAAATGACGTTGGTTGCTGCCAATTTTAAAGCAAACACAAAGTTGTTGTTGCTCGACTTTTCTTCTCTTTTTTTTTTCTCTTTTTAGATATTTGTTTTTCTTCTTTTTAAGAATCTTTCATCATCGAATCAACAAATACAAAATTAGTGTCTTTATTTACATCAAGAGACGATGAAATATTCTGTAAGTAAGCAAAAAAATCAGATTTATTTATGCAAAGTAATAAAAAATCAGGTTCGTTTATGCAAAGCAATAAAAAAAACATATTCTTTTATGGCTAACAATAAAAAACGGATTCATCTCTATAAAGGAGTAAAAAAATAGATTTATGGCTAAAAGAAAGATGATACTCGAGTTAAGTTGAAATTATAATTATAACAAATTATTAGAACCAATTCAATTAACTTGAAGCAGTCTCTAATGTCTCTATATACATCTAAAAACAGTTCAAATTTTAATAATATAAACACATAGTTGCATAAAATTAGCCTTCATACTTTTTAACATATCAAAACAGTTCATTATAGAATCCCTAATACAAAACAATTTCTAAAATCTCATTTGTATATTCAAAGGTTCCAAATTCATTTAAACCCTTCCATACTTTATGCAATGCACCCATATTTCATATATATATATATATATAATATTAGTTCACAAACAATCAATGAAAGATCATAAGACTCAAAATTGGACAGCCAATTATATACACTCAAATACACATCAAAACAGTCAATTACTATCTAATTTAATCAAATCTGCCTAACTATACTTACTTACACAGTTTCATACATAAAAACAGTACTTTTTCCTGCTTCATTTAATCTAAAAACAGTCCAAAAATTTCATAGTTAAAACAACACTTTTCAATCTGACCCAAAACTGCATTTATCCAGCTAGACAAAACTGTACAGTAAAACTGCATTTCTAAAATTGTATTTTTACATTCATCAAGACTGCATTTTCAAAATTGGTTTTCTGCATTCATCTAAACTGCATTTTTCATGATTTTCATACAATACTAAGCAAATTTTAAGGTTTACCAAACTATGATTCTGCAAACTAAAACTATTTAAAACTCAATTCTGCATTCATACAACATATAATTCTGCATTAATTTGTGTACAACTACAATGCATTTACAACATACAATCATCATGTACATTCATATTCAAAACATTTCATCATGGTCAAATACCAATTCAAGCACTTATAATAAAAGGCATTATTCTTTAAATATTTAAATTGTTTCTAAAGTATCCAATAAAAGGTAAATTATAAAGTTTACCAAACTGTAATTCTGCAAACCAAAATTATTTTAAACTAAATTCTGCATTAATTTGTGTACAAACTGTAATGCATTTCATCGGTAGTTTAAAAATATATATTTTATAAATTTTAATTAATTAAAATATTTAAAATAATTATAGTTAAAGTTAAAAAAATTAACTTTTAAAATGTCAATATTGAACATATTGAGTGGGACAGAGGAAATATATATTTTTTAATTTAATATTTAATTTAAATAATAACATGATATTAAAAATATATTATTTCATGTTAATATTTATTATTTTAATAAATTAAATATGTTGCCGAGCAAAAAAATAAAATAAATATATATATATATTAAATACCTTAAAATAAAAGGGCCAACAAATTAGGCCCAGAACAAAGCCCAAGTGCCCAACTGAAGGAAACGAAAGAAGCATGACTCGACTATGAATATAAGATCAGTAGATCACACATCACAGACCGTCCATTCCCCTTCTGATCAAATATCAGATTGATAATTTATCTGTGTCTATTTCCCCATTTCCAAAATCACCCCTTCCCTATCCGTATATTTGCAATTCAGTCCAAAACAAATTCTCTCTTCAAAAACATCCCACCCTTACCAAAACAGAAAACTGAAGGAGAGGAAATCCACCAGATTTTTTTATCTTTTAGGTTAAATCAGATGGAGAAGGAGCTGCTGCATTTGTTCGACGCCGCCAAGAAAGCCGCCGATTTGGCCGCCTCCGACGCCGTTTCCTCCAACTCCCCCGAGGTTTCCAGATGCGTTGACGCCTTAAACCGCCTCAAGGATTTCCCCGTCACTTACGATACTCTTGTTTCTTCTCAGGTGCGTTTCACTCTTCCCTCTCCCCGCTATCTTTTAGTTTCTGATTAATTAATAATCTCGTATATATATTTTTAATTTGTCTTTGTGTTGAATTTTGAGTTACGATTTACGAAAAAATTGTTTTTCGTTTGGTTGAGAAACGAAGTTTTTTTTCCTTCTTTAAATGGAATCAAAGAATGTATATAATATATATGTAGATAAGATAATCAATTATCAATTCTATACTGTAATTGATTAATTGATTTCCATGTGTTGAAGTATAAATAATCTGTATTAGGTGAAGTAAAGATTGCCAGAATCCTTTTTGGTTTTGCAAATACAATTTAGAGTCTGACAATGCTTCCCTCTAGGTTCTTAGGACAGTTATATTGCACTGCATCTACTGATAAATATAGGAATACTTAAATGCATTGTGTTTTTGCCAATGGCTCCCTGTTATAGTATGAACTTTGACTGCTATGCTAGAAGGAATGATAGGGACTTGGATAAATAGAAAGTTGAGAGAAATAGTGTTGCATATATATATGTGTGTGTGTGTGTGTATTTGTATATATCTTATACCTTCCTCGTTTACCCGACCCCTAATTTGTTTATTGTTTTTTGTGGGTGATAACCATCCATCACATTTTGTTTTCTTGTCACTTTTGTTAAGTTAAAGTGTTTATTTCCTTCATCTTTCCTCCACATTTTAGCATCTCATTTTCCTCCAAGCCAAGCATGTTAAAAGCCTTTTTGTATTTTGTAACTTTTTAATTAGTCATGAATTGAATCAGGGAATGTTATTTAATTTATTTTGCTTATGTAGACTTATCATGAAAAAATGTTTTATGTTTGTTCTCATGCTAACATAAAAGAAGGTAATTTTGGTACATGACCAACCCTTAGGATTCCCTGCAATAACAACTATCATCGCAGGTAGTTGTTGGTTTAGTTATAACTTCTTGAAGATGTTACCCAATTACATTGAATGAAATCCTTGTATTTCTAGTCAGAACTGACCACAACTTTATAATAACGTTGCCATAGTTCAACCTGTTAGTTGATCTTACCCGAGTCATTGACATCTGTTGTCGCTTCATGCATGTAGATGAATACATTTAAAAATGAAAAGAGAACTGAATTCCCTTATTTATTACAGGTTGGAAAAAAGCTGCGGCCTCTCACGAAGCATCCTAGAGAGAAAATCAAGACTGTGGCTTCTGACTTGCTTGAGTTGTGGAAAAAAATTGTTATTGAGGAGACTACCAAGAGTAAGAAAAATGGCACCACTAGTGCTGTTAAGGTTGAGAAACTTCAGAAGCCATGTTCTGTGAAGTCTGAAAAGCTCTCTGCTGCAGAATCTGTAAAGGTTGACAAAACTAAAGGCGAATCAGTAAAGTCTGTCAAAGTTGAGAAAAAGGAGGCAAATGGAGATACTGCAATGGCTGAGAAGACAGACCGGGGTAAGCTTGAAACAACTTATAAGAATGAGAGACAAGCATCAAATGTAAAGAAACCATTTCAGCCGCCTGCTGGTCCTCCGAAGTTGACATCATTGGTCAAGTGTAATGATCCTTTGCGCGATAAATTTCGGGAGATTCTTGTAGAGGCTTTGTCTAAAGTTGCCAGTGAGGCTGATGAGGACATGTTGGATCAAGTGAATGCTGCTGACCCTATCCGGGTTGCTGTATCCGTTGAATCTGTGATGTTTGAGAAGATGGGTAAATCAAATGGCGCCCAAAAATTTAAGTACAGATCCATAATGTTCAACATGAAGGATCCAAAGAATCCAGATTTTAGGAGGAAGGTTCTTCTGGGCGAAGTGAAGCCAGAAAGACTCATTACTATGACCCCAGAGGAAATGGCCAGTGACGAGAGGCAACGTGAAAATAAAGAAATTAAAGACAAGGCTCTATTTGATTGCGAGCGTGCTGGTGCACCAAAAGCCACGACAGATCAGTTCAAGTGTGGGCGGTGTGGTCAACGCAAGACCACTTACTATCAAATGCAGACAAGGAGTGCAGATGAACCTATGACAACCTACGTAACATGTGTAAACTGCAACAACCATTGGAAATTCTGTTAGTCAAATCCAAAGATGCCATCATTCATGTAAGGTCGATGTCTCGGAAGCTTAATTCTGTTTATCTTTGTTTGTGGATTGACTTTTAAATAATAGTTTAATGCATATTTATCCGCAATAGGTTGGGGTAGCTAGGTGTTGGAGGGATGATTGTGCCGAAATCATAACTCAGTTGTTTCACATATTAGGTTCTTCCATACCTCCTGTTCTTGCAGAAAACAGAGGCTTGTCTTGTTTATCTGTATAATGCTTGTGTTTCATCATGATTCATGACACTTTGAGATGAATCATTCAAAAGGGTAGGGAGAGAATGGTAGTGGTAGAATTAGGCCTTCTTAATTTCTTAATGTACCAACTACCAATAACACTGCTTTCAACATTTTCCCAGTGGCTGTTATTTTTGTTTCATTTCCATGGTTTCTACTTTATATCACATGAGATTTTCTTAATTATTTCTTACAAGTTATTTTTAAGTTACAATTTTTTGAATATTTATAATTAAGTTTCACAAATTGTTGAAATTTTCATCAATTTTCTCAAAAAAATGAAAATTTTAATTAGATCCTCAATTCTTTAAAAAGATTCTCATTAAATCCTCAAAATTTTCTTAATTTTAATTAAACCTCTAAAAGTTTTGATTACTATCACACTAAAATCCACCATGGAAATACTACCAAAGATGTTGCCATTTGACTATACCATGCAACTTAAAACAGTATATAAGTAAACTGATTAACCGAACATGCTTGTTAGAGTAGTTGAGTGTTCAAATTGAAATACTGCCAAAGTTGGTTGCGAAAAAGCATACTTTACCCAAAATAAATAATTATACTATTCTAGGCTGCAAGTTGGACGTGGGCCACCCTTCCCATATGCAATGCAAGTAGTCCAGCCGAGCTCAAATAAACGCACCGCGGCGAGACGAAAAGAGAAGGCAAATAAAGAAGAATGCGTTAACTAACGCAACGCGTCATTCGTCGCATCTCTCATCCCAACATCAAACTCATATATTTCTAATGTCAAAAATCAAAACCTATCTTCACTGTCTCCGCTTTTTGTATATCTTATACTATTAATTAAATTAAGGATTATTGTATATGAGGTGATTTTTTTTTTCATAAATGTTTTAATTTTAAAGTTTATGATTTTAATTTAGGGTTTAAGAATTTTAGCGTAGGGGTTAAAATTTAGGGTTTATGATTAAAATTTATGGCTTAGGGTTAGGGCTTAAGTTTTATGGTAATATCGTTATGAATTTAAGTTTAAACCTATAAACTTAAAATTTTAACCTTAAACCCAAAATTCTATCAATAGCTTCTAAATTCAAAAATACTACACTTAAACTCCTAAACTCTAAATAAAATCACTAAACTTTAAAATTAAGAGTCAATTCATTTATACCATAATTTATTAATCTTATTTTTTTCAATGCACTAAACACTTGTTAATAATCTTACTTTGATTCCTACCTACTGCATACAACTTTTATTTGTTCTATTGAATAGAAAAATATAACATTTTACATAAAAATTTAAATTCATATTAAATAGAGCAAAATAAATCCGTAAATCAATTAATAGATTTTTTTTTCCATCGAAGCTTCCAGCTACTAATTGAACGTTGAATGATTGCAAATCAATTATAAAATGCAACCAACAAACATTAATATTTTTAATCAAATTTATTTAACTAATTTCAGACAGAAAGCTGAACTAAAACTAGGAAGGGCGGTTCAGCTCCTCCTTCTTCAACCTCAAACCTCCTTTCTTCCCTTTTACCCATCCTCTTCCATTTCATTCTCAAATAGCTACCTTTTGTCCTTTGCATCTCAAATTAATCCCTTTTAGCTAAGGAATTCTGGGTTTCCCTTGATTCTTTCATTTGTTCTCAAAGATCAAATCTTTTCCCTCTCTGAACTCAGTTTAGACTCACTGACTCGATGAGGAACTCAGCTGCTAATCAACCTTTTCCAACGCCACTCACCATTTTCGCCTCCCTGTTGTTTCTCTTTCGTCTCATCTCAGCTGCCGACTATGTACCAACCGAGAAAATCCTCCTAAACTGCGGCGAAAAAACGGAGTTACCCGACAACGACAATCGGAAATGGACACCGGATATCGGGTCCAAGTTCCTGGTCGGAACCGGCAAATCAGTCGTTTCCCGAGCCGCCACGCAAGATCCAGCTGTACCCGAAGTTCCGTACTTGACGGCCCGCGTTTTCCGCTCCAACTTCACCTACAGTTTCCCGGTGGTCGCCGGCCGGAAATTTGTAAGATTATATTTCTACGCTAATTCATACGACGGCCAAAATGCAACCAATGCTTTGTTTTCAGTCACTAGCGGTTCCTTTACCCTGCTCAAGAATTTCAGCACCGCTCAAACGAGTGAAGCTTTGAATTATGCTTTCGTTATCAAGGAGTACTCCATTAATGTCGACGGTGAGCTTTTGAACTTAACGTTTAGTCCTTCTTCCAGTAAAGCATATGCGTTTGTGAATGGAATCGAGGTATTGTCGATGCCTGATATTTACAGTAATCTCGATGGGGTACCGGTTGTCGGTCAACAAGCTCCGTTCACCATTGACAACACCACGGCTCTGGAGAATGTTTATAGGTTGAATGTTGGTGGAAACGATATCTCGCCGTCCGGTGATACTGGCCTTTTCCGGTCTTGGTACGATGATCAGCCATACCTTTTTGGTGCAGCCTTTGGTGTTTCTGCATCTGCTGATCCGAATGTCACCGTTGATTACGGGACCATGCCGACGTATATTGCTCCGACGAGTGTTTACACCACGGCGAGATCGATGGGGCCAAATGCACAAATCAACGATAACTACAATCTGACATGGCTGTTCAGCATTGACTCTGGATTCTCTTACTTGGTGAGGTTACATTTCTGTGAATTTACTGATAATATCACTAAGATCAATCAGAGAGTGTTTGATGTTTTCCTCAATAATCAAACTGCTGAGCAAGGGGTTGATGTGATCGGCATGGCGGAACAAGTCGATGTTCCGATGTATAAAGATTACGTTGTGGTTGTTCCCGGTGGGAATTCTCAGCAGGATCTTTGGCTTGCGTTGCATCCGGACAAGAGTAACAAGCCTCAGTATTATGATGCAATCTTAAATGGTGTGGAGATATTCAAGATAAATGATCCGAACAACAACCTTGCAGGGCCTAATCCGACCCCTGGTCCAAAACAGGAAGCAGTGGATCCATTGTTGGCTTTGCCGTCTAATGCAGGTCGTTCTAAGAACCAGACGGCGATTATTGCCGGGGGAGTCATTGGTGGAGTGGTCCTATTGCTTGTAATCGGTGTCTGTGTTTTTGTTGCTTTGCATCGTCGTAGGCATGGGAAGGACACAAGCACAAGTGATGGTCCTTCAGGATGGCTTCCTCTTTCTTTGTATGGAAATTCTCACTCTGCAGGTTCGGCAAAGACAACTACCACGGGGAGCTATGCTTCCTCCCTGCCTTCGAACCTTTGCCGCCACTTCTCGTTTGCTGAGATCAAGGCTGCCACAAACAACTTTGATGATGCTTTGATCCTTGGGTTGGGAGGTTTTGGCAAAGTTTACAAGGGTGAAATTGATGGTGGGACAACTCAAGTCGCAATCAAACGGGGCAACCCGCTATCTGATCAAGGTGTGCATGAGTTCCAGACTGAGATCGAAATGCTTTCCAAGCTCCGCCACCGCCACCTTGTTTCGTTGATTGGTTACTGTGAAGAGAAAGGTGAAATGATCCTAGTTTACGATTATATGGCTTTTGGAACATTGCGTGAACATCTATACAAAACACAAAAGCCCCCTCTTCCATGGAAACAAAGGCTTGAAATATGCATTGGGGCGGCTCGCGGTTTGCACTATCTTCACACCGGTGCCAAATATACTATCATTCACCGTGATGTCAAGACAACAAATATTCTGCTTGACGAGAAGTGGGTAGCAAAAGTTTCTGATTTCGGCTTGTCGAAAACTGGCCCTACATTGGATCATACTCACGTGAGCACGGTTGTGAAGGGTAGCTTTGGCTATTTGGATCCAGAGTATTTCAGGCGGCAACAGCTAACTGATAAGTCCGATGTTTACTCGTTTGGGGTCGTCCTGTTCGAGATCCTTTGCGCTCGTCCGGCATTGAATCCCACACTGCCAAAGGAGCAAGTGAGCCTTGCAGAATGGGCTCCACATTGTCACAAGAAAGGCATCCTTGACCAATTCATGGATCCTTATCTCAAAGGAAAGATAGCACCAGAATGCTTCAAAAAGTTTGCCGAGACCGCAATGAAGTGCGTCGCCGACCAAGGAATCGACAGACCATCGATGGGCGACGTGCTGTGGAACTTGGAATTCGCTTTGCAACTACAAGAGAGTGCAGAAGAGAGTGGCAAGGGAATCAGTGGAATGGACATTGAGGAAGGTACATACGACGACATAACATGTAAAGGCAAGAAAGACTGTAAGGCGTCCCCTGGTCTCGACGGTAACATAACGGATTCAATGAGTAGCGGAATGAGCATGAGTATGAGCATTGGCGGTCAAAGCCTTGTTAGTACAGACTCCGACGGGTTAACACCAAGTGCTGTTTTCTCACAGATCATGAACCCTAAAGGGCGTTAAACTAGCATTCGACACCAGCAATGGCTAGGACAAGAGCCATCGACAGTCGACACCATGGGAATCAAACTTTTTTTGTTTGTTGTATTCATTTCATCTATAAGTATACATTTGTTTTGGTGAAGAGAGTGTGTGTGTTGCATTTTCAGATGGTAGTCCTCTGCAATCGTGTATTGACAATTCATTTACAAGTTATCTATAGGAAACAAGCTTTGGTTCCACTCCATTGCTGTGGTTTTTGTTTAAATTTAAATTGCGATTGCGGTTGCGTTTTTGTTGAATCCCTAGTAAAGCAATGTGATATGTAGGAGGATCCATGTCCATGTGAGTGGGGTTCTTGTTGTGGTTGAACTGTCATTGGCATAGTTGATGACAGTGACAAAATTGATTGATTAGCTCAAGTATTTCACATGGGAAAGAATATTAGGGATAAGCTGGCAGAACGTGGGATATGGAAACAACATAGTGGGAGAGCTGTATGTGTTATATATATATATATATATAGAGAGAGAGAGAGAGAGAGAGAGGAGTTTTGTTTGTATTGGATACGCGGCCATATGAATGTGTATTATTATTTTATTAAAGCTGGATTAGGTACGTAGATTAGTTAATTCTTCCTTTTTCAAAATGAAAAGTTGTAAACTTTAAAGAATAGATGGAATTTAATGATGTTTAAGGGGAAAGGTCCACACGGATAGGGTGGTTGCGACTTGCGGTTGGTTGGGGTCGTGGGCAAGAATGAACCGAGGGGTGTAAGCAACCAGTTGTTGCACTAAGTGCTTAGTACAACAGAAAATTAGAAAGAAAGAGATGAGTACAGGAAAAGAGGAAAGAAAACAAAAACCATATCTGCTTCATAAAGTAGAAAACAAGAAAGCAAAGGGGAGGCGCTTTTCTTTAGCTATGTACAAATAAAAATCCGTCCAAACTTGGGCGGAAAGAAAAGAGAAAATCAAATTGAGTTTGATTTAAAAGGTAAAATACAAAAGTGCCCCCCCCCCCAAAAAATAAAATTTTACATGTTCATTTTTTAAATCTCAAGAGGCCCTTTTCAATCTCCATCTAGGGATGGCAAAATACCCCGACCCGATTCGAGGTGTCTCGACCCGACTCGATCGGATATTTTTTTTTTCTAAAATTTCAAAAAAGCATGAAGTCGGGGCGGGACGGGTTCAGGTATTTGCTAGAAATTCCCCGTCCCGCCCCGGTACATTTTTATATTTTTATATATATTTTTATTATATTTAAACACGTTTATGAGTTTTAAGCTATTTTTTGTTTTTGTTTTGGTTTGTACTTATTGTAAAATTTTGTTAGATGTTCTTCAAGTTTTAATATATTGATTTGAGTATTTATTAATTCAATTCAACGATGCATTCGAAAATAAAAAAAAAAGGGCGGACTCCACTTTCCCTTTAAAGAGGCATACTATAAAAATAGACCTGTTTATGAAACTTCTTACCTGGATGGGAATCAAGAAAGTTCGAAGTTCGAAATATTAAAAAAAAGAAGATATATATAAATTATAAATTTTATAAATTAAATTGCATAAAATTTATAAAATTAAATAGTCAATGATTCAACTTTATTCTTTTAAATATGTAGTTTAACATGTGGGTAATTTAAAATTAGTTTTATTATTATTTTATATAAGTATGAAGTCTCTTGAAACCATAATTTGTGATTGTGGTGGAAGATTGGTCGAATCTTACATTTATCGTCGACGAAGATTAAAATTTTTTAAATTTTTCGAGGCGGGTCGGGGCGAAATCAGGCTTAAAGGTTATTGCATCGGGGCGGGTCGGACGGATAAATTAATATTTTAATTCGAAACGGGGCAAGATCTGATATAACATTTTATAGGTCGGGGCGGCCAAAAACTCGCCCTGCCCTACCTCGTTGCCATCCCTATCTCCATCCCTTTTCTCGTCTTTGTGCAAACCTAGGGTTTTGAATTTACTTCTCATTGACCTTTTTTTTATATTTACTTTTCATTTTTATTTATAAAAATAGATTGATTTATTATAATTTATTTTTTTATATAAATTTTTTTAGACCGTTTATATTTTCGAGGGGAAAAATCTCAAACATATATATATAATAATAATTTAAGTTAATATTTTTATAAACTTTCTTGTTTTAAATATTTTATTTTAATAAATTTAATCTATTAGATTTTCAAAATTAAAAATAATCTTTTTAAAATAAATAATATTTCAAGAAAAATACAATTAAATAATATCACAAAAAAAATTAGGGAAAATTACATTGGTGGTCACCAAACTATCACACTATTTTGGTTGCCCAACTAGTTTTTTCGTCAAAATCGCCCCTCTCGTTAGATACATTTCCTATTTTGGTCCTCGCAGTTAACAATCTAACGAAATTGCTGAATTTACAATTTTTTATTTTCTACGCCAGGGTCTCTCTCCTTGTCAGCATGTTAAATAATGTTATTTATTCGACCAACCAGGAGGTGACACGTGTCACCTCCTGATTTTGAATAAATCAGAGCAAAAAATAATTTAAGCGCATGCTATTGGGAATCAAACTTAGGACCCCTTGTGTCTAACCACTAAGCTAAGCTTAGATTTCTATTATATTTTATCCAATGTAATACTTAACTTATACTCTCCCAAACTAAAAAAAATAAGCAAATTGCTCCTATGGAGATTTGAACCAAAAACATCTAGCATCAAAAGCAAAGTGTTTAACCATTAAACTAAGTTAAAAATTTATTAAATATCTACAAACTTCATTCTTTAATTTATGATGTATTATCACCTCAAAATTAAAATAAAATATTATCAAAATCAATCTACCGTTAATCTAAAAATGAATTAGACCATTCTAAAAATTAATTAAATGTAAGATAATTTGTTCATATACATGTCAATGAATTAAATTTTATTTAAAAATTATACTTTATCCTAAATAAATATTATTGATTTGAATTTTAATTTTTTTAATATTAAGTTTATAAAATAAATAAATATTTTTTTTATTTCGAAACAAAGTGAAAAAATAATTTTAATTTGATCTTCAATTTAATTATATTTTAAGTTAAAAAATTATTATTTAAATCTAAATAATTTTTTCAAATAATTCAAAATTTTATATTCTACCATTAATATATATATTATATAATAAATTTTTATAATGATCTAATACAATTTTATAAAAAAAATAATTACCAAAAGAATTAGAAAACAATTTTAGATTGATTTTGGTAGTACTTTGATTAAATTTTGAGGTGATAATACATCATAAATTAAAAAATAAATTTTGTAGATACATAATAATTTCTAAACTTAGCTTAATGGTTAAACACCTTGCTTTTGATGCTAGGCGTTCTCTGTTCAAATCTCCATAAGAGTATTTTGCTTATTTTTTTAGTTTGGGAGAGTATAAGTTGAATATTAAACTGGATAAAATCTAACAGAAGTCTAAACTTAGTTTAATGGTTAGATGTTGGACCCTTTATCTAGGGAGTCTTAAGTTCAACTCCTAACAGCGTGCTTAGAGCGCATTTTTTACTCTGATTTGTTCAAAATCAGGAGGTGACATGTCACCTCTCGGTTGATCAAATAAATAACATTATTTAACCTGCTGACAATGAGAGAGACATCGACGTAAAAAATAAAAGTATGCAATTTCAAATGACGATTTTGACGAAAAAAATTAGTTGAGTGACCAAAACAGAAAAATGGTGATAGTTTGGTGACCACCAGTATAATTTTCTCTAAAAATTATCAATAAAATAAATATAAGTATAGTGGTATAATTGTAAAGTAAATTTCATTTCCTCCCTTTTTTTCATAATACCAAGCAATGAAGAGGAATAAAATATATTTTCCTTTTAATTTTTCATCCTTCCAACCAAGCACACTAATGGAAAGAATTTTTTTTCTATCCTTCCACTTTTCTACCCTTCTAATTTTTTTCCTCTCTACCAAGCAAAGCTTAAATGCAAAATTAAAAGAGCGACAGATCACCATGGACGGACGCACGATTTTATGTTAGGGGTAAACCTATAAAATTGTAAGGGAGACAAACTTATAAAATTTTAGAATGGATAAAAATAAATTTTCAGTAAAAATATGTAAGAAAAATTTTATATCGTATATGAATTTTAATTTTTAAAGGGGACTACTGCTCCTTCACGCCCCCTTTAAGTCCATCCCTACATATCACACCATCCTCCTGAAACTGAAAGCAATCACATCATGATTCAACTTGGGTCTTTCTACTTTATTATGCAACTCATATCTCAATAAAGATATGTTGGGTTTATAGCACGCTCGAATCGATCACTGAAATCTTCAAGAAGGGTCGTAAATGTTTGGTGGTTGAATTGGCTAAAATCGAAATAAAGGTAGACAAGTGACACAATGATTTTAGAGTGGTTTGGGCTATTAACTAAGCACCTACATCAACTATCTTAGCACACAACTAAGGATTTTCCAATCACTCAACAATGAATTCGTCCCCTTTTACCGGTTTAGGAGGAAACCATTACAACCATATCTTTTGAACTTGGCTAAGATAGAACCAACTCTAGTTTTTCTCTCAAGGCTAATCTAGAACCTCTCCTTTTAGAAGGGATTTGTTTGGTAAACTTAATACCTCACAAAGTGGGTGTTTACACAAATTTAAGCTCACAAGAGAACAAAGGATTTACAATTAAGCTCTCTCTAAAGACTATATACAAGAGAATAGTAAAATAAACATTTAGACTCTAATTCTCTTGACCATATTGCTTGGATGTTGTCTCTAACCATCTTCATGTGTTCTAGCCTTCCTTTTATTGATTGAAATGAGCTTATGGCCGTTACTAGCCGTTAGGGACATTTTGGAACCGTTGGAGACTGATTTCTATGTAAAATTTCTACTTCTAGTGCCATCGGCATCGATACTTGTGTGGGCGTATCGATACGGTCCTATTATGGAAATAGTCGTTGGAGGCTGAAAAAGTCGGGCTGGTTTCGATACAAGCAAGGTGGTTTCGAAACCACTGGTTTCGATACAAGCAAGGTGGTTTCGATACCACTAGCCCTGCATCTGGGTTTTACTTACTGGAAATGGTGGTATCGATACGGATCAAGGTGTATCGATACGAGCCTTGTAAAAATGATATTTTAGCCATTTAAAAAGCGTTTTAGACATGTTAAAAACCTATGAAACCATTTCAAACATATTTTCAAGTTGTTTGGACTTTAAATGCATTTTTGAAATCTTTTTAATTTAGTCCAAAATTATTTTTTAATTATTATATCAAAACACTAGTTCTTCAATCTCACCCTTTTTGATATAATAAAATCAACTTCAAAAATTGTTTGAGATTCTCCCCCTTCAAGTTTAAAAATTTGAATAAGAGATTTCAAAATTAACAAGTAATTAAAGCTCCCCCTTATTCATTTGAAAAATGCAATTTTTCAAACCAAACTTTCCCCCTTTTTGTTATATCAAAAAGAATTTAGATAACTTTAAGTTCAAAATAACTTGGGAGGTTAAAAAATTGACACAAAAAGAATTTTGGTTTTAAAATGGCTCCCCCTTACTCAAGCATCATTTTTAGGCTTAACAAATAATCCAAGACTTTAAAACGAAAATTAGATAACCAAAGATAAAAGAAAATAAAAGTTATAAGCTTAGAGGTTACCCAATTTCTTCACTTGTGTGATTAGAGCATTTTCATGTCTTTGCATTTCTTCCTATTGCTCCAACATACGTACAAAAGACATTCACTTGATTTTTGGTATCCAAATTGCTTTGGATCCATTTACGTTAGTCACAATGTCTTTAGTTCCCATGGGAACCCATACTTGTCTAATCCTATAAGATTTTTTCTTCTTAATAGGACAAGTATGTAAAGAATGACCATGATAATGACAATGTGAGCATTTTTCCATTATGTGACAAGATGAATTATTAAAAATGATTTCTTTTTCTTTTGTTAAGCTTTCAAGCTTAACTTTCAAATCAAGATTTTCTTTTTCTAAAACATCTTTACTTGTTTTTGAAAACTCTAAATCATTTTTCAAATTTTCATTTTGATTTTCAAAATCCAATTTTGTTTTCAAAAGAAAATCATTTTCAAACTCAAGTTTTAAAATCATTTTCTTAAATTTGGAATTCATGGTCTCAAATTTCAAAAATAATTCATCGAAATCATCTTGCAACTTATCGAAAGAGTAAGAATTAAGCTCACTTGAGTTAGAAGATACCTTAAGCTTATCGAGAGCCAAAACACCATCCACCTTTGGATTGGAGAGAAGGTTTACACATGATTGATCATCATCTTTCTTTTCTCCCTTCTTGTTGCCATAAAGCTTCTCAAGTTTCTCCCATAATTATTTGGCACTTTTGCATGTGGAGATCCTCTTGGAAACTTCTTCGTTAAGGCCACAATAGAGAATGTGCATTGCCTTGGTGTTTAGCTTTGCCTTCGTCTCGTTGACACTCTTTTACTTTTTCTTCTTTTTCCGAGCTTCTAAATACCCATCTTCAATGATGTCCCAAACCTCATAGTCTTGAGACTGGATGAAGAATTTCATGATATTTGCTCATTGGAAGTATGCTTCTCCTTCGAAGAGCGGAGGACACGAGATAGAGCGGCCTTCTTCAAATCTTGCCATTTTCTTTAACGGTGGACTTTGAGCAAATGATCTTTACTCTCGGATGTTAGTCATTCGATGAAGACGAGGCTCTGATACCAATTGTTGGGTTTATAACACGCTCGAATCGATCACCGAAATCATCAAGGAGGGTCGTAAATGTTTGGTTGTTGAATTGGCTAAAATCGAAATAAAGGTAGACAAGTGACACAATGATTTTAGAGTGGTTCGGGTTATTAACTAAGCACCTAAATCCACTACATTAGCACACCACTAAGGATTTTTCAATTCACTCAACAATGAATTTGTCACATTTTACCGGTTTAGGAGGAAACCGTTACAACCCTATCTTTTGGACTTGGCTAAGATAAAACCAACTCTAGTTTTTCTCTCAAGGCTAAACTAGAACCTCTTCTTTTACAAAAGATTTTTTTGGTAAACTTAATACCTCATAGGGTGGGTGTTTACACAAATTTAAGCTCACACGAGAACAAAGGATTTACAGTTAAGCTCTCTCTAAAAACTATATACAAGAGAATAGTAAAATAAAGATTTAGACTCTAATTCTCTTGACTATATTGCTTGGATGTTGTCTCTAACCATCTTCATGTGTTCTAGCCTTCCTTTTATTGATTGAAATGAACTTATGGCCGTTACTAGCCGTTAGGGATAGTTTGGAGCCGTTGGAGATTGATTTCCATGTAAAATTTCCACTTCTGGGGCCTTCGGTATCGATACTCGTGTGGGCATATTGATACCGTCCTATTATGGAAGTAGCCGTTGGAGGCTGAAAAAGTCAGGCTGGTTTTGATACCACTAGCCTTGCATCTGGGTTTTGCTTACTAAAAATGGTTGTATCGATACGGATCAAGGTGTATCAATACGGGCCTTGTAAAAATGATATTTTGGCCATTTAAAAAAGCGTTTTAGACATGTTAAAAACCTATGAAACCATTTCAAACATATTTTTCAAGTTGTTTGGTCTTTAAAGATATTTTTGAAATCTTTTCAATTTAGTCCAAAACTAATTTTCAATTATTATATCAAAACATTAGTTCTTCAAGATAATTTAAGTTTAAGGAGATGAAACATTAATTCTTTTAAATGAGATTAAAGATTTAAATTTTCACATTATAAATGAAATAAATTTAAGGGAAAACTACACCAGTGGTCCCCAAACTATTACTGGTTTCCTATTTTGGTCCCTAAACTATGTTTTTTTGGCAAAATCGTCCCTTCTGTTACATAGTTCTCATGTTTTGGTCCCCCAACATTAAATAGCTAACGATTTTGCTGACGTGACATTTTTTAAATATTTTTTAATCATTTCTCTCCCCTTTTAAAAAATTCCACGTCAGCAAAATCGTTAGTTATTTAACGTCGGGGGACCAAACAGGAGAACTATGTAACAGAAGGGACGATTTTGCCGAAAAACATAATTTTAGGACCAAAATAGAAAAATAGTAATAATTTGGGAACCACCGGTGTAGTTTTCCCTAAATTTAATTGAAAGAATCCCTCATAATGAGGCAGATACATCCTTTTGCATCCAAGTCAAAGGGCTACCATTAAGGAATAAACAATTTTTTATTTAAATAAAAAATCAGCTCCCAAATTATTGTAAAGTTTTTGCTTTTTAAGTTTTTAAACTATTTTTAATAAAACGAGCATCTAAACTATCATTTTATAATTATTTTAAGTATATTTGTTAATCCCATTAAAAATATTGATTAAATAGATAAACATTCATGTCAAATAATTTAATCAATTTTTTGTTTAAATAAGTATTTAAAAATAATTACAAATCAATTAAAATTAAAAATAATAAAAATAAAAATATTTTTGAGTTCTCAAATAAACACATTTACCTTCAACATCTTTTCGTCCTGATCGTGTAACTCTCATCTTTTGAAAACGATTATTTTGGTTGAAACAACTTCAAATTTAAATTCCTCTTATCCTTTTTTTTATTTGTAACCAATTCGGGTACTTCAACTCTAAAATGATTTTGATTTCGTAATCATTTCGAAAAATTTTAAAACCTGATTTCAATTTTACTGTTGGAGTATGCCTAAAGACCAATCATGAGATGATTGTAAAAGACATACTTTTTTTATCTTGTTTATTAATAAAGTCATTATCATTATTTCAGTCTTATTCTGTGCATCTATAAATAAACTGAATTATAATAAAATACTTAAAACAATATAGTTATTCTTGAATGTCCTTAGTCGAAAATTATTGTAGGCGTGGACAACAATAATATATTAAGATTAATATGTAGTTGATTGTTAACAAATTGTTGTTATTGACATAGAGATGTCAAAATCAATACATAAGCATGTGTTAGAGAACGACATATTGGACTGACCCGCTATGAGCATGTTTCTTGGATTATTATGTGACAGTCACAACATTGCTCATGGTGATAACTAAGCGTATGATCCTCAGACTTGAGATCATCATTATTTCAATATCGAGAGTGACATATTTTGATGCAGTCAAACGTGTGCAGTGACAGACTACACCATAAAGAGTGATATTGGATATGTCACACTCTATATAGCGAAATATGGTTGATCAAGATAAGATTTGTCCCTCCTACATAATAGGAGTAATATCGTAGGCCACTTGATTGAGTGAGACTAGAAAATGCATGGTCATGCTCAAATAAATTGATATGAGATATCATAGCTATTCGTTTATCATAGTCTACTCAATATATCAAGAAATATCAGATGGATTATACAAGTGTGACTAATACATGACTTGTGTTCGATCTAGATATAAGGGAAAAAAGATGTAATATATAAAAGAAATTAATCACGAAAAAAGGTAAAGTCGAACCACGACTTCATGTAACTTAGGTAGCAATGATGTATTGCTAGATGTCACTCATTGTTTGTAATATTAGAATTGTTCTAGATACTACTACTAATGTTACATGAACTTACAAGGGTCACACCCTATGATTGAAACGAACAAATATCAACTAGATAACATATGTACAAACTTGTTGTACACGTAATAATTATTAAAGACGAAATTATTATAATTATAGATAATCTCGTTTATATATATTTAATAATTAAATAATTATTTTAATTATCAAACACTATAAAAATATATATTTCTAAAGAAACTTAATTAAAGTAGAATCAGATTCTACATGTTCAATTGTATTCAGTTAAATATATTGTATATTTAATAAATTTGAATTAAAGTAGAATTAGATTCTACATATTTAATTATATTCGGTTAAATATATTGTATATTTAATGAATTCGAATTTAATTAGAATTAGGTTTTTTAATGCTATATAAAGAGATAAGGTCTAGCACCCAATGTATGCTTTTCGGAAAACCTCTATAACAGTTAGAGAAGAGATAATAATGCTCGTTTCGTTCGGGTGGACTGCGTAGAGGTCGGAGCGCTATTGTGACGACTCAGATTCGATTTGGTTTATCCTAACTCCCTAAGGATATCAAGATACCGGATTTTTTAAGGTAATATGTCATCTCTACTCACCATGTATTTGTCCCTTGTACATGGATCACTAGCGGAATTCGTCAGATAATTTTTCGATACGCCATGGGGTGTATCGGCGTTTTCCAACAGTGGCATCAAAGCCAGTTGTACGATACGAATTCGGACTTAAATACTTGGATGATACTTTTGTATGAGATGCATGTTATTAGATTAGGGTTTATTCAATTTTTGACAAATATATGATATTTTCACACATTAGATCGTTTTACGCCTAATCTGATTAAATTAAATTGATTGTTCAAAGTGACTAAAGAGTTAGTCACAAACATGTTAGGGTTTTCGAATGTTAAGCGTTAACATATATGGGTAATAGTTATATTCAGACTAATGGTTAGTCTATAGATAACATGCGGAGAAAGTAACAAAGAGTTGTTCAAGTAAAAACCTCGTGAATTTTGAAATCTTAAAAAAAGCGATAATGTTGATAAAAGTTATCAAATAGTAAGGTTTTTACACATCAATTAAGATGATGATCTTTAAAAATTTCCCCGTCGCCGAACCCCCTCAAGGGGCTTCGCCCCTTGACCCCTGCATAGGTACAATCTTTCAAGACCTCAATAATAAACCGCTCGATGTTATATTTAATATGCACGATGTTTGAAATGCATGGTTATAGCTCAATAACCATTTTATTTTGGTTTTAAATAAATATAACATGTGTGTCGTGTCTTTCTTTCTTCTATTGTAATTCTCTTCTCATCTTACTCCATTGTATGAAAAATGAGTTTTTGAAAAATTGTAATATTTGCGGAGAAAGCGTGGACCAAAAGAGCAGAATGATGGGCCGATCAAAGGTGGACTAGGTGCTTGATAAGCAAGTTTTATCTTTAGCAATTTAAATTCCTCTTTTTTCGATTTGTAACCAATTCGGGTACTTCAACTCTAAGATGATTTTGATTTCGTAATCATTTTGAAAAATTTTAAAACCCCAATTCGATTTTATAATGTAAAACTCATGCTTGATTGTACAACAATTGTCACTTATAAATATTTAATTTTATCAAAATAAGTTCTTTCTACTCTCTAAAAAATAATTACACCGGTGTATGATAATTCTAATCTCTTAAACATATTTACACATGTATAAATTAGTTCTTTAATGTTAATACGTATCTAACAATAAATCATGTTTGTTTGCACAACATTTGTTCTTTATCAATATATTATCATACCAATGTAAGTTGGCTCCACATTATTACATCAGCCAATGAACTAATAAGTTTAAACTTTTGAATCTACCTATGCTCATAATGGATCATTGTACTATCCAATCTGACTTAATGAGTAAATGAATCATATACCATATAATTATATAAATGGAAGATTTCATGCAACCAGGCATTGCCAAAAGAAGAATGAGAAGCATGTATATATAGATATATGCAAGTGTAAATATACAAGCAACCCAAGCTCATAAAATCAATAAAGAAGAAAATGTTCAGTGCCTGGCTGCTACACTACAAAACGAGAAGCATAAAACTTTCACTTCACAGAATCTAAAATGGCATTGATTTTCTTCTGCAACTCTGGCTTGTTTGCTCCGACAAGCTTGTCGATATGTTGCCCGTCTTTAAGAAAGAAGAAAGTAGGTGTCGCTTTTATATCCCAATAACTGCTGAATTCCTGCATCACACACCCATTCCTATTTTCACCACTATGTTCCCATACTTCATAACAATATAGTTTTTTGTACTTACATCGAGTTCGTCCACATCTATCAACAGGAACATCAGAGAAGGATGCTTCTCAGAGAGCTCGCAATAAAATGGTGCAAGCAGTCTACAAGGTCCACACCATGTTGCACTGAAGTTTGCAATGACCTAATGAATCAACACATTCATGTGTAGGATCAAAGTAGAAAGATATGTGTTATAATTATCGGGACAATAATGACGAAATAACAAACAAACTCAAAATATGCAGAGAATAAGATAAACTGAGTTTACAACTTGCATCTAACCTTTGATCTTTAGTATCTATGTTACTTGGTTACAAAGAGAATTTACATAGAAAGTAATTATATTCAAACTGAGTTTTTAACTCTTTAACGCATATTCAGAGAGAGAAATAGAATTCTACACAAATTTGGACAGCTTAAACTAGAAATTGGTCATAACTCTAACAATATGCACATTTGAGGAATGGTGGCCAGATTCCTCAACTGGTGTTGAAAGAGATGAGAAATTTTACTTACAATCTTGCCATCTCTCTTTGCTTCGGACAACTTTTGATCCCAATCCTCTTTAGAAGTAACAGGTTGAACGTTTCAACCGACAAACTCGACATGCTGATCGGAATCAGACCGATCAGACCCACTCTACAAGTATCATAGGCATCATAAATTCTCTTCCTACGAACTTTAACAAAGGAAAAAATGAAAGAAAAAAAATGTGCTCGAAGCACTTACCTTAGAAAAGCATAGTCCCATGTTTTTTTTCCTAAACTGCCAAAAATGCCAGCTGTTGCAGCAATGAACCAGCACCCTGAAAGCTGGAAAAGAAAATCCAAGTCTAAGAACATGGCAGAAAACAACTAAACTATCCATTCATTCGCTATAACAATCATTGGAGAAAAAGCATATTAGGAGTGTCAAGTGAAGAACAAAAAATAAGCAGATAATTCACCTGAACCAAAAATAAATACAAGATGCCCGTAATCCCAGCTGCAAGCACAAAAATTTCTGAAATTTTGTGAAATAAGATAAGAATGTAAGGGGGGAAATCAAAACCCCAAACTATTAAAAAGAAAAGATAGGAGTGGGAACGGGAAGTGGGAACAAACCAAATTACTTGTATGCCACCACCAACTTTATTTGTTGGTACCTAACATTCTTAATAATTGCAATAATTTTATGTTAAAGTTTTGATATTGTTCTTCGAATCAAGTTGTTCACTACCTTGAGCCCTTGTTTTATTTTTAAAAAATTCCACATGTTTTTCATGCAAGGAAATCAAGTGGCATCATCCCCTGCCTGTCAATGTCATTACCGGCAATTTTGGGTGAAAAACCCCTTTTTAATTATTATCTTTAAAAATGGCTCCCAAAAATTTTTATTTGGCAAAATGACCCCCTTTCTTGCCAGGTCGACAGACCTCGCGTTGTGTAGAACGCGAGGTACGATATCGCGTTCTGCAGAACGCGATTTTTGTCAACGTGGCGTTGCAGTCCGTGTTAACGGTTTAACAGTACCTCGCGTTCTGCAGAACGCGAGGTCCCCGATAAATTGAAAAGGCGGCTGGAATATATCGCACGGACCTCGCGTTCTGTAGGACGCGATGTCTGTGCAATTCCAGCCTGAACCACAAGCAAAAACATGCATAAGTAGGCCTGTTCGAACCCAATTTCGAGCGTGTAAATGGTATATTTTTAGCGATCATCGAGTTTGGGGTCGTAGTACTGAAAATTGTCTATCGTATGATACCAACATGGTTAATTTCCGTCCATTCTACAATGGTTTAAAATGGCTTCGAAAACCCTATGCTAGCATACTTTTTTTGATTGAAGTTGTATTTCAACTAATGTCGATTTTCGGTTTTTTAATCCTATTAAATTTATTAAAAACAAAAATTAAATAAACATTATAAAGTTTAATTATAATATGCAAATAAAATTATAATTCATAAACAAAATTAGAATACGACATTATAAAATTTAAAAGTGTTTTACATAAATATTAAAAACATAAGTAGAAAACAAAAAAAAAAAACTAATAATGCCTATGTCCACCCGTTCCGCAGTCGGGTGGATGACGCTCACGATCCGGATACCTCCTCCGTCCATCGTGTGGTGGTCCCTGGTCCCTATCATCCTGACCATCGTGCGCGTATGGTGGTCCCTGATCCCTATCATCCTGACCAGGCGGGGAGTAAAACAAACTACCTATCGGCGTACTCTCCACCATCGGAAACCCATACTGAGGTGGATAATCGATAAGCATAAGGTCAGTCGTGGGCGTATGGGGGCGATAGGCATCAGTAGAGCCGTACTGGGGTGGAGGCATCGTCTGATCGAAAGTCGATGGACCGCTTTGCAATTGTGGGGCAGAAGATGATGCCCCTGGAGTGTCATATCATGGTCTCGGACCACGTTGCGTCGACTGCCTCTGGGTCTGCCTCTGGCTCTGGGTCTGGCTCGCTCGCCGGCTCCCGCGTGGGCGGTTTTGGGGTTGCTGGGGAAGCCTGGCTTGGAGCTCGGCCGGAGTAAGGATATGTGGCATCCCATTGTCCCTATACCACTAGTCATAATTGAAAGTGACCAAAGGACCCTCTTCTATAATTGGTTGGAGAAACTCTGGGCGTCTGAGAAATCGTTGACCCCAAAGCACTATCCAGATAGCGTGGTGCTCGGCCCAGTCAGTCTCCGTCTTCCCCTGACGCGTAAGATTGTGGAACTCGTCCATATTTTGCGGAGGGCGTGGAACATTTTGGACGTACCCGAACTGTCGGAGTACCCTATCCGCAGAATGCCACACGCAAATTTCGTAGTTCAGCAGCGGCACTACGGAAATCCAGAGGTCTCGCTCTTGCACAATATCTGCTGGAGTAATGAGGCGAATCTCCTCTGAATCGTAGGGCCTCCACACGAACTAAAAAGAATGAAAAATGTTAGTAAAATTTCTATATGAAATATTATTGGAAAAAATAGTATGGAAAAAACCAAAATAATTGTTGAATTACCTCGTCCTCCGTCAAGGCATCGAATCTATATCTGTATGCTTTCTGGGAGTCCGGCAGGCCGGCGTGGGATAGTGCGGTGGTCCACCTTTAAATAATGAAAAAGATCGTTAAATAAAATAATTTAATAAAAAAATATAGTAGATTATGTAGTACCTCCGTAGAAGCGGAAATGACAGAGGACTGGGAATCCTAAGCTGTGGTGCCAAAGTAGGGATCCGAAGCCAAACCCAAGCCTGCAGGAATAAACAGCATCCTCCCATCGATGCTTTGGAGGCGTCAACGTTTCTGCAGAGGTCTCTGATAAGAAACGCCAAGACAGCTGACCCCCAAGATTTTCGTCCAGACTCGTCTAAATTTGTGAGATGACGAAGCCACATAACGTGCACTTTGTTGCGAGTTTTGTCGGGCATTAATATCCCGCCAATAATGCGCAAGATGTGGGCTCGCGCATACCGCTGTGAAAATATAAATTAATAAAGGCATCCTAATTAAAAAAATTGTAAGTTCATCCTAAATAATAAAATTGTAAGTATCCTAAATATTTAATGTAGGCAACCTAAATATTTAATAAAGTATCCTAAATAGTTACTGAATTCATCCTAAAAATTTATCCTACATATTTATAATTCATCCTAAATATTTATTAAAAAGATCTTAAACATTGTCTGAATTCATCATAAAAAATTCCCTAAACCCTAATGTGCAAATAAATAATTTTAATTTAATAATAAATGTAATAAAAGCATACTAAATATAATAAAAAAATACCTCAAGTGTAACATCATCCGCATCGGGAGGAGGGGTTCCAAAGTTGTCCTCCAAGTACGATAGAGAAATTTTCCCTCCGTCCCACACTTCTTCAGGGGGCATGACGCCAATTTGTTCAGCAAATAGAAGTGGTCAATGTGCCATCGCCATACCAGTAATAACGCTGCCATTTATAGGCAACCCAGAATGTAGGCAACATCCTGCAACGTAATTGTTGTCTCGCCAAATGGTAGATGAAAAGTGTGCGTCTCGGGTCTCCACCGTTCTATCAGTGCGCTGATCAACGACGGTCTAACCTTCACCCCCTATATAGCGAGCTATGTGCCCAAAACCAGCCCGGTCAATCAAACGCATAACAGTAGGAACGGGTTCGACGGTGATACGATTAAGGTAACATTGTAAGTTACGTTCGTATCCCTGAAAAAAATAAAATAAAATAGTTAGTAAAATAAAAAAATTAATTAAATAATTTTTTTAGAAATTAATAGGGAAAAAAATAATACCTCTGGACTGTTTCGCCAATATTCACTGCAGTGACTCGTTTGGTTCCGTAGCAAGGGCTCCATGTGATCGAACGATATATAAAAGTTGCTGACAAATTTTTGTAAAATTTGTATATAAAAGTTTACTACGATGGGCAGATATTCGAGGGTACCGAACTCGGCGTCCTTTTTCACTGCGAAGATCCGGTAACGATAAAGCTTCCGAGGAGATTGTCGTTCAAGAAGTTGGTCAAGGAACTGGAGGCAAAAGTTCCTCATTACGATAATCATCGTTTGTCCGACGTGAAGTATCGGGTGCCAATATCTATAGACCCTTTACAGTACTCTGTATGCCAAATTGCGGCAAATGCTGATGTGCAAATGATGATGGAAGCCCACTTCGAGTATTCAATTGGGGGGGCCCTCGAGCTGTATGTATCGTTCTCCGACTTCGATCCGAATGCCAACGTTGATAGCCCGACCGCAGGTCTACGACGTGATTTTGGCCTACTCTGTCGAGACAACAATGTTGGTGCATCGTCATCTGCTCCTCCAAGGCAGTCCTGCGTAGCTAGTATCGGGTTCGACCTGAACCAACCCCCAAACGATGAATTCGATGCACCAACAAATGCATCGTACAGTCCATACAATCCATACAATCAATACAATCCATGCAATCCTTATAGTTTTGGGGGGGAGGGAACGTCGGCTCCTTACGTTACGCACGACCATGAAGCATCATATGGCCGGCACTCAATGTATGTCTCTGGCACCGACTACGGTCAACCATCTATGGGGAGACATTCTTCTTTTGGGGGTGAGGGAGCGTCGTCTTCTTACGCTATGCACGACCATGATTCATCATATGGACGACACTCAACGTATGTCCCTAGCACGGAGTACGTTCAACCATCAATGGGAATACATTCTTCTTATGGTGATCTTAATTTTGGTCTTGGAAATGAGGTTCCTGAGCGATCTCGTGAGAGGTCTCCCGCTCATCGACCCCAATCCTCGCCTCAAAGGGTAGTGATTTCAGAAGCTCTACTATTCCAGCTCCCGGAGGATGCTTCTGACGAAGAACCGATTAGAGAACCTGGGCCAGACGGAGACGAGCTGGGGCCATTCTATCCCGAACCAGAAGACTTGACAGAGTTACCAGAAGACCCAGAAGACACTGCCGTTACACCACCAGATTTGGACGAAGAACCGACTGCGACCAACTTTCCTGTAGACGCAAGACCAATTTCTATGTTCCAGCCACCATCCCACTTCACAACGGTTGATATGGATGCAATGGACGTCCCTGATTTTCTCCATGACGATACAATAGATGGCCGAGTCCACCGTTCTGATGGTGAACTAAGAATTGGTATGGCGTTCGCGACGAAGGAAATTACGGTGGCGGCAGTTAAGCAGTACAACCTTCGTCATAATGTTGAGACGACGGTTAAGAAAACCCAAGCCAAATACAACAAGGCTCACTGCGTCCAAAAGGATCAAGGCTGTAAATGGAAAATCCGTATATCAGAGTTGAAGAGGGCAGGCAACCGTTGGAAAATAACAAAATTTGAGGAGCCCCATACATGCACCGTTTCTAGCCTCAACCAGGATCACAAGAACTTGGATGCAAAGTACCTCGCGGACATCTTTTCCACACTGGTGAAAACAAATCCCACTGTGTCGGTCCCCACATGTCAGGCTGCAGCTCAAGCTGTCACCGGCTTCCGTCCAGGTTATTCGAAAGCATGGTATGCAAGGAAAAAGGCCAAAGAGGAATTGTATGGTCGATGGGAGGAATCTTACATAGAGTTGCGCCCGTGGCTTAATCTCCTGCAGAAACACATCCCCAGAATGGTTGTCAAACTTGATACGGTTCTGGCATACGAAAATGATCGTGTCGTCCGAGGTGTTTGTCAATTCCACCGGTTATTTTGGACTTTCCCCCAGTGCATCAACGCATTCAAGCACTGCAAACCGATGGTCCAAATCGACGGCACATGGTTGTACGGAAAATATACACAGATCCTACTTCTAGCTATAGCACAGGACGGCAATCGCAAATGCGTTCTTGTTGCATTCGCAATCATCCCGAAGGAGGATTTGGAGTCTTGGACGTTCTTCCTTACGAACCTACGAAAATATGTCCTTGATCCTGTAATACGAAGAAGAAGGGATGAAGGGGTGTGTGTTATTTCTGACAGAGGCACAGCGCTGCTGTGGGCGATACAAAATTTGGGTAATTATTGGAAGCCTCCATACATTCACCACCGTTTCTGCTTGCGGCACATAGCCGCAAACTACCTGCTGCAATACAAGAACCGTGATGAACGTCAAATGGTGCTCGATATGGGTACGTCCTTATGTCATTTTCATTTACTATATTATTTCTTACTCCATTTTATTATTTCTTACTCCCATAACTATTCAACTGTCATCCCGTAGGCAACTCACACTACAAACAAGAGGTGTCTGACCTGCTGGAGGAACTGAGAGCGAGAAACAAAAAAGGCGTAGAATACCTTGAAAAAATCCCAAAGGAAAAATGGCTTCGATCGTATGACGAGGGTAAACGTTATGGTCACATGACAATGAACTTGGCTGAGGCAGTGAACTCATCACTGAAGGGAGTTCGACAGTTGCCTATCATTTCCATTATCAAAGCGACATATTATCGTTTAGCTACCCTTTTTGCAACCTTGGGCAGGCAAGCAACTGAGTACATGACAGGTGGACACAAAGTCCATCCAGATTTCCGCTCAAGAATACATATTCAATTGGCCCAATCAAGACAGGTGCAAGCAACTCTCTTCTCGCGAGAAGGACACTTGTTTCGTGTTGCGGAATTTTCCAGGTGGTTAGAAGGCATTCAGCACAACGCTTACGTTGTAGATCTGAGGGAAAAAACCTGCGAGTGCGGAATATTCCAAACTTTCAAATACCCGTGCGCACACGCCATTGCTGTTTGCACTAACCAACGAATAGAATACATGCATATGGTTGATCCGGTATACTTACTCAAAACGGTGCTTAAAGTTTACGAAAAAGAGTTTCCTCCAATCGGAAATGAGGTTGATCCAAATGCTGTGGACACTGAACCGATCATACGCCCAGATCCAGCACTACTACGAGCCAAAGGACGTCCACCTTCTACAAGAATATATTGTGCCGAGGATTTGGTCGAACATCAAGAGAAAACCGGACAAAAGAAGCATTATTCTATATGTCGAAATCCTGGGCACACAGCTCCTAAGTGTCCTAATCGCTCAGCCCCTCGTATTAATTAATTATTTTTAATTTGTATATGTGAGTTCGCACATGACAATCTAATCAATAAAGTCAGTCCACTTCGATTTATACAATCTGTCATCTTATATTTTCAATCATTCAAAAAAATATGTTATGATAGTGTTTTCGAACAACTTTAAATCAGCGTACAATGGACGAAAATTGACAGAAATAAACCATAGGGTTTTCGAAATACAACTTCAATCAAAAAAAGTATGCTAGCATAGGGTTTTCGAAGCCATTTTAAATCATTGTAGAATGGACGGAAATTAACCATGTTGGTATCATACGATAGACAATTTTCAATACTACAACCCCAAACTCGACGATCGCTAAAAATATACCATTTACACGCTCGAAATTGGGTTCGAACAGGCCTACTAACGCATGTTTTTGCTTGTGGTTCAGGCTGGAATTGCACAGACAACGCGTCCTACAGAACGCGGGGTCCGTGCGATATATTCCAGCCGCCTTTTCAATTTCTCGGGGACCTCGCGTTCTGCAGAACGCGAGGTACTGTTAAACCGTTAACACGGACTGCAGCGCCACGTCGACAAAAATCGCGTTCTGCAGAACGCGATGTCGTACCTCGCGTCCTACAAGACGCGAGGTCTGTCGACCTGGCAAGAAAGGGAGTCATTTTGCCAAATAAAAGTTTTTGGGAGCCATTTTTAAAGATAATAATCAAAAAGGGGTTTTTCACCCAAAATTGCCGTCATTGCCATAGTCAAGAAAGACATCTTAAGACGATCGACCAAAAAGGTCAAAGGTTGACTTTGCCCCTCATCAAACCAAGGAGTGAGAAACCGCAGTTGATGTTTTGAAAAATATTAGACCGTCCGAATCAACAGAATCCAACCGATTTGATTTCTTCAATCTTGCTAATTAGTAATTGCTATGTCCATTTTCATTCTTGTAAGCATGGTAATCATATATTCAATTCTTTTGTGAAAGCATATTCATATTAGCTTCAAAGGACAATGAATGACATTTTCTACCAACAAACAATTAACAACTTAATGTTACTACTTCTACTCATACTCCTACTTACATTCTTATCCTATAATATCAAATTTTAAATTTTTTAACAAAAAAATAACTTACATAAATGATACTCATTTTAACCACGTAAAAAAACGTGTTTGGTCAACAAGACTTTAGAAATTTACTTTTTACTAGACACGTCTTTCACCTACGTGGCATACTTGTTCAGCTTATGTAATTATTTTATTCGAATAAACTACTTTTTTTGTTTGAAACAACATGTTTATGGCTCGTGCATTTCTTGGAAAATATATTTTTTAAAAAGACCGTATTTTCTAGCAAGTAGGTGGAATGCACACTGATATAAAATGAGTATCAATTCCGTAAATAATTTTTTTGGGTGTTTTTCGTTAAATAACTTAAAAAGTAGTATTATTGGGATAAAAATGTCACTCCTACTAGTACTAGCAGCAACATTTACTGATCCCTGAAATAACTAGCATAATTTGTATAAAGCTATATTTTGATATATGATATGTGTGAAAAAAGTTACAAAAATCTTTTTATTTAAACAATAAATTTTAAAAATCTAAAGTCTGCACTATAAAACTTAAATTCTAAACTCTAAACATCATATTCTAAACCATAAATGATGTGATCTTGACCAGCACCAATTTTCTTCATGACGTGCTCACATCTTTGACAAACTATCAAGCTCAATCGAAGGGAGTTTTACCTTACTTCATCCTCTATTTGCTCATTTATGCATTATGTCTTATCATATGATATAATTTATTTGCATGAATTTGCATGAGCAATTCATAGTGGCATAACATCCATTTGCATTAATAAACATGCTGCCCATTAAAGGCATGCATTTCATTTAAAGCATTTAGTTCATTAATACATGTAGTTCATTCAATAAAGCTAGTTCCTTTAATTTTTTTTGCATGGCATATTTAATTATCTTTTCAATTTAGCATGAACATTTGCTTGTTTTGTGTCTAGGTGCATGAAGGGAAACGAACAGTCACAATAAATGCAAGAATTTCAGTCAGAATGTTTTCAACTTCTGGATGCGATAAAGACATGTTAGGGTCTTGAGATCACTTGGAAATTATTCCTCTATCTCTTAGCTTTCCAACGCATTTTGAATTACCTCAATCTGATATCGGGAGCTTGAGATATGATCGATTTACTGAAGACAATGCAGGCTGGAATTTTCATTACGGGAATTTTGCACAAGGATGATTTGGATGAGTTTGAGCCAAGGAAGAGTCCTTTCATCTTCATCCATGAGACATGCAATTGAAGGCTATCTTAATGCTCATATTCAAACCAATTCAAGGCTGAATTCTTATCATCTTTTCAAGGCTGTTCATATTTCACCCAGAACAATGCATTCAAATCTTATTAATTCACCTTTTTAAGGCTGAATTCATCACCTTTGGATGTTGTTCACGTTCTAGCAAGGTGACATGCATTGAAGGCTGAATTATTTCACTTAATACTACAATTTAGTGATATAAATCAGTATAGAATGGGAAGAGACACTCCAAAGTGGACAACAAAATCATTACAACCATTCAAGGCCTCTATTCAAGTCATTTTATCTCCTAATCAAGCAAAGCAAGGTAGCCCAAGAGTCACTCCTCCTTTTGGACGAAATTGAGGCCACATTCATCTTAAAAAATATCTAGATTCATCACCATTTAATCTAGAATATTCAGCCAAAGCTTGGAGATAAGAAAGACAAAGCATTCAAGAGCATTACAATGCATTCAAGTGCATGACAAAGCATTCAAGTGCATTTGTTTTCATCTTTTGTAAACCTTTTCATATGCTGCCCAAAATACTATAAATAGGTAGCTTAGGTTCATTGTAAAGATAGATTTTGATTTTATAAAAACTCCTTTGAAAGGTTGCTTTCATTTTAGTTCTTGCGAGAACTCTATCGGCTTCAAGTTGTGCTTGTAGTCTTCATCCATTCCACTTGTTTATAACGTTGGTTCCTAGCTCCTTTATAGCTAGTGGGTCTCGTTCCATACTCCTACCACTTCGATTCCATACTTTTATATTGTTGGTTCCTAGCTTTCTATAGCTAACGGGTCACAATCCGTCATCCTTACATATCTATATAGTCCACGCCACCTTCACCACCTTCACCATCTTCACCATCAATTTTCCTTTCTTTCATTTTACCCCAAATTCATCACTCTTCCATAACCATCAAACAACATCTACAATCCCTTATTCCACCCTTCATTTATCATTATTATCATATTTATCCTTCTTACATCTTTATTTTGCAATTTCGGAGTTCAAGCTTTCAGGAATTAAGTTCTTACTAGAATCACGATCGGGCAACTTCGTATATGACTCGGAATCCATAATCGAGATCATATCAATAAACTATAAATTAAACCTCAAAACCTTAAAATTAAGATACTTGTTTAAACTAAATCGTACATAACTAATGTATTAAAATATTTTCTTACACTGTATTTTTATTATATATGTAATATGAGATCTAGATCAACATCCGATTGACTAAATCATGTGGAGTAAGGTTCGTACAAAGCAATGAAAGTTATATATTCTAAGATGTGTTTTGATACTTAATAAAAGGAAGAGCTAGGAGGATTGAGAATGTAAGAAGGGGTATTCTAGGGTAAAATTGTCCAAATAATGTATTGAGAAAAAATATTCTACAAAATAAAGATATTTTTACAGTGATTGAAGAATTTATCGAAAAGAATAGATAATTTCTAAAACTCGTCGAAAAGATTAAACGACTTTTCCTGATGACTTCCTTGTAATTTTTCAAATAATAATATTTCTCTGAACTTTCATCACCGCATCATCGACTATTAAGGGGAAAAAACCGGGTATTCTAGTGATGAATTACTTTATACTCAATTATCAATTTGGGCTGGTAAGTTGGAAGTAACAAGCTCCTCCTTATTTAACAAGTAGTGGAGTTTAGCCAATCTTAGAAGATTAGATCAAGTGCCATTCCCTTAATTTGACATCGGATACCATGTTTAGGTCTATGTACACTTGCCCTTGCTTTTGGTCACGATTCATCCCAATAATAATAAAGGTAAACTATTCCAGTGACCACTCAACTATAGGTCGCGACCTGTTTTGATCACTCAACTAAAATTTTTTAAAATTTGACCACCTAACTATTTAAATAGCTATATTTTGACCACTGACTGTTAAAATCTAACGGAAAGGTGACGTCGCCGTTAAGTAAAATTTGTATAATTACACATTTGGTCCTTGTTAATTCTTTATTATATTAATTTACTCCTAATTTTAATTTTAATTTAAATAAATAATAAAATTAATTAACCAATCAAGTGACAACACGTGTCACCACATGGTGGAAGGAAAATATAAGAATAAGGAATGCTTAGCACGACGTTTAAACCCACAACCTCTTGGGAGAAAACTCATGCCTTACCACTACACCAACCCACTCTTTGTAAAATAAATTGCATCATTTATTATATATCTTATAATGCAGTAAATGCTAAGAAATAAAAAAATAAAAAATAGTTACAAGAGGACTCGAATTTAAATTACTTGGGATGTGTAAAACCATACAAACCACTTATCCGGTTCAAATAATTAATTTAAATACGAACATACTTAAAATATGAATATATTTTAAATATAAAATAAGAATATATTTAAAATACGAACATATTTAAAATAAGAATATATTTAAAATACGAAATCCTATTTTTAAATATATTCGTATTTTTTTAAATATGTTCATATTTTAAATATATTTTAAATATATTCATATTTAAATTAATTATTATGTGTCGTCACCTGATTGGTTAATTAATTTTATTATTTATTTAAATTAAAATTAACTTAGGACTAAATTGATATAATAAAAAAACTAACAAGGACCAAATGTGTAATTATATAAAATTTACTCAACGACCACATCACCTTTCCGTTAGATTTTAACGACCGGTAGTCAAAATAGCTCAATTTAAATAGTTGAGTTGTCGAATTTTAAATTTTTTTAGTTAGGTGATCAAAACATGTCGCGACTCATAGTTGGTGATCACTGGAATAGTTTACCCTAATAAGAATATAAACTTGATATAATAAATGACCCTTGAACTTAATAATCGTTCTTAAAGCGGTGTTTAAATTTTTTAAATTATTTTATACCTAAAATTGAAAATTGTTTAATTATACCACTTTAAAAATTAATTGTTTTTAAGAACTTTTAAGCCAAATTCTTTTACACAATTTCTAAATTAAATTTTCAAAATTTTATATGAGAGACATATAATTACACTATCTTCAAATAATATCAATTGAACTAAATTTAAAAATTAATTTTTAATTTTTTATTAAATAGGAGTGATTAACTAATTGCAATTAAATATTTTGGATATCTATTATAAAATACCTCCCAACACAATTTACTTACTGCGGTGCTTATTCTCTTGTGTCTAGCAAAGGTAGATGTTCATCGTCCCTTAAAACTCGAGTTCGAGCACCAATAATATATGTTGTGGACCATCTTTAAAAAGACTAAAAAAATTAAACAAATACTACCATTCACCATCGTATTAAAAAATAAAATAAAAAAATTTACTTACTGCGGTCACAACTTTAATATTCTAATACAAATTATAAAAAGGAGATAATGGTGGTAATGTAAATCTCCCACGTACAACTAGTTTCGTCGCCATTTGGCATTGCCATTGGCATTTCCCTCTCTCAGTCTCTTGCTGCAGTGAGTATCTTTGTTTTACTCCAGCCTATTGTTACATTTAGTATTGATACGGTGCGTACACGAGACTGACGAGTGACGAGGAAGATTCAGCAACCGCAGCACCACCGGCTCAATCTCAATCAGAAATCACAAGAAAAGCCGCCAGAGATACCGGAATCTCCACAATAGCGCTTTCCGTTAGCCGTTAGAGAGCGGAGGCCACTCAATTGACGAAGTAAAACCATGTCTCTGCATCTCCACTGACAATCGTGAATAATATCGTTATTTTGGTCCAATTTTCCCAATTACGACAACAATCATCACATTATTAAAGGTGAGGGAAGGAAGGAAATGAAAGGTGGTGGTGGCGGTGGTCCCGCGAAGCGGCGATGGAGAGGTCTGGCCTTTGGCGTTCTCTTCCTTGTGATCTTATCAATGCTGGTTCCCCTTGGATTCTTGCTTGGCATACACAACGGATTTCACTCTTCAGGTGCCTTTTATCAAGTCTTTTATCCTTTGTAGATCTGTTTTCGATTAGGTCATTGTATGCAATCGTGAGTCGGATTCGTAGATCTAGATTTCACTCAGTCTTTTTCTTTAGCAATTTGAACCAGATCTCTGATTCTACTCACTCATCTATGCTCTCTACTCGTTTTCATTTGCGCTTTATCTATGCCTGCAGGATTTGTACCTCTTCAACACAATTCACCTTCGGTAAGTAGTTTATTTTCCTGATTCTAATGCAAATATATTATTTTATCCAGAAAATAAAGAAACATCAAGTTAAAGTAGTAAATGAGCTAATCAATTCTTATCTTCTGAGAAAATTAATTTAGTCGTAATAATTAGTGCTTGAATTTTCTTATAGGGGGATCGTACAAGACACGTAGATAATATTGTGAGGAAATTAGGACCTACTCTACCAAAGGTTGGTTTTTCATGATGCTCCTTTATGTGTGTATTGTTTCTGAAATATGATGCGGCTTTTCTTTTCTTACCTTCTTGCACTTGCCCTATATCATATATGATTGGTGTTGATTTGACTTGAGTTTTTTCCAATGAAATTATACGATGATGATCAAGTTGCTATATCCTTGTTTAGGTAGATTGTTTGGGGATGTACATTGGGTTTGTAGTAGATCCATTTGCAGAAAATTTGGATATGTTTTCTTTTGGCTTAAGTACTGAAAATCAGTCTCTTACCATTTATTGAGACTTAAGACAAAAAATAAATGTTGGTATCTAAACTTCTAGTTTCAAAATTTATCTATCACCAGTCCCCGCACAATTTCCGTTTTCATCAAGACTGTAGATGATATGGTCAAGGAATTGACATATTCTGCATTTGTTGGGTGTGTGAAGGTAAAAACATATGGCCTAAGGGTACCATATATCTTTGCTAGTATATTCTCTTGGATTTGTACTAAAAACCTTGTGGTTATATCATATGTTTGCTAACTATTAGGGATTAAGAGATTGGATAAATCACTCTCATTTTGTAGTCTATATCATTTTAGTAGTTGATCCCCTAAGTTTAGTCTCTTACGCATGTACACATGTTTGTAGTAGCATCTCCTCCTTTTATCCATTCATTTGTAATCTAATGTGAATACATTAACCTGTTTTTACAGTTAGCAATTGACCACCTTAATAATTAGTTCTGAACTTTTATGTGTTACCTTAATAAGGTACACAATTCCAAGTGCCTTGTGACTCCTGATTAGGCTAGCAAAATTACCTCTAATGTGTGTAGTGTGGTCATGATCTTTACAGCCATACTGCAGTAGCCTATGATTATATGCATGTTCGCTTTTAACTCTTTCTTTTCACTTTAGGATATTCTTAAACGCTTTGTACATGAAGCTAAAAATGAAACCAGTAGTACAAATGCCACATGGAAAAGTCAGCAGAAGAAAGGTCTGATTGAACTCATTTTTCTTAATTGTGCCTTGGATAATTAGCCAATCCCTTCTATTAAATTTTGGTTTGAACATATTTTTAATATTCAACAGGTGTTCCAATTCCACCTCAAGTTGTGCTGCAACCATTCAGCAATAAAACTGTATGCAAACTGTCAAAAGTTTGTTACATGCTATTTAGTAAATTCTTCTAGTACCATATATAGCATCTCTAAATAATTTGATTTTCTCTCACAGATTAGTAAAGATAGTGGTAAAGCAGTTATGAAAGGTGGTGTTGATGGAAGTGTGGGATTATGTGAGTTAAAATATGGGAGCTACTGCATTTGGCGTGAAGAAAATAGGGAAGACATGAAAGATTCCACAGTGAAGAAATTGAAGGACCAGCTTTTTGTAGCCAGGGCATATTTTCCTAGTGTTGCAAAAATGCCAGCCCAGAACAAGTTGTCTCGTGAACTGAAACAAAATATTCAAGAACTAGAGCATGTCCTTAGTGAAAGTACTACAGATGCGGATCTTCCCCCACGGTACGTTATGGCCAACTACTCCTGGTTTGATACCACGTGGATACTGATCCATTAACTAACTAGAAATGTTAGTTTACAATGAATTGCTGTACTCCATTTCAAATTGAATCTCCACTATAACATAAAGCTTTAGTAATGAGGTAACTGTCCTTCCCAACATTTACTCTTCAAGTGTCGTAAAAAAAACATAGAGGAGCCACCTTAAGTTGGTATTTCATCAAAAGGAAACATTGGAAAAATGTATTTCATTTAGGGAAACTGGACATTTTATTGAATCCGGAATATTTAACATTAAGTTTTACACAGATGCAATATATGGACAAATTGTCCTTTTGCAGTTAGATCTGTTTATTCATTTTCTCTCCTATATGCTACGTTTGTCCTGACCCAGGAGTAGGGGCTCTATCTTGTAGCTTACTTAGATCATGCTTTTAGTAATTGGGTGCCATATCTTGTCCTGAAATACTATGCCGAATGGGGTGTTTATCTTTGTTCATCTGATACTTTAATGTGTTGCTTCTGGTGGAACTATATCATATTTCTGTAATTCCTTTCATAATTCCTGGTGAATTAATATAACCTCAGCACACCAGAGCAAGCTTCTTATTATGTTACTCTGACTCATTTTTCTTGAAAAGTATCTGCGTCCAACACATGTCCGGCACATATATGGACATGGGGATGGGGATATGACTATGACCCTTGGAGGATCTTCCAAATTCATGGAAGAACTTGGGAAATTGAACATACCTATGCCGCATGCACACTTGTATCTAATCAACATTCTCCATTAAGTGATAAGTAGGTTCTTATCTAAACATTGTCCACACTTTCTCATTGAAAAAATTCTGACATATAGGTTTAATTTTAGATTATCAAACATGCTTAAAATATTAAAATCATTGAAATTATAAACTTTCAATGAATTAAACATTTTCAACAGATTATCAAACAAGCCCTGTCACTGTAATCTTGTGTTCTTTTGAATAGCTAGAATGTTCATACTTCTTGCTTCAGCACTGTGTCTATTTTATTGGTTTGTATCAGGATTCAAAAGAAGTCAGAAAGAATGGAAGCTGCAATAGCCGGAGCCAAATCAGTCACTGTGGATTGTAATAATGTTGACAAGAAATTGAGACAAATATTTGACTTAACTGAGGATGAAGCTAATTTTCACATGAAGCAGAGTGCCTTCCTCTACCAACTAGCAGTTCAGACGATGCCCAAGAGCCATCACTGCCTGTCTATGAGACTAACTGTAGAATTTTTCAGAGATGATTCATTTGATAAAGAGCTGACAGAAAAATTCTCTGATCCCACATTACAACACTATGTTATATTCTCCAGTAACGTCATTGCATCATCAGTTGTAATAAACTCAACTGTTATGCATGCAAAGGTATGTCTTAGTCTTTCTTTGATATCATTTCATTGTTCTATGTCTGAATTCTGGTGGTGGGACTGACTGGTCATCCTGCAATATTTCAGGAGAGTACGAACCAGGTTTTTCACGTGCTGACTGATGGACAGAATTACTATGCAATGAAATACTGGTTCCTCAAGAATACATTCAAGGGTGCTGTGGTTCAGGTGTTGAATATTGAACAGCTTATTCTAGATTACTCCGATAAAACAACTCTATCTCACCTGAACTCGCCTCTGGAGTTTCGAGTTTCCTTTCACAACAGTGATAATGCACCAGCAATGCATAATAGAACACAGTACATATCCATTTTTTCTCATTCCCATTATCTTCTCCCTGAGCTATTCAAAAACTTGGGAAAAGTAGTGGTTTTGGATGATGATGTTGTTGTCCAGCAAGACTTGTCAACACTTTGGAAACTTAACATGGGACAGAAAGTGATGGGTGCTGTCCAAATTTGCTCTGTGAGATTGGGTCAGCTGGAGAGTTATTTTGGCGATAGCAGCTTCAACAAAGATTCATGCTCGTGGATGTCTGGTTTGAACGTAATTGATCTGGTCAAGTGGAGAGAGCTAGGCATTTCTGAAACCTACTGGAAGTTGGTGAAAAAGGTAAGTGAATCGTATGTGGATAATATTTCATATCAGTTCAATTACATGAGCAACACACTGCTTAAAAATGACATTAATATTGGACGACTCTGTATTCAACCTCTAACCTAAATCCATTTGACATAGAACGATGATGAGATGCAACAATTAAACTACGCAAACTCACTGGTTGACTTTCATTTCTTACGATGACAACAGGTGAGCGTGAAGGAGGAATCATCTGTGCTTGCAAGCATGCTTACTTTTCAGGACCTAATCTATACTCTGGACAGTGAGTGGATTATATCGGGCCTTGGTCATGACTATGGGATTAGTCTTGAAAGCATCAAGAAAGCTGCAGTGTTGCACTATAATGGAAATATGAAACCTTGGCTTGAGCTGGGAATTCACAGATATAAGGTGTACTGGAAGAAGTTTCTAAACCGTGAAAATAAATTTCTGAATGAATGCAATGTAAATCCATAATGAACCGGTGGTGGGGTTGACACTTCGAATCCTTGGAAAATTTTAGGGCTGAAGCCTCAAGGAACTAACGGTGAGAATTCCGACACCGAGCTAGAATTTTGAAGGGTATAAGACGGCAACAAAAGTGTAGCTGCGATGACCTCGATGGGTGAATATATGTATGCATTCTGAAACCTTTTAGAAAATAAAAGGACTGCGAAACCTCTGGGGGTGGCGACAGTTGCTAGGGGAGGATGGATTTGGGGTATTGAAGTGATTTCTGAAGAATCCTTACAGAGAGAGTGAGCTTCATTATCTGCTTTGTGAATTAACATACACAGGGAAGGGCTTGATTTGCATGTGTTCCAAGGGTTTTCCATTCTCAATTCAAGGAAATACATGCATCCATGGTTGTTGGTGGCAACTGAGTGTTGTATTATGCCCTTCAAAATTTTGTTTTCTTTAGGCCATAAGGAAGTTATTTGTGTGTGCTTTTGGGTCAATTTCACTAACTAATCCTCCAATTAAAATCTTTCTTTGTATTGTTTGATAGTGGATTTCTCAATGAACAGGTAATCGAAGTAATGCCGGCGGATTTCACCGATATGCATTACTCATTGCTTCCCTTGTTTATTTGTTTTTGTGTTATTGCAATTTAATCCTAACTCGTGACATTATAACATAAAGTGAAAGCTAACCTGTTTTATGTGCAGAAAGCGTATTTATTTTGCAGTTGGATAATTATAACTGGATTTGAACAAGTAGGCAAGTATAGCGGTTAGAATTGGCGTCTCCTGATGGAAGTTTGGTGAGCAAATTATAGACCAAGGCACATAGGACAGTGGAAACAAGTGGCTCTTGGCTAACATCAGCTGTGAGTTGATGATGCATGGATTATAGGCATAATCAATGGGAGTAACTAGTAAAATAAAATCCCTCAAGCCCGCACATTATCCGACCTCATGATCTCTAAATTATTATAACAATAACAATGCCAATCCGATAACTATTGAGTTGTCACATATTCAACGATATTTGTAGGTGAAGACAAGAGAAATGGGTGAAATGTACTTTGGGATTTTGGCAGAAACATGGTTGTCGTTTTGCGACACATAGTATCATGTTGTAAATGTGTTATGGTTTATAGATGGAAATCTTGAAACAGCAAGGAGGGGGCGAGTGAGATTTGTCAAGCACATAATAGTCAAAAGGGTACCATAATTGGGAACTACAGGTTGTACAAAGTTAAGAGAATGTGTGCACATGTCTTCCTGCCCTTATCTTAATAAACTTTTAAACCTTCTATCACGTGCCAGTTGTCTAACCCATGGATCTTACTTGTTTGATGATTGTCGTTTTTTTAAAAACCTATGGATTGTTACTGGTTTGACAATTGACAATCGAACCTATTTTTGAGCCAAAGTGAGTAGGTTATAACATTTGATCAACTTTGTTGTTCTCTGCACCTTTTTTTAAATAAGAAAACAAGGTTGAAACTACCATCTTCATTTATTTAGTAGTTGTTATGTGCATTCTATTTTTATCTTATACGAAAAAGTAATACTAAAGTATTTCTTGAATGTTTAATTTTCACGATAAATGTTTGAGTGATTGAAATAAATATGGTGAACAATCGTGACAGATAGGAAGGTCACAAAATTGTTGAAAATTATATATAAGACAATTTGTATTTTGAGATAGTTATTTGTACAAGTATTCTATAATCATTAGGATATCTCATTCAGCGAATTATTGCATTTATCCGAGTAATCAACAGATGATGTATTTTTTTCGTCTCTATCCCGATGAGCGGAAACTAAAGCTTTCTTTGTTGAGTAATAGTTCGAGTAAGTCTTAAATGAGCCCCTCAAAAATTTGATGCAAATTAAGAAAGAATGTCACGTTTAATAAAGATAATCTCACATAAAAAAAAAATTATGAGTCATAAAAACGGTAGCGCTGCCTACCTTATAAGACATATTCTTTTAAGAGAGAAGTAATAGTCTGGTAACAGCAACACCAAGATGTAGCAGTGTGGTGTAGGGGATGCCTCATATGTATTGAAAGGAGTAATAAATACTACTGCTGAACTAAACAAACAATGACCTCTCTGATTCATTTAGCAAAAGAAAAGAACACTATGGTAATCTCATAATAATACAAAATGTAAACGTAAATGGGGAATTGGCACAACAAAGAGGGATCCCTTGAGGCACAAGCACTGATTCCTCAATAAGTCAAAGACATACATATGGCTAAAGGGCAGAGCAAATTATGAAGATGGTAACATACAGAAAAGGAAAAGAAGCTAGCGGTGTAGAGTTGCGGCAGAGGCCGGATGAAAGGGTCTCCAAGCAGAAGCAGTAAGCAAGCAAAGGTCTTTCCAGCCGAGCTTGAGGGCACCGTTGTCTTCGACCAAGGTGTAACCGTCGGAAGGGAACATTCCCAAGAGCAATGTGGCCTGCGTGGCGGCGTTACCGGCGAGGGAGATGGGCTTGAACCCAGACTGCTGCAGCTTCTCCCTCCAGTTATGGAACTTGACCTCCTCGCTGGTCCTCGAAGGGCCGCCTAGTGCCAGCACGTTCCGTATCTCTTTCGAAAGTAGCTGCTGCTCCACCACATGCCGCTCCTCGCTCTCCTCGCCGTAGCTCGCTCCGAGCGAATCGAACAGGGCAGAGTAGTAGTGTATGGCTTCCACAAACCTCCCTAGAAATGACCCGCCGTGGCTCAAGTCTTGTTCTACTACCGTCACTACTTTGGGTGCCAATCTGAATCCCAACACACACATTCTTAGTATTGTATATTCATCATCAACACAACTGCACGTGTTAGGTCTCATCAATCGCTACACTATAACTGTTACTATTACTATTACTATTACTATTACAATACATTACATTATAAATTTATAAATATATATTCAGTTTTAATTCAGTTAACATCGGGCACTGTTTTAAATTATTTTCTAACTTTTTATTATTAATAAATTAAGTCATAAAATTACACTAATTTCGTTGCATATTTTTCTCTAAACGCAATTAGTTTTAGGATATCATGCTAAAATAACACGATAAATCAATCTTTTAATCAAAATTATTTAATATTGTTAATATTCAGTAAATTAATTTATTAATAATAAAAGTCGAATAATAAAGCAGTACAAAACACTCTTTAAAATCACAGATATCTTTTAGATGTTGTCACAAGGACAGGCCAGTTACATGCTTCAGACATTGAATGCATGCAAACAAAACAACTTCTATTTATCCGAGCCTCAGGAACAGTTGTGTAATTTTATGTTAGAGTATACATTTTTATACTTAATAAAATAATATGAAAATTTAAATTTTTAAAGGTGCGAGATTAAATTTTCCACATACAATACAAATAAAATTTTTAAATATATAGAAATTTAAAATTTTTAGAAGGTAGAACTGCCTCCTAAATCATTACTTAGGCCTAATGCATGATGAATGTCAATAATTATGCATTGCTTATGTTTAAATTGGATAATTATGAATTTCGAATATAAACCGTAAAAATATCGTAGTTAGTCACCTTTGAAGCAGCCACAGGGTATTGGTATCGGAGCCGGTAACGTCGTAAAGCGAGTGCTGCAACCAGTGAACCGCCACGGCCTCCGTCTTTCTGATGTTGAGCCTGCCGGGTTCTAAGTTGCCCACCTTATCAGCCACGGGGCAAAATTCGAAAGGAATGCCCAGTTTGTCTGCAAAATCAGATAATCTTTTCCCGGTAGCTTCCAGGGAGTCTAAGGAGGTTCCGAGCCCGGTGAGGCGGACGTGCGGTGGTCCGCCGGGTCTGGAAGCGAGAATGTGAAACAGTCCAGGCCATTGTAAGCCTTGCATTATGTCAAGATCTATAATGTGCACTCTCTCCTCCCTCTCGAACGCTTCTTGTATGGCTTGATTGGCCGTAAAATGCGAGAACTTAACGAATGGACTTATCCCGTTGAACACCTGAAAAGCCGACACTAACTTCTGAGTATGGCTCGCCGGAATCGACGGCAGCCCGCCGCATATTCCCAGGCACGAACTGACCAGTCTCGCCGAGATAGCCTCCGAGAAATACGCCGCCACGCGCTGAGCCGACGTCCCGAACGGCGTCGACAGTTGCGAGAGCTCTAACAGCATCCTATTTGCATCCTCGAAGTTATTAGCCGAAACCGCCTCGGCGCATTGGAGTAGCAACGTCAAGAGGTGCAACCCTTCTTCATCTCTCTTCTGTTGCCGTAGCTCCTCTTTCCGGTCTCTGCCGCTGCTTGCTTGAACGGCCGAAGTCGGCGTCGAAGTAGTCACCGTCGCATTCGTCGTCGAAGTAGTTGTCTTCTCGACCGGGGAAGCGTTTCCTTGTACCAACGGCTGTTCTTCGGCACGGTGGTGTTGGTTTAATGATGGAACCGGCGGTGTAGTCGTCACCGAAGGGCTACTAGTAATCTGATTGTTAGAAGAAATCGGAACTGGTGTTATTCCCCAACTCAAATATTGATTCATGGCGCCGGAATCGGAGAAGGAGTAATTAGGAAGACTATCTATGGCGGAGTCCAAGTTAAGCGTCAGCCCAGACGAGCCATGGTGCCTCGGCAACGTCACCTCCGGCAGATGCAATGGCGGCCCCTCCTTCCTCCGCCGTTCAAGTGGATCCATTAAAGAACGGAGCCTGTATTCGAGTAGAGCAGCGAGGTTGGGGTTGCAAGGGTAAATAATCTCCCGCACGTTGTGAATAAGCTGAGGAATGGAAACATTAGCTGAGGTGTGGATAAGGTCCCGAATAACGCCGTCTATCCACGCCGTGGCGGAACTGTCATCCATGGAATTCGAGATCGGAGCTAAAGAAACAGGGCCAGTATTATTCGCGGAAGTGGCGGTGACCGCAACGGCAACGGCTGAAACGTTGGCGTTTCCGTTTCGGTTCCTGTCTGTTGGTGGAAACAAAGGCAAACCCGAGAATCCACACACGGCGGGAGCCTGAGGACCAGTGGAGGAAACGGTGTCGACACCAGAAAAACTAGAAGCCGTTGGAGATAAAAGAGCAGGTGTCCCGGCTGACGTCAAGGCGGGGAAATTCGTAGAAGGGATAACAGCAGTAGTATTATTATTCTCCATATTCATAGTGGAGTAGTTGAAGAGTGGATTAGGGTTATTAGCCGCCATGAAAGAGCAGGCCATGGTGTTATCGGAAACAAGATGGGTCCGGCGAGGGAACCTCTGGCAATCGGCAAACTCAGAAGCCGTTCTCTTCCTCATGGCGGCGCTTCTCACTGGGTTTTCTTCGGTGTTGCTGTTAGTTCTACCTCTTCCATTCTCACCCACGAAATCACAAGCTGCCATTAACAACAATGGAATAACTCATCTAATCTCTCAGTTCTGACTCAAACTCAATAGGATTTAAGCAAGAAATAAAAAGAAGGATATATATGAATGGCGATGCCAAGCAGAAAATGGCAGGAGAAGAGGGACAGCAGCTTCGGGATTCCTCTGAATAAGATTAAGATTAAGATAGGCAGCACGACATTCTATGGCAGAATATTATAATGCATGGAACGCCGTTGGCTGCAAATATGGAGAAATTAAAGAAGGAGACGGAGAAGGAGAGTATGGTTGTGGAGGTGGGGGTGGGTGGGTACATGAATTTATTCTCACTGCCAAAATAGATATGATTCCATTACTAACATTTATGTTATTACCTAAAACATTTATGTATCTGGGTATCATAATATAGAAACTATATATAATTAATACTACTATTTTACTTTTACCCTTTTTTATCAATTCTATTTGTATTGACTTTTATCGCTGGTAAAAATATTTCATATCTTTCTACTATTTCGTGTTTTTTAAGCTTACTATAAAAAATTAAATCAAATAATATATGAATGATAATCTTATTTAGTATTATTTTTTTGATTAAATCAAATATTAGATGAAACAATATTAATCCTTAGTCACTAAGTCGATGAGTGGATCTCATTTATTTAGTATTATTTTGATTGATTATCAGTTTGTTATTGTCATTTGTGATAAAAATAACTTATTTGAAAAAAAACATTAAAATTAATTTAAGAGTCAAATCAAATAATATCCCTAATCAAATTTATTGTTTTAAAAGATTATTTATCTTAAAACCTGTTTATTTATCTCTCAATCTAATTTGATGACTTGAACTACAATGTTGACTATATAATGTGAGGATGAATTTATATAAAAATATATATGTTTTTATATTTTTATACTTTTACCAATTTTAAATAAAAAATAATTATTTACATTATAAAATTATTTTATAAATATTTCAGTTCAATTTGATGAAGTTGATAATTGATAAATGATAGTGGCTAGCCTACAAGGATGAAAAACAGTCGATTATAACCTAGTTGATTGAATTTGTCCAAGTTGGTCCAATTATATTGGTTTCGATGATGAATCTCCTAGTGACAATAGTAATAATATTAACTAAATCAATCGAATTGGTTTCAAATCAAGTTGATAATTAATTCAGTTTAGTTTAGTTGACATAATTATTAGTGTAACTTACATAATGATATAAGACCAAGTATGTTTTAGCATTTAATATAATCCATTTTAAGGACGAGGAGGAGTCTATAAAGTAGTGCCAGTCGGGCTTAAGGAGTAGTTAATAGTAATATATTTTTTAAAGACTATATATAATCAATACTTTTTTTGAATGATAAATATTGTTGTTTTTAAGATTCCAATTTTGTAAATGCAATTTATTTTAATAGTCACCTCATTTTCTTTTAAAAATAATAAAAAATTTATATATTAAACAAAAATTATTTATTTCTTTTTATTTTTATTGATGGTCCATACTTCCTATACATAACTAGTAGATTGATATGAAGTGGGTTTTGTTTGATTGACAATTGTTTTATTCTTTTTTTTGTTATTTTTCATTTGTTTGTTTTTTGTTCAAAAATAAATAAATAGCAAAAGTCAAACAGAAAGAGGTTAACTAAAATGTTTTTTCTCACAAAGTATGGCATTTATTAATATAAAATTTTAAAATAAAAACATCCCTAGCAAAGATGACTACTATCATTATCATGCATGAAAATGAAATATATTAGATTCTGGAATTTAATAATATAGTTTATCATATGATTTGGTTAGTTGGGAAACTTTATTGTTGGTTTGTTGGTTTGCAAATGCACATTTCTTGCATTTTCCGTCCCTTATATTTTAGTATTTAATTTTCAAAATAAGTGTATTTATAAAATTCAAATATATTTATAATCTTATAAAAGCAATAAATTATAACTAATATATAAAAAGAGGAGACGTTTTAATAAATATTTCGGAATTGAATGAATTTTTATCTAAACTTACTTTGATCAGATCCTCAAAATTTTAAAAAATCTATCTAGATTCATCCCGAAATTTGATTTTTTTTTAAACTACTTCGAAATAACTTGAGATTTATTGAAACTTCACAAATTCAGAATTTTTTTCTTGTCCATCCCAGCTTAACATTAGCTAATAAATCTTTAATTCTTCTTTAAAATTTTATTAGGAGACACAAAAGTCATGTTTGATACTGCTATTAATTATACGAATGTAATATGCTATTAATTATCTTTCAATTACTAAATAGAATCAAAGGCATCAATATTTGGGAAAAAAGATCGAAAGCAAAAGATTATTTCTACACATTCTAACTATTAAATTGCTATGAAATATACTACCAAGATTAATAAATATTGAGTGCAATAATAAAATATTTAGGAAAATTTTATAGCGTTCGGTGAGTAATTTTGATGTTTAATCTTTATAAATTAAATTAATGTGCTCGATCGGTGCTCGTCGTTAGTGGTGCTCATCGGTGCTCGTCGAGCGTGGCAGACTCATCCAAACATTAATTAATACTATTTTAACAATATAACTTATATTCGAATCTCGAAAATAATATTACCAAAAGAAGTAGTAATGAATCCGAATATAAATCATAAAATAAATATGAGTGAATATATTTCGGTACTGTGTAATAATTTCGAGTATTTTTTTGTTTGAAAAATGGGAAATACTACCTTATGCCTCATTAAAAAACTTCTCTAATCCTAGATGGAGGAAAAAGAGTGCAAAAGGTAGTATATACATATCAAGTCAAAATAATCTGAACACAATAAAACATTTCGAACCAAAGAACCTATCATAATATTTTAACAATTTCGAGTATTAATAATAGGATTATTATCTTATACACTGGCGGTGGAAAACAAAGTTTCTACAAGGGGTTATTTAGGGGTTTAGGGTTCTAGTTTAGGGTTTAGAGATTATGGGTTTAGATTGTAGGGTTTAGAGTTTAAGGTTTGTGGTTAGAGTTTTAGGGTTTAAGGTTAAGAATTTAGATTTTAAATTTAGACTTAAAAATATGCATGCTTGTACAACTTTTTTTTTACACCGACAATATATCAAATATTAATCTTTAATAATATCGTATGTGTTCTCTTTTTCCCTTCTGTTGATTAGGTTTTAAATTCTTTTGAACTGAATTATGAGAGAATTTTTAACTAGCGCAATTTATCGTAAAAATATATATACTTATATATTATAACAGAAACCGACTAATATACTAAATTCTTTTTTATATGCAAAACCAAGGCACAGTATTTTGGGGTAAAGTATATGTATATCTAAGTTCTAACCCATTAATAGATGCAAATAGTCAACGAAACTTTACACAAATGTCTGTCCATACTATTGGAAAATGGCACAATTAGTCAATTACTGTAGGGTAGACTACCTTTTTTCCCTTCTTTATTACTATATAATTAAACCAATATTATATTTATAGAGAAAAAAAAAAGAGTTTGATCTCTCTCACGTGAAAATTAAAATCTCGAGGTCAAGTTTCGTTAAATGTAAAATTGGCCTTCTCTTTTCAAGGATTAAATTATTAAATTGTTTTCAAGTTTAAAGTACAATTTTACCATTACACCAATTTATAAATTTATAAAGTTTAAAGAGACTAAAACGTCTTTGAAAAAAAAAAGGACTGAAATGTCAATTCTCTCATTTTATAAGATGATTTGATTATCGAACATCGGAAGATTCTTATTTAAAAATGCAACCGAATGAACGAATAAATAGGTAAAAGATAAATTACGTAAATTATTGCTTAGCTTTACTTTCAAATCTATTTTGGTGATTAAAATTTTAAAACGTTCAATTTACTTATTGATGTTTAGACATTAAAAATTTTTGTCACTAAAATATAGACATTGAACGTTTTTTGTTACTCCATCGTTCATTGTCGTCGGATGCACACTGCATATGGAGGTCGTTCGGTACCAAATTTAACTAGTCGCTTCGTCTCGCCCCTGAGTCTGAATTGGACTTCCATTTTGCCGAAAGTGTTTGCCTCAAAGTCTATGAATCGACCAAAAACCATTTGATTTCTCTGTTATCGATCTCCCTTCTCCATGCACCGTCAGATGAAGTTTGTTTCTCAGTATATTGCTTCCCTTGTGGTAATGAAGCTTTCTACCGTTCGGATCTTGAAAAAATTCATTTGTTCACCGTTAAATAGACGCCATCAAAAAGTTAACAAAAGAGTGCCAAAAAACGTTTAACGTCTATACTTCGGTGATTAAGTTGAATATTTTAAAACTTCAGTGACCAAAATAGGTTTGGGAGTAAAGTTCAGTGATGATTTACGTATTTTACCCGATAAATAAACAAAAGGGGTGAAAAAGAATCTAAGAAGAAGAGATAAAAGGAATAGGAAGGGGTAGAAGCAGCAATTGCATTAGCGAACAAGAACACAAATTCAAAACAATGGTGATAGTAGAGGTGGATGTAAAGAAGTAAAGTTAAGAGCATTAGGGTTAGCAAGTAAGGACAGGGCAAAGCAATGGGAGGAGAGCTGGTTTGAAACCCCAGTTCCCAGAAACAGCAACCCTAGTGTTTGACATTTTGCATTTCATTTCTTAATTCTACCTACTTTCTGCCATTCCCCAAAACCCAATGAATATTATTATTACCTAATAATAATTCCATGCAACTCCCTGCCAATACACATACACTCATCCCTATGTAGCATATGCATCAATCTATTAATACCATGTTACTAATATTATCTATTAACATTATATTTAAAATAATCATTTATTTTCTCGTAACGTGAAAAGTAATGGTATAGCCAAACCAGGCACAGTAGGTTAGACTTTTGTGGGGGAAATCTGTGTAATATTGGTGGGAGCAACCATCCAAATCCTTGAAAAGTTGACTGCACACTGCCATCCAACCCAGAAGCAAGCACATCTTACGAGAAAACATTACTAAAGAATTATTGTAATTTGTAATCTCATCTGTCATGGAGATTTGGGCTTGGGGGAAACTGGGAGATATTGAGGAGGCAAAGGTTAATAGTGGTGTGCAATGTGTTTAGGACTATTACCTTTCAAAATTATAAAAGCTTAAATTTAAATGCAATTACTTAAAAATATATGTTTTGATTGTTCAATGATTAATCCTTTGCGTTTTATTAATCTGTATTGAAGATAGACATTAATCGTTTTTTTGTGACATTAACCGTCTGAACGTAAACAACCACCCTCATTCTTTTGGGACTCATCAGCAGTCAGCAGTCAGCACTTTCATATTTAAGTAAAGATACAACGCTGAACCATTAATTCTTAATTTGAAGCGGAAAAGTTGAACTTCTTTTGGGGAGATTATGTCCTTTCTTCTAAACCCCACTTTCTACAATGCGCCACTGTTTGCTACATTCAAGTTGAACACGTGAGGGCGCACATTCCCCCATGCACCACCCGCCATGAAAGATCTCAGCCGCATCAGTCTTTTTCTTAGCCCCCCACTCTTCTGCTGTTCTCTCATCCATTCCCTCCTGCCCCACTTCAATCCTCGCTTTTTAACTTTTACTCGGATTAATTCACCAAACATCTCCACGATAATTGTTCGTCTCATCTTTTAATCATATAGTTGAGGGTTCGATCTCTAATCATGAAATAAACAACATTTCATAGTCGGTTCGGTTGTTTATTTCTTCATACCACACTCATGACAAAGTATATACACTTGTTTGATACTTTGAGGATTCGATTAGAATGCTTTAAAGTTTAAGAATTAATTTTGAATTCAAGCATTAGTTTAAGGATTTTTGTTTTGACCGCGACCTAACGGTTAATTTCCTTTTTTTCTTTTTACCTTTTGTCTCTATTGGTGCCCAAAATCCCACGCCCGAACATAAGAGATGAAAGTGGGTTCGGACAATGGCAATGCCACCTTTAATTCCATATGCACAGCAAAAGAACAAGCAGAAGCAGAAGATGGGAATCCATTTGTACTTAATCCATAACATAAACAATGACAACACACATTATTCACACTCATGGCAATAAACCATCTTTTTTAAAAGTTTGATTGACACGTTCAACTGTTTTTTAATAATAAAAACATCCGGTGATGGATGAATGGATGAATGAACGTTAATTGTTCGATGTTTATCTGATTTATTGTAATTTGACTCGAATTATTGTATTTAATTGATGAAAGATAGTAGAGTTCGGATAAGATTATATGTAATAGTTCATGCTGGATTATAATGGTTCAGATGAATATATTATGGCACTTGAAAACACCATTTCACATTTTAAAATTAATATTACATTATTTAACTAAAAAATGTAATGAGAAAATTGTTTACTTGGACCCCAATTTTTAATTTATTTAAACATTACCTCCCATTTTTATTGTTAATTAGACTTTGTCCCATAATCTTGATTTCTAACGCCGTCACTTGTTCTACATCAATAAAATGACCAGAAATGACAATAAAAATACAAAATCTTTAAATTCAAACAACATACTTTTACCACGAAAGGACAAGCAAAAACAAAAGATGGGTATCCATATGTACTTAATTTACTCCACAAACAATGGCAAAAACATTTTAAACCATCCTTTGAAATGCCTGATTGACAAGTTCGACAAGTTCAACTGTTTGCCGAACAAAACAACAACTGCTGATGGGTCGGATGCCAATTTGAGTTTTCCCTACTGTAATGAGTATCCAATGATGAACGACACGCCATTATTATTCCATTATTATTACGATGCCAAGAAGCTAAAGGAGGAAGACGAGGTGGGGAAATTATTAATTGATATTTCGAATCTTGCAAGCTTGTTCTGGGGTGCGGCAGAACTTTGTGTGTTGTCCTCTTGTGTCTAACAGACCATCTAACACTGCGGATCCACGTGTAGTGAAGGGTGAACACTAAAATCTAAAATTCCTTCCGTTATTCACTGATTGTATACATTATAAAATCTGAATATTTTTATGTCAATTATCTATTTTATTGACTGTGCCCGCTCTGAAATTTTTGAATTCACATATAATATGTTCAACCTAAAAAAATATTTCTAGATTCACCAGTGTTCACCAGTGTCACTGAGATGTGTGTGGAGTGGAGTGCGTATCTTGGTTGTTGGGTTGGGCAATGGCACCGGGGGGGAGCAAGAGTAGGACAGCGGCGAGACAGGCATGGTCATTTCAAACACCATAAAGTAGGGGTCACATTCAGGCTGGTAGACTGAGATTATATAATAATAATTTGAGATATATTATATATTATTGTTCATTGCAGGAAACGATGGTTTGTATTGGTAGCAAAAGGACGACATAACATTCGGGGCTCAACAACACAACAACGGCTTCCGTATAAAAATCACACGTAATAAAGTTGCATGCGGCTCATAGCATTAGGCCAAAACCAACTGCTAATTGCTCCCCTCCCCCATCTTAAAACAACCACCACCCTTGCATTTATTTTTATTTTTACTTTTTAAGTTAAATTATGTAAGTGGTCATTGAACTTTTAGAACGCTTTTAGTGTGATCACCGAAATAATAAAAAAAAAACTTTCATTTAGATCACTGAACCGGTAAACAACTGCCACACCCTTAAAACCGGGCAGATTATAGATTGAATCACTTAACTCTTTAGGGTTTTTATAAGTGACACCGAACTTTCTAAAATTTGTACTTTTGATCTCAAATTATCTAAACATTGCAATTTGGTTCTGATTTCACTAGAATTCACAGTTTAACCATTACACTTCTAGTCTTTTTTAGAAAAGTACCCCCTAAACCTCAAATACTATGAATTCTAGCAAAATCATGGCCAAATTGAAAAGTTTCAATAATTTGAGGTAAAAAATACAAAATTTGAAAAGTCCGGTGTCACTTCTAAATACCCTAGAAAGTTAAGTATCACACCTTTGATTTACTCAAATATTAACAGTTCAGTGACCGAAATGAAAGTTTTTTAACGTCAACCACTTTTTTGATTTTAATGACCATATTGAAAGCGTATTAAAAATTTAATGACCACCAAATATAGTTTACCCTTATTTTTATCACACGTCGGTAGGCTGTCAAATGGACGATCCATTTGAGGGCCTACTCCCCTCCTTTCACGTAGATTTGTCAACAAATTTCCTATGCAACCTATGGCCTATGGATGAAACCCTCCACACCCCCTCTAATTTGTTTCTTTACTTTCATCGTTTATTTATCAATGTCTCCGATATTGTTTTGTTATAGTTTCAAAGGAGTCCATCGTTTTCATTCTTATCCCTTCTCTCCCTTTTTTAAATAAGCAGAGTACGAGTTCTTCAGGATTTGAATTCGAGACATAATTATCACCAAATAATTTGATAATAATGCAATTTTTTTGTATCCGCAACAATGGTTAGTTTTCGCGAGTTTATACTAAGAGTAATTTTCGATGCGGTAAACTAAAGTTTATACAACTGTCTATTTGAACTCTCAAACTTCAAATTTAAAATCATAAACTCTAAAAAATTTCAACTCTTAAAGCCTAAACAGTAAATAGGACCTCAAAATTCTAAAATAAACAAAGTTGTGTAAAATTTACACAATTTGTGTACCAGATAATTTTTCTTATATTGATATTAAAAATTACACTATAGACGTCTTGTCTCTGGATCAAAAGGTCATTGACTGCTTTTATTGGTTTTAATGTAGTCTAAAAATCAAAATATTGATATTTTGATTTTTACGATTTTTTTTTATAAAAAATGGTTATCGGTTTTTTATAAATAATATTAAAATGAATAAGTCTACACGAGTATACATTAATGTTAAAAATTACAATACGAAAGAATATAGATGTAAATGAGATTATTGGGAAATATTTTTAGGGTGAAGTACACCATTAGTCACAAAACTTCAGTCTTTGTATAGATTTTGTCACTAAATTATTAAAATGCTTAACTTTTAGCATTGAACTTTAGTTTAGGATTCAATTAGGGCATTGAGTCGTTAATTCTTTAACGGGCGATGACGTGACTGTTTATTTTTCCTTTTTTTTCCAGAAAATCTCAATTCTTTGGACCGTTGATGCTAATCAATCGTCGCCCATCATTGTTAAGGTTTTAAAACCTTAGAGATATGAGGAAGATGGGAAAGAGAGAACAATACTCTCGCTATTTTATTAATAAAACCCATAATATCTCAAAACGAGAGTGGGTGAAATTTGTACAAGGAGACGAGTGAAATAGCTGGATAACGACAAACAAACAACTTCCTAACCGTCACCGCTGACTCAGCTCAATCTCAACTACCTTTACAAAATACTAACAACCTTACCTAGACTAGAGTCATAACATCCCCCTGCATTACCAAGCTTCAAAACACCTTGTTGTTTGTTGATAGCTTCACTGGAAGGAAGAACCAGACCTGGAGATAAGAGCAAAAAACAAAGAAACACAAGAACCAGAAAAAGAAACAACCTTTTAAGTATCAGGTTCGACAGTGAAGGAAAAAACAACCAACTTGTGCCGAAATCTAGAGAATAGAGCTGTAGACAAAGGTTTAGTCATAATGTCTGCCACTTGTTCAAATGCAGGAACTTCATTGACCAATAATTTTCCATCGGCAACTTTTTCACAAACAAAATATAAGTCAAGCTCAACATGTTTGAATTTGGAGTGACATTACTTGATTTGCCGAGACAACCACAACACTAGAGTTGTCACACCACAAGACTGGTGTGCTATCAAAATTAATATGAAGCTCTTGAAGAAGAGATTGAAGCCACTAAATCTCAGTCGTAGCACAAGCCACATCACGATACTCAGCTTCTGCTGTAGATCGTGAAACAATTGATTGCTTTTTACACCCCCAAGAAACAAGATTACCACAAAAAAACAAGCAGAACCCTATAGTAAAGTGCCTACCATCCAAATCAGACCCCCAATTTGCATTCGCGAAGGCCACAATATCCAATCTTGAGGCAACAGTAAAACAGAGACCATACTCAATGGTACCTTGAAGATATCGTAGTATCCGTTTGACGGCTTGAAAATGAGTGTCCAACGGAGTTTGCATAAACTAACAAACTCGATTCACAGCAAAGACTATGTCTGGTCTCGTAATGACTATATAATTCAAGGCCCCAACAATGTTTCTATACTCTGTCACAGTTTCTAAGGGACTACCAACAATGTTAGACAAATTACAACTAGAGATCATTAGAGTAGGCAAACCCTTGGCATTAAGCAAACCACTCCTCGACAAAAGTTCACAAATATATTTCTATTGACTCAAAACCAAACCACCATTCTCATGACGAACCTCAACCCCCAGAAAATAATCCAGTATTCCTAAATCTTTCAACGAAAAATTCCTATTTAAATCATCAATTACTTGTTGAACTTCACACTTATCACTTCATGTTACTATAATATCATCGACGTAAACAAGTAGACACACTACTGTCTTCTAAAACACGAATAAACAGAGATGAATCTGATTTAGACAACACAAAGCCTACAGATTGAAGATATTTTCTCAGTTTATCAAACCACGCCCGTGGAGCTTGCTTCAGACCATAAATTGCTTTATTTAGTTTGTAGACTAACCTTTTCTTGTCTCCTTGTTCATAACCAGGGGCTGCATCATATATACTTCCTCATCAAGGTCCCCATTGAGAAATGCATTATTGATGTCACTTGACGAAGAACCCATCCTTTTGACACAGCTACAGAGAGATTAGTCCTCACAGTTGCAGGTTTGACGACGGGGCTAAAAGTCTCATGAAAATCATACCCGCTTGCTGGAGATACCCTTTCGCAACAAGTCTTTCTTTGTACCTTAATACCGAACCATCATCATTCTTTTTAACCTTAAAGATCCATTTGCAACCGACGACTGTCCTGTTGGGAGGCAACTCAACAATCGTCCAAGTATTATTTCAAAGGATGGCATCGTATTCCTCCTGAGCAGCACGCCTCCAGTGATCACTCTGCATGGCTTCACGAATATTTTGAGGTTCAGTATCCCCAGACAGAAAGGAACCCAAACTTGTAGTGTACGCTTTAGGTTTGCGTATACCATTCTTCCTTCGTGTCATCATCGGATGCTGATTCGTGGTAACGACATGATCACCGTTACTCGGAGATAACATAGGATAGACTTCAGCAGAGACATGATTATCCAAATCAACAAGGAAAGGAGAAACACCGGAACCTGACAGTGCTTTTAACGCTAGTTCAAAATCAGACTGCACCTCGAAATCAGTAACTCGTGGCAGGGAGGAATTTGAAGAAACGAAAGGCTTAGGAGCAAGAGACGAAGGAGAAGAAAAATCACGACCAGAAGATTGCGCAGGTGCAGGTGAAGGAGTAGAAGCACAACCAGCATCTTGCGCCGCTTGCTCTTCGGCAAGACCTTGTCGTAAAGGAAGAGACGATTGTCTACAATCACTTACCAACTCAGCCTCATTAAACAAACCCGTATCACCTAACTCAACAGGATGACCCAACTGAGAGTGGCGTGCCTCGTTCGCATCTGAGCCCAGTGGAGTGTCACCCACCCAACTGAGGATGAAAGGCCTCATTTGCATCTGAGCCCAGTGGAGTGTCAATACCCAGACCTACTGGAGCAGCACTATCACATGGACCAAACTGTGACCCATCCGAGATCACCACTGGTTCTGCAGTAGCCAAATATGAAGAATTCATGTCAACCGAACGTGTTGAAGTAGACACATGACGCATACTTGACTGAGATAGAACATGTTAAGGTAGCGGACCAGATTCCTAAGAGCCTTGAGATTGATTGGGGAGCAACGAGTCTGGAGACACAAGAAACATAGGAAACCCATCTGAACCATGTGTTCTATGTTGATCAAGCCTCGTCCCCAGTTTATTCAAATTCATGCTAGCATTTGTGACCAAAGGAAACACATTCTCATCAAAAATAACATGACAAGATACCAAAACTTTTCCAATCACCATCCAAGCATTTGCAACCTTTGTGTGCAGGACTATAACCCACAAACACACATTGTTTTGACTGAAACTCAAGTTTGTGACGATTAAACGACCTTATGAGGGGAAAACAAGCACAACCAAACGTACGTAAAAACTCATAATTTGGGTTTTGTTTGTGCAACACTTCATACGGGGAACACCTTTTTAAGACAAAGGTGGGTAACCTATTTATTAAAAATACCGATGTCACAAACGCATGATTCCAATATTTTAAGGCTAAGCCTGCTTGAGCAAGAAATGTCAATCCCATTTCAACAATGTGTCGATGTTTCCGTTTGGCTTTGCCATTTTTCTCCGATGTACTAGGACACGAAACTCTATGAAGAATTCCATATGCACTCAACCAAGAAGCCAGTACTTTATACTCATCACCACCGTCAAGCTGAAACGCTTTAATATTATATCCATATTGAACTTGAACCATTTTATGAAAAATAACAAAGCATTGAAAAACATCAGACTTCCTTTTAAGGAGATACATCCAAGTAAAACAACTAAAAACATCAATAAAGGAAACATAGTAAAAAAACCATTTGAAGCAGTATGAGCTAGTCCCTAAACATCAAAAACAACAAGATCAAATGGAGAATCATACTGAGTAGTAGACAAAGAAAAAGGCAATTTATGAGCTTTGCCTTGTATACAAGAAGAACAAACACGAGACAGTTTATTGTCACTAGCTACAATATTATACGAACGTAGAGCAGTTTTAAGCACATCCAACGAAGGGTGACCCAAACGTTGATGCCACACTTCTAAGGGTAAACTTGGTGCCTTAGAGGCAACACCAACACATGTTTTGGGCACCACTTTATTTGCAATAGGAAAAGCAACACTATCTTGTAAACCAGCAGATGAATTCAACTCATATAATCCCTCAGGAGTGAGCTTCCCCTCCAACAAAATTTCCCTGGTCTGAACATCCTTAACAAAGCACTTATGAGTAAAGAATCCATACCTGTATACGCCACATCTGACTGAAGATTGGACCTGTCACTCGTGATATGATACGTTGCACCCGAGTTTGGGTACCACACCACATCCCTAGAAGTAGATGCACCATTGTTACTTCCTGCCGGAGAGAATGAATTGACCATAAACTGACCAGGAGTTGAGGGAAGATATTGTGGTTGCTGCACCATTATTAGAGTAAAGACAACCTTAGTGGAATTGGCACCTAAAGGAACCGAACCAGGCGAGACAAAGGATTGCACAAAAGAAGCAGTGCCAACAGGAACACCATTAGAGAACATATGATTATGTGCATGTACAGGAGGGTGAGAAAAATTAGGAACAGAAGACTCGAGCCGAGAACCAAAACTAGAATGGTTCAAAATGTCAGAAGTATGAGAGATACCTCTAGAGTTATCATCCCCAACTGTTACACCAGGATAGTTGCGATCAAATCTGTACCAACATTTGTGAACTAGATGTCCATAACGTCCACAAAGTTTACATTGAGGTCGATTTGATCCAAAACAACCCTCCCTCGCCCTCGAAAGCTATTTGTACCACATTGAATTCTCGAGAATGTACCCAAATTCTGACTGTGAAACTGATCATCACCAAACTCTTCTTTATTACCTAGAGTATCATCCTTGGACGCTTCAGTTTTAGCACCTAAACGAGTGGCTACATTAGCTTGAATAGTAAGCCATTCAGCCATGAATTCTTGCTGCCTAGCCTCGCAATCAAAAAATATTTTAGATAAACTCTCAAGAGTCAGAGATTCTCGAGAAGCAACTGTGATTACACTTTCAAATTCAGTCATTAATCCAGCCAAGACCACACTCACATGTTCTTGCTTCGAGACAGGATTTCCAGAAGCACCCAACATATCACAGAGAAGTTTGATCTTGGCCAGGTAATCACTAACAGATAATCTTCTCTTCCTCTGAGAGTGAAGATTGTGACGCAAAGAAGAAATCTTGGCAGAAGACTTGGCACCAAACCTCCTGGCCAAGGCATCCCAAATTGAGCGAGCAGTGGTCAGCTCAGTGAGATGTGGAAGCACATCATGACCAATCGTTGACAAAAGCCATGAAGCAAGCAATTTGTCTTGTTTCAAATAAGCAAGGAAAATAAGATTAATAACATACTGCCCTGAATCACCAACAACATTTTGTTCAGAAACTCTATGATCAGAGAGAAAGGACATGAGACCATATCCTTCAACAATCAACGTAACTTAATGCTTCCAAAGAAAATATGTGTTCCCATTGAGCTTAACGGTATCAAGTTTAGGGAGTTGCTGAACCGTATACATGCTCGAGTCAGTCGTGAGAGAAAGAGGAATGGAACTTGAACTCGCTGGATTCTCAAGAGTCATATTGCAACCAGGAAAAAGAAACTTTCGCAAAAGCACAAGCAAAGAGATAAGATCAGTCACGACAACCTTCACAGAGGCATATCACCAAACAGTTTATGTGCACCAAACAAAGTACCAAAAAAGACGGCAAGATTTGCAAGACTCCAAGCACCAATAAGCAATCATAAGAAATACACACGCAAAAAAACAAGTGCAGAGCAGCCGCAAGACTATGATGTTTCTAAGATTTAAGAAGCATCAAAGAAACACAATCACTGACCTAAAGATTATCTACAAATCACTTGTCTGTTCTTTTACAATCACATGAACCAGACGTCGTCATGACACAACAAATAATCCACAGTAAAGATCAGAGAATTGATGTAAAGATTGAAACCATGTGAGTACATAAATCTTACCAAACCAAGTTGAGCTTACCACAAACTCAGAAATTGATTATTGAGTCACCCGCTCAATCCACACTCATAGCCTGAAACGAGCTAAGATCTTGATGCACTTGCAAACGAACAAGATTAGAAGTCTTGAAGCAAACGCAGCCGGAACACGAGAAACCAACAGGAATAAGAAACAACAACGCGAAACTGAATTAGAGTGGAAGATGAGAAGCAAGAACGAACTAGTAAACAACACCAGGATCAACAATGGCGAATGATACCATGTTAAGGTTTTAAAACCTTAGAGATATGTGGAAGATGGGAAAGAGAGAACAATACTCTCGTTATTTTATTGATAAAACCCATAATACCTCAAAACGAGACTGGGTAAAATTTATACAAGGAGATGAGTGAATTAGCTGGATAACGAGAAACTAACAACTTTAATCGTCACCGCTGACTCAGCTCAATCTCAATGACCTTTACAAAATGACTAACAATCTTACCTAGACTAGAGTCATAACAATCATCAATCACCATTTACGAAAAGATCAACTTATTTATCCTCCTCGGATTGATTTTCCACAAAACATACTCACAATAGATGAAAATATGTCTAAAGGTCTAACGTTTTAATGCTCCAATCTCCTTTGACGATCGTCCGATGAAACTAGTTTCGAGAAAAGTTGTTCGTCCTCTCGAAAGAATGCTTCCCACAATTTGGACTTTTGAACAAACACCCAAACCCTTCAAATTCGAGAAAACCCGCAACAATGAATTTTTGTGTTTAATTTTGTAAGTTTTTTTAGTGTAAGGAATATTAGTGTTGTGATGTTTAAAGGTACTGCTATTTTGGCTAATATTATGCCATTGTTTGGCAATTGCATAAGCATATTAATAAAATTGAATTACTTTGTAAAAAATTGAGATTTTAATGATTTTAAAAAATAAACTGATAAAGTGATAGAAGACGATGAGACGAGCATATCAATGTTTAAAGTTATCATAATAAATACTACCTCTGTCCCACTATTTGTGTCACATGTTGACTTTTTACGAAGTTTTAGGCAGAAAAAGTTTATATGAGATGTATGATGTAAAATAATTTGAATGACAAGTTTACCCTTAAAAAGTTAACTTTTATTTTTGTTGAGAAACTAAAAAAGGACAAAAAAGTAAATGTATTTTATAAAAGTTGTTGAGTTTTTCAAAGTGACACTTTGACTGAGACACTTTTAAAACACAAATATGACACAAATAGTGGGACGGGGAGTACTAAATAATGATTTCCGACTACATCTAAAAATGAGTAGAAAATAAAATCTTATTTTTAATAAAAGAAAGTGATAAGGTGAAACGAGAAAATATTGTCTTGGTTTCCATGTTAAAACCAAACTCTCACGATATGTAGTTGTTAATGGTTAAACGGCCCTAATGGAACCCAAACTAAAATCCAATTTTATAATTAAAGTGTTTTAAAGTTTAGTGATTACCTTATTTTTTATATTTGTTTTCCAGAATTGAATTACAGGTAGACGAAGGCTTTTATGGATTAATATAGATGTTCATATTTGATTTGATTTAGGATTAAAAAAACATATTGGTCTTAGTTTTTTCCTTTTATTTTTAAATTACTTTTCAATTACTTTTGTTTGATGTTTTGTTTACGTCTACGTGAGGTAAGGGTGTGTTGGAAAAATTATATATATTGGTTGAATAATATTGATGCTAAGTTACGCCACTTGGTGAATAGACATGTTAATAATAAATTATGTTCTTTTAAAGTTCGTTTTATTTTCCGGTGATAGAGAAAGACAAGATTGAGTTAGACTGTTCACTACAATTGTGCTATTGATGTGAACATTTGTTGTTGTATCTTGGGAGATAGACGTCCAACGTTACTTAAGCACCGAAGAGAGGACGAATCTGTCTTAAGGAAACTGTTCATATAGGCCTCAACAAAAATTCTTCTAATTTTAACTATGTCTAGTTTCAGGTTCTATTTTTAATTTAATATTATTTATTTTTATTACGGTATTCTATTATTCTTGAATTATTACTACACCATTTCATGGTGAAATGGAAGTTGTTTCTACATTGGAATGGTCATTGGGCTTGTCTTATAGAGGTGTCCACGTTTATGCTTTGGGTCTCTTCCTATATTATTTATGTTAACGGGTAATGGTGTATTAAAGTGGGATGATGATAGAAGTAACCATCAGTTAATTTAGTGAGATAATACACTAAATCTTTTAAGTAATGTATAACGTTTGAATTTTGATGTTAAAAATAAAGCACACTAGGTTAGGAGAGTTATTTACATAATAAACTTTTATAATATCTTGAATTAATCAATCTATAGATTAAAACCACTCATTATAAATAAAAAAAGGACGATGGTGTTACTTAGCACTTGAGTCGATTTACAAGAGTTATGTTGTTCTTTGGGGGTTTTGATTAGTGCGGGTCTCTTAAACTGCTAATTTTCTAATATTATTTTTTGAGTAATATAAATTCTAGACACTCTTTTCTTTATTTCAATGTTCAAATTCAAATCTCTACTTAAATCTGGTTATAAAATGAGTTTCTAACGAGATCTAATTTAAATTTAATAAATAAGGTGACGGTAATGATAGATGTAATCAAACTACTCTTTGGTCATGAGTGGTCAAAGTTAAACAATTTTTTTCCCCTATGATATTTCTTGGAACAAGTCCAGAATTAATCCTTCATGCACTGTAGACTTGTAGACAATGATCATAAATTTTAACCCAAAGCAGAATCAAACCATATACTACAAGTTTTAAAATCTAATTCAATTTAAATTAGTAATTGTAGTGAAGTTCAAACAACCAAACGGATCATGCCATTGCCATGGTCTGTTTTATATATTTTGGGCTCTCAGCTAGATTTAGCCCCATATAAATCGGCGTGTGGGTTTTAAGTTATATAACAAAAGTATCTCATTATTATTCTTGACGGAAAATTGTTTGAAAATAATGATTTTTTTTTTAATTTTTCATGCATATTACAATAATGAGAGAAGTTTATAATTTCAATAATGATATCAGCGATTGCATTATGATTTGTTTAGAGGGCAAATGAAGTCATGAGTAAAATTTGAACCTTCGTTTTTATTAAGATGCTAACAAATACTCAACTAACTAAATAACTTCATTTTAACTCATTTAAATCTTGGTTTTTACAATTAATATCAACAATTGAACTATAATTTTTAAATTAAAAAGTAAGAAGATTTCATTCTTAAGTATAGAGATCAATCTCCAACTTCATTCAAGTACAGGATTAACAATATATTTTGGCCTTGTACGTGGTCAAATCAAAAAATTACACCGGGACGAAGGGACTAAAGCCCCTGGAGGGGCTAATTTTTTTTATCTTTGTAACATATTTTAAAAAAATAAATAAATAGATTAAGTATACATTTACTTCTCTCACTTTTTTAAATATTCATATTTGTCTCTCAACCCCTAATCTTGATTTCGTCTCTGATTAACATTAACAAGTGAATAAGTGGTTGGAAGGAATGATAATATACATTTGAACCAAATTGGACAAGAGGAATATGAGTTTTAGTTTGAATAAGATTAGTCTCATATCCGGGGAAAAACTTGTAAATCTTATGAGTTGATTGAGAGAGTTAAGAAGTACAAACAAATTGGTCTCCTCAGATGAGCCAATCCTGTGGAGCACAAGAAATGTGTTTTGAGTTGAGAAATGGCTCAATTTCTTGTCAAACTTCCACCATCCCACTTTAGCAGCTGAAACTGCGTGAACAACAAACAACCCAACCATATTAAAAACTCCCCCTTGCTATATCAATGACCCTAGTACCTGTGGGCAAGAATGGATTTTTAATTCACCTTTTCTACTATACATGTTCTTTACACCCTTGCCTTTAGGCTTTATATATATATATATACAGGACAACAAGATGACACTGCTTTGTCTTTCAGATCGACCGGCTCGCTTGCCATGAACGCTCTGCTCATCAAAATGAAACATTTTTTCAAAGACAACAATCTCCCCACCTCCATTCCCAACAATGAATCAATTGGTCACCTTTCCAGAGACGACCGTGAGACTGGTTCTAGTCCCACGTCCCCGAATGCAGACATTTCAATCGAGAACGCCGCCTCTCATTGCTTCCCTCGAGGCAAAGATCTCAACCCTGCACGTGCGGTAAGAAACCGATTCGCTTCGTGTGTTCAACATGAGTCCGGGTTACTTTACTTAACACAATGTGCATTACAGATCCTGGCTGAGATGTTGGGGACTTTCATTTTGATGTTCTGCATTAGTGGGATCATTTCGAGCACCAAGCAGACAGGAGGAGGAGAGGCTCTGCTGGAGTATGCCATTACGGCAGGGTTAACTATTGTTGTTCTGATTTTCTCGATCGGATCAATATCCGGTGCTCATGTGAACCCGGCTGTCACCATAGCCATTGCAGCATTTGGCTATTTTCCTTGGTCCAAGGTGATTTTAACAATACCTTGTCCTACAAGTAACTTACAATTTTGTTTCTATAGTTTTTAGGTGGCAGCAAACATGAAATTTCTCTGTTTTTTTGTTTGTTTGACAGGTACCACTTTACATATTGGCTCAGATTCTGGGGTCTGTATTGGCAACATTGATGGGAGAGTTCATCTATGGCATTGAATCGGATCTTATGTTGACACAACCGAGCCAAGGGTGTCGATCGGCGTTCATGGTGGAGCTCATTTCCACTTTCATCGTCGTTTTTGTTGTTGCAGCAGTCACTCAACAATCAGAATCTGTAAGGGAACTGAACTGAAGATATTTAGTCCAATATTAATCAGAATCTTAAAAAAAAACTTAAACATGGTCAAAATACGTTATCAGTCCTTATATTTTGATAAAACTGATATGTAGTTCAGTTTAAAATTAAATCTTCTTACCTTTTTTATTTAAAAGTTCTAGTTAAATTGTTGACATTGTTATTTAGATGAGGGCTCTAGCTCCAAAACAAATTTGGGAAATTTACATTAAGTCATCAAAATCTTTGTAAATTTTAATTAGACCCCTCTGAATTTTTACAAATTCTCATTAAACCCTAAAAACTCTGAATATTTTTAATCAAGTCCCCTTATTTTTTCGAAAATTTTAATTAGACCCTAGAACTATTTTGCCAAGATCTGCCTTTGTTGTTAGTATTTTCTGTCAAAATCTACTTACCAAGTTAACATGTTAGAATGAGTGTACTAATAGTAACTTTATTTAAGTATAAGTATCGACAACGTATTTCGACCAAAATAAAAATACAAATCAGAATCCATAACCCTGGATTTTTGCAGGTTGGTCAAGTATCTGGCTTGGTTATTGGAATAGCCATTGGGCTCGCAGTCCTGATCTCGGGGTATACTTACACACGCACACACTAAGCTCTCGGTTTCTTTCATTTAGGTCACTTGCTGAAACTGATCAACACTTTTCGGTTTTGTTCTTACTTGCAGTCCCGTTTCTGGAGGATCGCTGAACCCGTCAAGGTCCATAGGACCGGCGATCGTCTCAAGAAACTTCGAGAACATCTGGATATATCTTACAGCCCCCATAATCGGAGCTGTTCTCGGAGCCCTCATGTACAAATTTCTGCATCTCCATGACCAAGCCTGTGGTTCCAGGTCCTCTCCCGAAAGTAATATGCTTAGCCACTCCTTGGCTTTTGGAAGGAGCTAGTGAAGCATCCAGTTGATCTTCTTCTGGTGGGATGAAGAGGGAAGTCATGAGAAGCAAGGTTGAACCAATGGGCAATGGCATTATTCAGAAAGATTGAGCTTCTCAATGAGATTTTAGAACATACATGTTATATTTTGCATTGTTATAGATTCATTTGTTAGTTTAATATAAATTGCTAGTTTTATATTCGTATTTTGTTATATTTTTTAATCTATATATTATACGTTTATGTCCATTTAAAATTTTCATTTGTAAAAAATATCGATAGCAACTGAATCAGTACGTTATACAGATTAAACTTTTTTTGAGGGCTACACAGATTAATTTTCATATTTTTTTGGATAAATATATTTGCATATTTGAAAGAAAAAAAAGTTGTGCCAAGAGATTTTAGATTACTCAAAGGGTGCAAAATTTTACACAAATTTTAAATCTTTCAAGTTTTAATTTGGCATGTCCAACTAACAATGTCCATTCAACCCATTAGTCTTGTCTATTTTAATTTAGTTAGTAGTTTTTGTTGTTGTTGAAGAATTTATACTTAGGAAGAAGGGAGAGAGAATTTGTTCTTAATGAGTTTCTAACTCACAACTTAGAGAAGAGAGGATGATGTCAACTGAGAACTTTAACCACTTGCTCTAGAGATTATTGACAAATTTAATTAATATATCTTATTTTAATAGAAGCCACTAGTCTTATTAAAAAATATCCAAAATTATAATAAGAATTCACGACTATCATCGTAACCTAAATATATAATTTGGACATTTCCTATAACATTTACTAGCCACTTTAGATCATACAAGGATCATACATAGAAAAGGTTAAAAATCCAACCAAAAGACTCGAGCGAAATATAGATACTGTTGGGATATTAATTTTGATATAACTCAAAGAAAAATATTTTTGGACTAGAACAAATATTGCAAAAACAATTCAAAGTCCATTTAACTTGAAAAATATGTTTGAAAGTTTTTAAAGGTGTTTTTGACTTGAACAAACTTTTTTAAAATAGTTTAAGTGTCCAAAATAGGCCTTTAATATTGGTACGATACTCTTAGTACCGATAAGAAGCCGCCCATACCGGTACAACAATGCCCTTTTGTTTTTAAGTTTCTAGAGAGTACTTCGTGTACCGATACGAAAGCCTCCGTACTGAAACCCGAAGTACAGTACCGATACGAATGTACCGTGTACCGGCACGCTTTGTATTTATGTGCAATAGCTCTTTCTTGTTTCGGTAGGTACCGATACCTACTTTTCAGTACCGATACCTAAAGTTGCAGAAATGCATTTATTACTGGTATTAAAATCCACAACGGCTATATTTCATCCCAACGGCTAATTTTTCATTCTACACAATAAATACAAGTTTGGGACACTTGAAGAAGAAGATGATGAACATCCAAGCTTAAATGTTAAAAGAGTAGTGTTTAATTGTCTTTTTCTTTGTAATCTCTTGTATTTCTTTAGTTCATTCCTAGTGAGCCAAAATGTGTAAACACCCTCCTAGAGAGGTAATTAGTTTACATTGTCAAGACCTCATAATTAAGGGGTATGTTCTAGTTGATCCTTAAAAAAACTAGGGATGTTCTATCTTAGCCTTTGAAAAGATATGGATGTAAGGGGGCGTTTGGTTTGTGAAAAAGATCATTACCTGGGGAATGATCTTTTCCGAAATCGCATACCCATGTTTGGTTGGGGAGCATACCCTCAAAGGGGTAATATTTATTTCCAACAGTAGCATTTTTAGGATTTACAAACCAAGCTTAGTGAGTAGAATATTAACAATGAAAGCAAGAGAATAAGAAACTGTTAATGGAGAAAGAGAGGCGGTACTCTCTGATACTTTTATTAATTTCGTAATTGTAATATCTTCAAATGAAGACCAGTTAATATATACATGAGGTAGAAGAGGTGTTGAGTTGGTTAAGAAACCACACTAACAAATTCTTAACCATTTCTAACCAACTTTAGTCACCTCAGTCAATAACACGTGACTAATTACATTCCTAACATTTCCCTTGCAGAGAAAATCTCTAAAAAAACTGCTAATAAAAGACAGAAACCAATTAGGAAAAACGAAACACGTTACACAACCAAACCTTTATGCTGGACTTACTCTGTCTTTAATGAACTTCACACTCTTCCGCAGCTGCATAGTAACAACTGACAATTTGACTCGATGTTTGTGAAATGCGGAAGCTGAGAAGGGTTTGGTGAGAGCATCTGTCACTTGTTCATAAGCAGAAATCTCATTGACTTGTAGCTTCCCTATAGAAACTTGTTCACGAACAAAAAACAAATTCAGTTCTACGTGCTTAAATTTGGAGTGCATAACTGGATTAGAAGAAACAACAACGACACTTGTGTTATCGCACCACAACACAGGAACCCTTTCTAAATTAACAAACAACTCACTCAACAGAGATTGCAGCCATATTATTTCAGCTGCTGCACATGCTACACTTTGGTACTCTACCTCAGCTGTCGAACGAGCCACAACTTGTTATTTTCTAGAACTCCAAGAGATTGGGTTGCCACAAAAGTAGATGCAATAATCAGATGTCGAACGCCTATTATGAGAACCAGTTCCCCAATTAGCATCAACGAACCCTGTGACAGTCAAACTAGAATTAGGAGAAAACTTAAGACCATAATCAAGAGTCCCTTGTAAATATCGAAGGATACGCTTTACAGCTTGTAGATGTGAGTCATGAGGAGTCTGCATAAACTAACAGACTTTGTTCATTGCAAACGTAATGTCTGGGCGAGTTATAACAATGTACTGCAACGCACCAATAATCTTTCTGTTGAGTGTGTAAAAGTTCTATATTTTACCCCATATTTAACCCATATTTCTACTGCATTCAAGCATAATTCATTGAATTTAGGATAGATTTCAGTTATACATCACAATTATATTAAATGGCACAGTTGCTACTGATTTTGGTTACTTTTGCAGGTAGCTGTTGTAGCAGACTCAGGGCAGTGGAGAAGCAGAGCTGGAACACATGACTGAAGTCGAAAAGGACGATGCTGCCGAGGCCGCTGCCGTGGCAGCTAAGGACGACAGCAATGGTGAAGGGAGAAAGTGAAATGGAGCTCGACAGAAAGATGAAATTAAGCCAGTCTGTCGTGGAGCACTCATATATTTTTTCGAGCCCTAGATCAGAATTAAGGCCAAGCCCAAAGTTCAAGGAAGAAACTCTAAGCAAGGAAAGATGACAAATTAAAGACATCTACTATGAAGATTTAGTCTTTAATAGAGTTGTACTTTAATTTAAACTTGTATTCTTGCCATATTAGAAAACTTGAACCCAAGGCCTATATAAAGGCATGTAATTCGACCTAGGGAAGAATATCTTATTCTCTAGCCGTCTTCCCCCAAACCCTAGTCGTTTCCCCCTTCTCATCATGTTCTAAATTTCCCCTAGGGCTAAGGGTTGATTCTGTAAAGTAGTTGCAAGGATTGCATTGCTTTAGGAATTTTTCTGTTTAATAAAGTAGACTTCAAGTTTGCTTATTCTGGTATTCAACATCTTGCAAGAGTATCGGGAGAGCATTGTGAGATTATTCATTTACTTAATACCGGGAGAGTTAAGTATACGAAAGGAATAAGTATGGGTTCTCTAGTTTATGGTTGAACTATCTCGAACCTAGGGATAGGACGAGGTTAAGTGGCTAAGGAAGAATTCAACAACATCAGTGTTCATCCTTCGGTTCATGTCGGGAGGTATCATCAAAGACGTGTTCATCGACAGACTTGGACCTAGGAATAGGATAAGGCATAGCAGGGATTCTTGCCAAGCTTGAAGTACAGAGTTGTGTGATCGCTGCCACGACAACAACAGACCGCTGCCGCCGCAGGTGCTACCGCGACAGGAGCAACGACAAAACAAGAAGTCCTAGACATTGCAACACCTACACTACTGAGCAAACGACAAAACAAGAAGTCCTAGACATTGCAACACTTACACTACTGAGCAAATCAATACCGGCCTATTCTCTCTATCCTAATTTCTTTAATCCTTTTTTTTCTAGTATTCTTTAGTATTCCTAGGGATGGGCACGGAACCCGGAACCGACGGGTTCCGACCCGACCCGGCCCGATCGGGTCAAGTATTTTTATGAAAAAATTGGGTTCGGGTTGGGTCGGGTCGGGTTTTTGTGTAGGGTGAGGTCGGGTTGGGTTCGGGTTTTAGGGTGAAAATATCCGACTCGACCCGACCCGGGACTAATAGTGTAATTTTCCCCTAAATTTTTTAGGGATATTTGTAATAATACCCCTTTTTATATATATTTTTATAATTAGGTCCTTAAAATTGATTTTTTTATTTACAATTTAGTCCTTAAAATTATTATTTTTTACAATTAAGTCTCTTAAAATTATTTTTTTTTACAATTTAGTCCCTAAAATTGATTTTTTATATAGGTCGGGTCGGGTTCGGGTTTAGGGTTAATATTTTCGGGTCGGGTTCAGGTGGGCCAAAAACCCGGCCCGACCCGACCCATGCCCATCCCTAAGTATTCCCTTACAAACAATTAAAATTATCTTCTTTCTTGTGCAGCAATTCAAGGTTAAGGCTATTTCCAGTCCCTGTGGATTCGACATCCGATACTTTGTGTATCACTTTACTACTTGTGTCGTGTACACTTGCACTCTATTGCAATAGATTCTTTTACACGCAACAAGTTTTGGCGCCGTTGCCGGGGACTGACAACATATCTTTACCCTACTTTTACTGCACATTCTTTTTAATTTTTCTGTTTTTACTTGGATTGTTCACCCTGTGCTATTCACAAGGTTTTTCGTTTGCTTATGCGTAGATCGAGACGAGGAAAGGAACCTGAGTATCAGCTAGATCCTGAAATCGAACGCTCGTGCAATCTTAGGAACCGACTCTGACTCTTGTTAGCCAGAAACGATTACCTTGAAGAATAGTTAGAAGCCATGAACAACCAAGGGATCCCCAAAATCCTAACGATCCTATTGGAGATGGAGGAAACGGACGGCCTGCCGCTCCTCCTGCTGCTGAGGCCGCACGCCGATCATGCCGCGATTACATGATCAATGATCATGTGGAACTAGAGACCACCCTGCCAGACGTGGAAGCTGAAAATTTCGAGCTGAAACCTGTGATGTTCAGCATGATTAATTTCGCTGGCCAATTTAGTGGTGCTGCTACAGAGGATGCTAGGGAACATCTGAAAATGTTCCAAGAAATCTGTGGTTCGTTTAGACTACCAGGAGTAAATCCGGAGATACCGAGGCTTTGGTTATTTCCCCATTCATTGAGGGACAGAGCTAAAACTTGGTAGAACAAACTAACGTCGGGTTCAATACGAACTTGGGCAGATTTAACTCGTGAATTTTTATCTCGTTTTAACCCTTCCCATTTATCTGAGCGATTACGTAACGAAATTGCTACTTTTCAACAGGAAGATGACGAGCCAATGCACGAGGCATAGGGCAAGTTTACTACTCTTCTAAGGAATTGCCCGATGCACGGATTCCCTATTTGGAATCAAGTCATCAAATTCTACAATACTGCTAACCTACAGACTCGCATGAGAATCGATTCAACAGCCAATGGATTGCTGTTGGACAAGGATCCAGATGAAGCCATGGTAGTGTTAAAGAATTTGGCGAAGAATGAAGAGTAATTTCCCACAACAATGAGAGGTAAACGAGTACTAGCTGTAAAAGATTATGAGGCCGATAACTCCCTAAAGACACAGGTTGCGTACCTCACAAATGCAGTATAGAATTTGCTGAAGAAAGATTCAAAACCCGTCCACTCTGCAGAAGAGGTATGTGAAACTTGTAGTGGGAATCATAGTTCGGAAGACTGCCCGCTACAGCTAGAGGAAGGGATGTATGCTGGAAACTTCAACAAGCAAAAGAACTATGACTCCAACAACTACAATCCCAACTGGAGGAAAGATCACAAATTATCTTGGAGCAACCCAAACAATGCCCTGAACCCTCAAGCACAGAACACTGAAAATCAGGGGCACCTAGAATTCTAACTCGGCAGCAATCGCAACAGCAGCCACAACAGCCACCAGCAGCCACGCCTAGTATACTAGAGCAGACCTTGGCCACATTTATGTCTCAGACAGGAACTTACATAGCAAATATGGATCACTTCGTCAAGAAGACTGAGTCGTTCATGGATAAAACAGAGATGCGAATGACCAATCATAAAGCTACTCTGAAATCACTGGAGACACAGATGGGTCAGGTTTCCCAGCATATTAACTAGCGATACTGAGGTCGCTAGACAACCCACACATGAGCAGTGCAAAGCTATCACAACTAGGAGTGGGAAGCAATTACCAGGGCCAGAAAAGAAAGCTAAACCAGTTAAGGAACCAGCCCTAGAACCGACTACCGCGAACATTGCCCCGACAGACGATAAACAGCCTGCTGCCGCCACACCTGTCACGACAGCAGAAGGGACAGAGGAGAAGGATGAAAAACCTAAGCCTCCTCAGATCCGAATACCATGGGAAGGACACATTGAATATTATCGTCCTCCACATCCTTTTCCACAGCGGCTACAGAAGCAGAAACAAGAGTTCCAGCTTAAGAAGATCTATGATATTTTTAAACAGGTCCACATCAATATTCCGCTGTTAGATGCCATCAAGGAGATGCCCGGTTTTGCCAAATTTCTCAAGGAAGCTATGTCGAAGAAATCCAGACTTGGGGAATTTGAGACGGTTAAACTGACAGAAGGATGCATGACTATTCTGCACAAGCATCCACCCCAGAAAAAGAAGGATCCTGGGAGCTTCATAATACCGTGTATAACCTGTGATAAATTTGTGGGTAAGGCACTTTGTGATCTAGGTGCTAGTATTAATTTAATGCCAAAATCTGTATTCCAGAAATTAGGTATTGGACGAGCACGACCCACGTCAGTTATGCTGCAGCTAGCAGACCGCTCTTACGTACAACCAGAAGGGAAGATTGAAGATATTCTGGTAAGAGTGAATAAATTTATTTTTCCTGCTGACTTTCTTGTTTTAGATTGTGAAGCAGATGAGAATGCACCAATCATCCTGGGGCGACCCTTCTTAGCCACAGGCAGATCACTGAATGATGTAGAAAAGGGAGAACTCACTATGAGAGTAAATGATCAAGAGGTCAAGTTAAATATTCTCCGAGCAATAAAACACGCTGATGCAGAAGAAGAATGCAAGGCTATCACTGAAGTAATCCTTGATCAACCCTACATCAGGTCAGGCTGCCATGCCATCAAATTTGGCCACTGCCATAACAGCCATCTGGAAGACTGTCACGGCAGCGACGACGACAGCAGCTCCTCAGATTCAGACATATCTGACACTGAAGATCATGAGGAGGTAAACTAGATAGGAAATCGTCCATGTAAGTTATTCGAGCCCTTAAACTATACCTCGAATGAACATATCATCCAAAAGCCATCAACTGTAGAACCACCTATTCTAGATCCCAAGCCCCTGCTAGGGCAGCTCAAATATGTTTTTCTTGGATTAAATGATACGTTTCCCGTAATCATCTCTTCCAAGTTGATGCAGGAACAGGAACATCAGCTGATAGGGATGCTGCAGCAGCACAAAAAGGCTATTGGATGGACGATAGCTGACATCCAAGGCATCAACCTGGCACTATGCATGCATAAAATTCTCTTAGAGGATGATCATAAGCTGACCATTGATGCCCAAAGACGCTTGAATGATGCTATGCGAGAAGTGTTTCAAAAAGAAATTATCAAATGGCTAGACGCTGTGACAATTTATGCCATCTCGGATAGTAAGTGGGTGAGCCTGGTGCAGTGCGTTCCAAAGAAGGGAGGAATAACCGTGGTGACCAATGAAGAAAACGAGTTAATGCCAACCAGGACTGTGACCGGTTGGAGGGTTTGTATGGACTACCGGAAGCTTAACAAAGCTACCCGAAAGGACCACTTTCCCCTGCCTTTTATTGATCAAATGCTTGATAGATTAGCGGGAAAGCCTTATTACTGTTTTCTTGATGGTTACTCAGGTTATAACCAAATAGCCATCGCATCGGAGGATCAAGAGAAAACGACTTTCACTTGCCTATACGGTACTTACGCTTTTAGGAGAATGCCATTTGGACTTTACAATGCACCAGCAACCTTCCAGAGGTGTATGATGGCGATATTGTCCGACATGGTGGAGGATTTCCTAGAGATATTTATGGACGATTTCTCTGTCTTTGGAGACAATTTTGAAAGCTGCTTAGACAACCTACAGAAAGTGCTCGAGAGATGCGAGAAAGTGAACTTAGTATTAAACTGAGAGAAATGTCACTTCATAGTGGATGAAGGGATAGTCCTAGGCCATAAGGTAAGCTACCGCGACATAGAAGTCGATAGAGCCAAGATTGAGGTGATTGAAAAGCTGCCACCTCCCACCACAGTCAAGGGAATTCGAAGTTTTCTGGGGGCATGTTGGGTTCTATTGAAGGTTTATAGCCAATTTTTCGAAGATCACCAAACCACTATGCCACCTACTAGAGCAAAATCGTCCCTTCGACTTCAATACTGATTGTATTGAGGCATTCAAAATTCTGAAAGAGAAGCTAGTAACATCCCCAATTGTATAGCCACCGGACTGGAAGTTGCCATTCGAAATTATGTGTGATGCCAGTGATTACGCTGTAGGGGCAGCACTTGGGCAGAGGAAGGACAAGCTATTCCACGTAATTTACTACACTAGCAAAACACTCAATGATGCCCAAGTAAATTACACCACAACAGAGAAGGAACTGTTAGCAGTGGTGTTTTCAATTGACAAGTTCCGATCCTACATACTTGGAACGAAAGTGGTGGTCCACACAGATCACTCTGCACTGAAGTATCTGTTTGCAAAAAAAGACGCAAAGCCTAGACTGATTCGTTAGATTCTGCTGCTGCAAGAGTTCGACATAGAAATCAAGGATAAAAAGGGGACAAAAAACCAAGTTGCAGATCACTTGTCAAGATTAGAGATGGGAAAGAGTCTTCCAATAGAAAAGACACATATACTGGAGACCTTTCCTGATGAGCAGCTGTTCGCTGCCACAAGCACTGCCGCGACAGCCATGGCGGCAGGTAAGTTTTCTGAACTCCCCTGGTATGCTGATTTCGTTAATTATTTAGTTAGCGGAATATTTCCTCTCGAACTTAATTATCAAGCTAGGAAGAGGTTCCAAAATGATGTTAAACATTATTATTGGGACGAACCTCTTCTTTTCAAAAATTGTGTAGATCAGATCATTAGGAGGTGTGTACCACATGATGAGCAGGAAGCTGTGCTTCATCACTGCCATGCTTCACAGTATGGAGGACACTTAAGTGGTAACAAAACTGCTACCAAGGTTTTGCAGTCTGGTTTTTATTGGCCTTCACTATTCAAGGATGCCCAAGCATTCTACAAAAGCTGTGATAAATGTCAATGGACTGTAAACATCTCAAGGAGACATGATATGCTGCTGCAAAACATCATTGAAGTCGAAATCTTCGACGTTTGGGGGATTGATTTCATGGGACCGTTCCCAGCATCATGTGAGAATCTTTATATCCTCATGGTAGTGGACTACGTGTCCAAATGGGTTGAAGCGATCGCAACACAGAAAAATGATGCCAAGACTGTTCAGAGATTTTTGCATAAGAACATTTTTCCAGATTTAGCATCCCTAAGGCGATCATCAGTGATGAAGGGAGGCATTTTGGCAATAGGGTAATAGTTGCTGCCTTAAGGAAATATGGTGTCAAACTTCGGATCGCAACAACTTATCACCCTCAGACCAATGGACAGGCCGAAATATCCAACAGAGAGGTAAAAAACATTCTTGAGAAGATGGTTAAACCAACTCGAAAGGACTGATCCTTACACCTCAATGATGCACTCTGGCCTACAGAACAACATTTAAAACTCCATTGGGAATGTCATCCTACCGGATGATATATGGAAAAACATGCCATTTACCTGTTGAGATAGAGCACAGAGCATACTTGGCAATCAAGGCAGTGAACATGGACTTGGAAAAGGCAAGGCAGAAGAGGTTACTCGACTTAAATGAGATTGAAGAAATTCGAGCAATGGCCTATGACAACACAAGGATTTACAAGGACAAGACAAAGAAGTGGCATGACAAGAAGCTGCTGCCACGACAGTTCTGCCTAGGGCAGCTTGTGTTGTTATTCAACTCTAGGTTGAAACTCTTCCCAGGGAAGCTGAAATCTAGATGGTCCGGCCTATTTCAAGTTGTGCAAATTTTTTCTCATGGTGCCATCACGATCAAATCCTTAAAAGACGGGCACCAATTTAAAGTCAACGGACAGAGACTGAAGCATTATCAGGGGACTGAAGCCCCAAGAATGTAGGAAGTGGTTACTTTAGGAGATGCCCCTATTGGCATCCCTAATTTAACTTAATTTTATTATATATATATATATATATATATATATATTAGGAAATTAGAATTATTTTATTTTTAAGAACTAAGTATTTATTTTATTTATTTTTAGGAAATAAAGAAGACAAGGAGAGGAGAAGAAGTGAACTAGCCCACCATCTCACCAGCAGCCCAAAAAGCCCAAAGGAGGAGCCTTTCATCACAGCTGTCGCGACAGACGTGGAAAATACAGCCTGGCAACACGCTGTCGCGGCAGACACGCAAACGGGTAACAGACGCGCAGTAGACACGCAAACGCGTGACAGACGCGTCAGAAACCGCGTAACACCTGACCCCGTTGTTCGCGTCTGCCATTACAGCTCCAACGGGCAGCAACCTCTTCATCTATATAAACCTCGTTTTACTATTCATTTTCACTTCACTTTTACTCTCTCTACTTGCTTCCTCTCTAGATTTATATTTTCTTTCATCTTTCTAAAGTCTCTTGCAACTATGAGTACCAAAAACACTAGAAGAAGTGCTGCCTCAAGCTTTGCTGCCGCAGCAGCCACTCCCAGCCATGACAGAATCCCAAACCGTTTTGCCACCGCAGAGTCCAATGACCGATACTACACCTCCTTCCAGAAAAGGGAGATGTGGGAAGAGAAAGGTTTCATCTACAGCAAACAAAAAGAGAATCTCGGGCTCGAACCATTCATCGCCCACAAGATCAGAGCACTTCATTGGCAGATGTTTGCTGAGCAACCTGAGGAGATGAACGTCACTCTGGTCAGAGAATTCTACGCTGCCATCGACAGCAAAGACACGACGGTTGTGACAGTACGTGGTAAGGAAGTCCCTCTTGAGCCGGAGTACATTAACACCCTCTACGGACTCTACATCGGCAGAAAGGAAGATGTGCATAAGAGGTCCGTGGAGAGCCTGAAGGCAGCAGATTACGATGCTGTCATGGCAGAACTGACAGAGGAAGGGACCCAGTGGAATACAGACCCAAAACACCCACGGACGGTGAAACGAGCTCAACTTACCCCCGAAGCAAAACTATGGAACGCCTTCATGAAAAAGAGGATTATGCCTTCCTCACACAACATCACAGTGGATCCAAGGTTAGCTCTCATTCATTCCATTTTAAACGAGAGACCCATTAATGTTGGTCGCTATATTCGGTAAGGGATTTTGGACTGTGCACTACGGCCATTGGGACCTCTTGTCTTCCCTTACCTCATCACAGAAATCTGCCGTGGCCATAATGCCCCTGAAATTGCTGAAGATCTGAAGGTTAGAGAAAAAGGTTGGACAGAGAAAAATATCTTCAGTTTAATGGAGCTGAAAGCTGCAACACCAATCTCCTGCTTCAACCCGTCTGCCGCGGCAGGTGAGCCAGCAGAGCCTACCGAGACAGAGCCTACCGCCACAGAACAGAGGCAGCCCACAGCAACAGCTCCCACAGTAGACTCCTCCTCCCAAATCCTAGCTACCCTGCAGAAAATGGAGGAATGACAGCTGGGTCTGATGAGCTTTATCCGCGACTTCACAACAACAATGATACATTTCATTAAAAACAATTTAAATTTTCCAAATGTACAGTTCCATGTTTTCCCCGATCATTATTTTGCTGCATCCACACCTGCCTATACCCCTACCCCTGCTGCCACACCAAGAACACCTTCTGTTGCGTCCACTCCAACCTCGGTGGCGACAGCTCTAGGTGGCAGCCACACCGCCACTGCCTCTGCTAGGGGAGAAAAGCGAAAGGAGCCACCGTCCGACCTCGACGAATTTATTGCTGGTTTCTCCTCTTCTTCTATTTGGGAGGAATCCGATGGCGAGCCCTCTGTCAAAAGGAACCTTTCCAAAGAATTCACTCAGATGAAGCTGCAGAAACCCAACACCGGAGACGGACCATCCGGCCAAAGGAAGTCTGACAGCAGCAGCAGCAGCAGCTCTTCCGAGGAGGTTCAGGTGCTGGAGAAACCACCCCAGATCTCACCTACTTGCATCCAGCCCTCGAGGGAAGCCAAGAAAAAGACTCCCTCCGCCTCTCTAAGCCATCTACCGGCACCGACGATGAAAGTCACTGCCCGCCGGCAGATACAGATCAACAGCAGCAGCAGCAACGACGACAACACTTAAAATTTAAGTTTCTATCTTATCTTTGTTGTCTGCTATTTTGTTATAATTGTGATATTTTTATTTTCTTTTCTTCATTTTGTCATCATGCATTGAGGGCAATGCAACCCTTGAGTTTGGGGGTGGCATCCCTCCATTAATGAAGTGTCTATTTTGTTTATAATTTGAGTCTAAGTGTTAGTTTATTTTTGCTTTTAAAAAAAATTTGGCTTAAGTCTTTGAACTGAACTTACCTGCCGTGACAGCCTCTGTCGTGGCAGTGCCTTTAGGATAGTTTTAGGAGCAGTTTAGAGCCTTACTATAGTTCTGATTCTTAGACACCCTTTTGTGACTTTTATATTGTCTAGAACTCTACTGGTAAACTAGAGTAGGGAAAAGCTTAACACTTGAGTTGCCCCTAGAGGTGCCTAACACTGGCTCTAGGAAAAGAAGTTAAGAAAAAAGTAGACTCAATACACCTAGAGGTGCCCGAAACCGGCTCTAGGAAGTTAGATAGAGGTGCCCAAAACCGGCTCTAGTCAAACTTAAATTAAGAAAAGAGAATCGAGTCTAAATAAAAACTAAAGGAGCCTAAGAATTGCCTCCAAGAAAATGAAAGTTGGCATAAAAATTCAAGTTAGAAGCTTAGCTATTCTAGTAAACTAAGGGAGTCTAGGCATATAATTGTTCACAAAACATGCACACACTACACGAGAATTATAGAAAGGTTCTGAATGAATCTTGCATTATCCAACAGGGTGTTGCTCACAATAGGGAATGAATGGTAGGTAATGAAAAGTTCACTGTTTTAAGCCAAACAAATTTTTTTTATTTCTTTTTAGGTCTTAATTGCTTGAGGGCAAGCAAAAACTTGAGTTTGGGGGTGTGTTGAGTGTGTAAAAGTTCTATATTTACCCCATATTTAACACATATTTATGCTGCATTCAAGCATAATTCATTGCATTTAGGATAGATTTCAGTTATACATCACAATTATATTAAATGGCATAGTTGCTACTGATTTTGGTTACTTTTGCAGGTAGCTGTTGTAGCAGACCCATGGCAGTGGAGAAGCAGAGCTGGAACACATGACTGAAGTCGAGAAGGAGGATGCTATCGAGGCCGCTGCCGTGGCAGCTAAGGACGACAACAATGGTGAAGGGAAAAGTGAAATGGAGCTCGACAGAAAGAGGAAATTAAGCCGGTCTGTCGTGGAGCACTCATATATTTTTTCGAGCCCTTGATCAGAATGAAGGCCAAGCCCAAAGTTCAAGGAAGAAACTCCAAGCAAGGAAAGATGACGAATTAAAGACATCTACTTTGAAGATTTAGTCTTTAATAGAGTTGTACTTTAATTTAAACTTGTATTCTTGCCATATTAGAAAACTTGAACCTAAGGCCTATATAAAGGCATGTAATTTGACATAGGGAAGGATATCTTATTCTCTAGTTGTCTTCCCCTAAACCCTAGTCGTTTCCCCCTTCTCATCATGTTCTAAACTTCCCCTAGGGCTAAGGGTTGATTCTGTAAAGTAGTTGCAAGGATTGCATTGTTTTAGAAATTTTTATGTTCAATAAAATAGACTTCAAGTTTGCTTATTCTGGTTTTCAACATCTTGCAAGAGTATCGGGAGAGCATTGTGAGATTATTCATTTACTTAATATCGAGAGAGTTAAGTATACGAAAGGAATAAGTACGGGTTCTCCAGTTTATGGTTGAACTATCTCGGACCTAGGGATAAGACGAGGTTAAGTGGCTAAGAAAGAATTCAACAACATCGGTGTTCATCCTTCGATTCACGCTGGGAGGTATCATCAAAGACGTGTTTATCGACAGACTTGGACCTAGGGATAGGACAAGGCATAACATGGATTCTTGCCAAGCTTGAAGTATAGAGTTGTGTGATCGCTGCCGCGACAACAACAGACCGCTACCGCCGCAGGTGCTGCCGCGACAGGAGCAATGACAGAACAGGAAGTCCCAGACATTGCAACACCTACACTACTGAGCAAATCAATATCGACATATTCTCTCTATCCTGATTTCTTTAACCCTTTATTTACAGTATTCTTTAGTATTCCCTTACAAACAATTAAAATTATCTTCTTTCTTGTGCAGTAATTCAAGGTTAAGGCTATTTCCAGTCCTTGTGGATTCGACATCCGATACTTTGTGTATCACTTTACTACTTGCGTCGTGTACACTTGCACTCTATTGCGATAGATTCTTTTACACGCAACACTTTCTTAACTCAGTTGAATCCTCAACTAGACTCCCATCATGTATAGATAACTTGCAATTGGTTACTATGGGAGTAGGCAGACTATTTGCATTATCAAACTCATATCGCATCAGTAAATCTAAAATATATTTTTGTTGACTAAGCAGAATATCCACATTGGTTCCATAAAGAACGTCAATCCCCAACAAATACTTAAGAAAGCCAATGTCTTTGAGGGAAAAAATTGCATCAAGTTTGATCACAACATCTTGAATAGCATTAGGGTTGTTACCAGTAATTATGATATCGTCGACATAGACGAAAAGATAGATGACACCAGTAGAATCTTTCCTAACAAAAAGTGAAGCATCTGATCTACTAACTCGAAAACCTGCAAATATCAAGTAATCTCAAAGTTTCTCAAACCATGTTTGTGGGGCTTGTTTGAGCCCATATATAGCTCTGTTCAACTTGCATACCAAAGGAGAAATTCTAGAATTTTGTTGTTCATAGCCAGAAGGTTGTGTCATATACAACTCTTCTAATAAATCACCATTTATACCTAGAAAGTATGGTCCACTTGTCTAAGTTTTCATCCTCTTGACACTGCTAAAGAAAGTATGGTCCTCACTGTAACAGGTTTAACCATTGGACTGAATACTTCATTAAAATCTATCACAGGTTCCTGTAAAAACCCTTTCGCAACGAGACTCGCCTTATACCTAGCAACATTACCATATGAATTTCTCTTGATCTTAAAAATTCATTTACAATTCACAACTTTTTGATTTTCAGGCAAATGAACCAAGTCCCATGTATTGTTCTTCATAAGAGCTTCATATTCAACTTGTGCAACTTCCTTCCAATCTGAACACTTCATGGCTTCTTGTATATTCTTAGGTTCAACCTCTCTAGTAGTCTGAACATGAAACACTTTTGGTTTTCGAATGTCATTCTTGCTACGAGTGACCATCGAATGCCTATTACCTTGGACCCTATCCGTTTTCAATAAGCTTTCACCAGGATCAGTTTCAGTAGGCAAAAACATATCCATAACAGCAACTTGATTATCATCAAGGGATTGTCTTGTTTTTGGACTGAAACAACCACTAGAAGGATTATTAATCACCAATTGTTCGAAATTAGGGCCACCAAAAAATTTTCGACATGCCCCATCAACATGCTGCGCAACCTGACTATCAACAAAGGATGGTCGTGACTCATTATCAGCATGATCATGTATGAACACTTGACCAGAATCGCTCAAAACAGGACCACTATGAGGGCTCTCACATATATTTTGATCACTAGTAACATGTGGATTTTCTTGACCACCATGAGGGCTCTCACACATATTTTGATCACCAGTAACATGTGGAATTTCTTCAAGCAAACTTTTCCCTTCATCACAAGGAGACTCTTGGCTAGTCTTATGAATAACCTGATCAACAACAGGTTGACATCCAAAAGGTTGCGAAGAAGAGGAGCCTACAACAGGTTGATCTGTTGAAGGTTGTAAGCCATGATTGAACCAAGAACATCCTATTGGAGACACAATCAATGACAACCCTTGAGACCAACACTCTTCTAGCATACCCTTGCTGCCATGGTTCTTTTCGACAAAAGGAAACAAATTCTCATCAAACACAACATGCCTGGAGATTACAACCTTACCAAATTCATCCATGTACTTGTACCATATATGCATAGAACTATACCACAAGAAAGTACATTTCTTGGAACTAAAATCCAATTTGTGTTTGTTAAAAGGCCTAAAAATGGAAAACAAGTACAACCAAATACTCTCATACTCAAATAATCTGGTGGTTGATTAAAAAGTAGTTCATAAGGTGATTTTCCTTTCAAAACTTGTGTCGGTAACCTATTTATAAGAAACACAGCTGTAGTAAATGCATAACTCCAAAATTTCAGGGGCAACCCAGCTTAAGCAAGGAGTGTCAGTCCCATCTCCACCACATGTCTATGTTTTCTTATAGCTTTCCCATTATGTTCTGAAGTGTGAGGACAAGAAATTCAATGTTGCACTCTATGTGTAAGTGGTGACGTAATATTGCATGGCAAAAGATTAAGTATTCAATATAAATAAGCAAGTAAAAATAATCCCAAGAATACCTCTTTTACGTGCAAGTATACACGATCATCAAGTAATATAGTAGTAAGTTGAGTACCGTCTCCACATGGATTGCCTATAGGAATTAATTGTCACGATTAATACTTGTGAACTAGAAAATAAAATATGATTTTAATAGATTGAGGCAACGAATGAAGTAAGAAACTAGAAGTAAAATAAGCTAAAGTAAAGTAAAGTAAAGTAAAGTAAAGTAAAGTAAAGTAAAGTAAAGTAAAGTAAAGTAAAGTAAAGTAAAGATTACGATGCTGAATTGATAACACTATGGAAAAATAATGGGTGCAAGAATGATAAAAAAGTTTTGGCAAAGAATGATAAAAAAGTTTTGGCAAAGAATGTCTGAATTTCATGCTAGCAATAACAGTATGGAAAAATAATGGGTGCAAGAATGACAAAAAAGTTTTGGCAAAGAATGTCTGAATTTCATGCTAGCAATGCCGGCTAGTAATAATGTCATGCCTTGGCATTGATTGCCGAGCAGATTCAAAGTTGGCATTGCCTCTCTCGATGGCAATGCACGAAATTAACCATGCAAAAACTCTTATATATCTATAGTGATGTTTTTCATAAATCAATTTGATTAAGCCCCAATCTATACTCCTAAGGGGTAGACTCACTCCCGAAGTAAGTTCATCTACTTGAACATCTTCTCTCGAAACATCTTGCCTTACTATCCAGCAACTGATCGTTGCCACCCAAGTTTGTTAAGATATTGAAGAGCAGCAGGCCAACAATGCCAGCTCTCGCTTGGCAAAGTATTTAGAAAACAGTAATGCCAACTTTCACTTGGCAAGACAGTTAGAAAATAGTAAAGCATGCTAGATAAACAAACAATGTTAGGGCGTTTGAATTATTAACAACTAAACATAAAAGACAACAAAGATAGGTTTGAAATCATTCTGAAACACAGGAAACAAATGCAAAAGATCAACAAGAATTAAAGCGAGGAAGGAGGTCTCTCGATGCAGCCCTTCAATGGATTCCCGATGTCCCATGGAATCTTCAAGCCTTTGATCTTGTTGTCTCCGATTCCCCCTTCTCCATTGTTGCAGACCGCTTCTCAAGTTCAAGCTTTCATCTTTTTCATCGTCTTTTTCTCCTTATTCAATTCATTGTCCTAGTGATGATTGATCTCCTCTTTAAATAGGCTTGCGTAGAAGCCCTAGGATAAGCATTTGCATTTGAAATTTTAATGTGCAAGGGATAAGGCTTGCGATCACCTTATCCTTTGTTTGGAGTGTAAGGCTGATCAAGTGATAAGCTGATAAGGCTAGGACTGACATCATCGTGCTAACGCTGCCTTGGCATCCAAGCTTGGTATGTCTTTGCCAACATAACTTGGCACCACCTTATCCCTTATTTTTCGGAGGTTGATCCAATTGCGATCTTTTAAGAGCCTGATCTTATCCTATTCTTTTTGGTGTTCAACAGCCTCTTGGCATGACATCAAGTTCAATTCTCTGCCAACAAATGCTTGGCACTATCTGGTCCTTCTATGCCAACAACACTTGGCATTCTCCTTGGCGAACCTTACTGTGTTGCTTTCCTGCACCAAAACCTATGCCAAACCTGCGAAATAGCCAACAAAACAACCTTTCATACTGGTATAGATAGAATTCCTAACTCCTTATGTAAATGCATGATTTTAGCATCTTATTGCAACTAAATGTACCTAAAAACAAACAAAAATATTGTAAGATTGGCATGAAAAATAATACTTTTGGAGAGGTAACACACACCCAAACCCAGCTCATTTCTTTTCCTCAAGTAATACAAACAAAGTAAAAATAAAAACTGTGAAAATGTTACCTCGTCAAAATATTGATTGGAATGCCAACAAGCATAATTTGGCTCTATTTTTGTCCTCAGTATCTTAGTGCAGTAATGCCAAGCAGGTAGTAATTCAAGTGCAGCAATATAACTCTAGTAAAGGGCATGAAGAGTGCATAATGTGTAGGCAATATGCATCAAGTATCCTTTTACTACCTTAGTCAATTTTACTACCTAAACTCAGATTTTATTTTTTTCTTTCTGCCAAGGGTTTCTGTTTTTAATAACTTAAGCTTGCTTCGTGACACTATTTAGCGTGAGAGATAAGAGAGAGCATGCCACGAATCTCGACCTTAATCAGACATCACTAAGCTCTCTCTTCAACTCATACCCTAAAGTTTTGGACTTGAGAACTAAAAGGGAGCAAACCACGAAGCCCCAAGTACTTTTTATCCCTACGTAGAGCAGAGTTCATTTTTTTCATTGCCTTGACAGAACATTGCTGCCTTATTTATTTTATTTTACCCTTACATAAATTTTCAATTCTTTTTTTTAAATCTAAGCATAGTTTCAAACAGTCTAAGTTTGCTAGGGAACTAGATACATATCATGTGTTAAGTGAAAGTTCAATTCCCTAAACTAGAGATCAATTGCTAAGAAGTTCCTGACATACTACCCTGCTGGTATGACATGACAAATAAAGATTAAAATATCCTCATTGGACAAAAACCTAGATCAAATTAAACTTCCCTACCAAATGTTAAAATCCTTCAAAATCAAATTGAGGCAAAATCTTTTTTTAACAGTTTGGTATGCAACTATCTTATATGACCTACATGGCATGGCAACAAAAAATTTAAACATGAAATGCACAGCATGACATAAATGTAATGTGAGGAAACACACACCCCAAACCCAAGATGTGCATTATCCTCAAAGCATGAAAACAACACATATATACAAATAAAATAGAAAAATAAAATGCATGAACATGTAAATGCAATGTAATGAAATGTAAAGGAGTTTAGGAAGAAGATGACTCCCCTTCGAATGATTCTTCTTGTGTGACACGAGTCTTCGTCTTGACAAAGCTTCCACGACCAGGGGCTTTGTATTTCATTCTTGACATGGCTGGTTTTGTGGAAGTAGAGGCTCCAACATCTTAGAGAACTTCCTTCACAATCTTGACAGGTTTGAACGCGGCATGGGCGTCAAATGGCATTGGATTGTGCTGGCACATAAGGCGTTATGGCAGACTTAGCTTTGGTTTCCTTGAGTTCAACTAGAGAGTCAACAGATTCAACATGAACAAGAGATAATGGGACTACGCCATCAAATGGAATACGAGCTGACTGAAGACTGGCTAGCATGACATCTTTGGAAAGGAGGTCGGCAGGGAACTCAAGAAATGCTGACAGTGTATGAGCGATTATGCCTTCAAGTGTTTTCTTCATGGCACAATCCTTGGCATGAACATTCGGCCTTCTCCAACTTCTAGAGGATAATATTCTGGCGTTGATACATCTGGGAGAGTAATACCACAACATCATCTGACAATTGAGTTGTCTATTTAGCCTTGGGTGTCTTGACATCAGAACTCGGCATGGTCACTTGGCATAATTTCTTGTGCTAAAAATCAAAGAAACATTTCAAAACAGAAAAAGAAATAAAACGGAAAACTAAAAATTTAAAAATGAGATACCTAAGTACTGAAAAGAAAATAACTCTCCTAAACTATTTACAAGGATCATACTGGGTTGGAAAAACGTTACTAAATAATTGCAAGGGGAATGGTCTCCTTGCCATTAACCCAATTTCCTTCCAGTAGTACTTCAGTCCTTGGCCCTTTTTTTGGCGGATGGTAGGTTGTGGCAATATTTGGTTTGAATAACCAACATAGAAAGCCGAAGAATTTCTTACGTTTGAGTACACCGAACTCTAGATTGCACAATGAAAGAGAATATTTTCCTATAGTGGTTTTGAATAACCACCTTAGAAAACTGAAGTATCTCTTTGTTGTAGGTATTGAGAACCTTTGATCAAATTTAGCACCCCAGTAGTGCTTAGGCTCTGCTGCTTCTTTCTCCTTTGATGCCGAGGCATGTTTGAGGTGACTTGGCTATTGTTTCATTCCAAGTTCGACAGCTCCTCACTAGATAGCTTCAGTGGTCCAATCTCTCTGCCAGCCAACTCAAGTGGCTTAGATCTATCAAAATAAGTTATGACCTTATCCAACAAGGTCAGTGTTGCTTGCGTGCGATGTATTATAAATGATACGCAAATAGTGCAAGTATACACGTCGAACAAGTAATAAAGTGATGAGTGAGTATCGTCTCCACAGGGATTGGAGATGTTTTTAGGCGAGCTTAAGAATGTTGTGGCAATTTTAGTCAAAGAGATGAATGTTGTAGCAAATCAGAGCGTAGATATGAATGTGACGGCAAATAAAGATAAAAGATAGCGAGCTAGAATCAGATAGACAAATAGGTCCTCTTATGCGTACGAAACTCTCTTGGGAATTACTGGCTGGGCTATCAGTTTTACCTATGTTTTACCTCTCTACTAGGGTTTACCTCTCTAACTTAGTCTATGCTCGGCATGATTTACTTAAGGTGTCCTAAACTATATCTAGCCCGGAACTGGGTGCAGGAAATGTTACAGCAGTACCTCTCAGCGTGAACTTTAACACTCCCCTACCCTTAAAGGTCTATCCCTCTTAGCCGTTAAAACCCAACACTTATCTCTAAGGTGGATTAGAGTTGTGCCTCTCAGCATCCAACTCCACTGTCTATACAGGTTAAGGAAAGCTCTCTCGACCACTAACCTCAACTAACACCTAAGGAAAGGCCAACTCTCGAGGGCTCTTACAACCCTAAGCATATAACAACATAGACAAAGCATAGATACAAGCAAGAGATAAATAAACATTCATAAAAGAGAATAAAACATAGTTCATCCAACAGCCCTAGCCACCTAAATCAGTTCATGGCTGGGCAAATATTCTAAGTATCTTCGTTCATACAACCCATTTTTCTAGATATAAAATAAATTCTAAAGCAACACAAAGGGAAGAGAAGAACTCCCAATCCGTGATGGACTTGCAACGCCACGAACTGCCCTAGGCTTACCGCCTCGTCTCAAGGTCGGCAAGGTCAGACCCTTGGAGCTTCTACGATGGAGGACACCAAGTGGTGGTGGATGAAGAAGAAGAAAGGAGCCGCCTTTAGCTTTCTCTCCCTAGCCCTTTTTGTTACCTTTTCACTCTCTCCCCTAAATGAAGGTCTTGTGTCCTTTATATATTGGGGGCTCCTAGGGTTTTGTGCCCTAATGATTCTTTGGAGTCCTGGGAATATTCTCTATGCATGTGGGGCACAACCAGAAAAAAGGGGGTTCACACATGTGGGCGATCAGCTTGTGTGCGTCACTTTGTCGTTTTCTACGCCCAGAATTGCTATCCAGTTTGCTATAGCATTTTTCCTTCCTTGACTTGCTTCAGCATCAGCCTGCACAACACCATACCAGCAAATACCCTTCAAGCAGCATCTAATCTCATGAAATAAAGCCAAACCACTAACAAATAAAGATACATGCAACTATATGCTCTAAATGCACCTACATGCTATGAAATGACCCCGAGAACAGACAAATTAAGCTAAAATGTGTAAAATATAAGCATTTTGACAAGTCATCACACCCCCAAACTTAAGCTATTGCTTGTCCTCAACCAATGAATAGAAAGAAACAAAGGAAATGTTGTGGCAAGAATTTAGCTCGAGACAGATGCTATGGCAAAATTTCAACCCTCAGAAAAGTAAGGCTTTAATATTTAAGACACAATTGAGATTTTAAGAATGATTTCCTAGGGTGAGATCCTTTGTTAGTATGTGCGTGATTGCGTACAATATAGGCTTAATAGTGCTAGAAAAATTTCTTAATAGAACCCAAGTTCATCCTAGTGTTTGAACTACTTTAGCTTAAAATTTTACTCCATAAGTGAACTGTTTTTAAGAGGGTGTCAGCTCATCACAACTACCATCCCTCACTCTAGATAAGTAGGGAGCAAACCTCCCATCCCCGAGCTAGTAGGTAGAGTCATTCTGTGACAACTTTCATTCACTCATTTGACGTTGCTGCCATTTATTTAAGTTTGATTTCCAGGCAGTGCAACTCAAAGCGAAGTGTCCCTCTAAAATATGTCATAGCATTTATTCACAGTTTGCTATATTCTATTAGGCACATGGGAGATTAGCTAAGCTCTCTCTTTTTTTAAATAAACTCATTTCAGTTCAATTTCACAAACATAAGCATAAGTCCGACAAAAAAATTCTCTAACACCTTCAAACCTAAAAAGCATACAATCGTGTATCAAAACAAAGATTAAGCATCAAACCTTAGAATTTATTCTAGCAATCTCAATAGTCATACATCAATCCATATCCATGAAAATATATTCATCATTGGGTGTCATTAACTTATTCATACAGCTGTCAATGAGCTAAACAAAATGCCATAGCAAAATATTTGTTTCTACCTATTAATGAAATGCAAATGCCTAACTAAAGGGCACTAAAACCCCCAAACTTAAAGAGTGCAGTTTCCTCAATACAACAAAATAAAATGATATGCAACTAACTAAATGCAATGCAAGGTTAAGAAGTACCTCACTTCTTGGCGGCGGTGGTCTTCGTGGCTTTGTGCTTGACTTCAGAAGACTTAAAGGAGGCGGTCGGCGGGTCAGCCTCGTCTTGCTTCGGTGGAGGGGTCTGTTCTTGTTCAACTGGTGTTTCTTGGTTGGTGGAACTTGTTTCGGATTCGTTTCCCTCGGCTGGTGTACTCCAAACTCGTCCGAAAGTGCGCTTGCTTCTTGTTCTCATCGACGGGCTAGTGCTCTGAGTTTGGGCTGGTGATTGCACTAGCATAGAATGTGCAAACTCATCATCCTCTGATCCAACTGTCACTAGGTTGACAGGCTCAACGGATGGTTCTTTTGCTGGGGCAACTTTGGTAGGTTTTGTTGTTCTCTTTCTTTTCCTGGGTAGCGAGCTTGTTGTAGTATCGGTGTCATAGTTCTGGGAGGAAGGCTGAGTAGTAGTGGGGCTCTTGTTGGGGACTGACGTCTTCTGGGTGCTGGGAGGAGGTTCCTTCACGTGGGCATTTAGAGATTCTGGAAAGGCTGGGAAGTCTATGCTGATATGGGGTAGGATCTCCTTGAAGTGGTCATTCATAAAAGCATCTCTCTTCTTAACATACCCATAGAAAACGGCCTGGTCTTCACGCATCTTGTCCACATCCTCTCGGAGACGATTTGTTGAGGCAACTAGGGCAGTAATTCTTGCTGCAGCAAATGTTTTCGCACCTCCAGCTAGTGTCTCTGCTGGAGTATCCTCATCATATCCCTTGATAGAGGAGACCATTTCAGGTGTGATAGTAGGACCTTTCCCTAAGTTTTTCGCATCAGCCATAGGATTTTAGAACACTACTTTCTCTCGATAGAGGGCCATGACGAGGTTGGGAAAGATGAGTGGACTGGACTTCCTTTTCAAACAAGCATAAACCTCATCCACAATGATCTTTCCTACGTCGATGGACCGGCCATTGAGAATAGAATGAAGGAGTAGGAGCCTTGGAACGTTCATCGTTGTCGTGTGAGAAGTAAGCATAAGCCTATTCTTGACAAAGTGGATCCAAAGTTTTGCCTCTGGCTTGAGTCGCGCACGCTCCACTACTTTGCTTGATGCGTCTAAGTTGGTGCCTTCAAAGCAAAAGTCTTTGAGCACTTCCTTCACAGTTTGTGGGTCGGCGTTCTCGGCAAAGGGTGTGTGGTGATCCTCTGAATTTTTCAAACCGAAGAACTTGTTGATCTTGGCTACAGTGAACTTGATTTGGTCTCTACGCACATAGACACCGGACTGTGTAGGACTAGTCAGATGGGCATAGAACTCTTGAACAATGATTATGCAAAAGTTGTCGGTGAGGAATAAAGGTAGCTCATTTGTGGTTTGCTACAATATCCAAGATGTCCTTCTCAAACCCTTGTTCTCCTTCAGTGGGAAACTTGAAGCCTTGCTCTGGTAGCAACTTCTGATCTTGCAGACCTTGGAATCTTTCCTGGGCCTTGTCGTCTAAAAATTTCTTAATGACCACAAGCTTGGGTTGGCTACTACCAGATGCACCTTTTGCTCGCTTGCAACGCACCGTTGTTAGGCAAAAAGAGGGTGAAGGTTTGTGAGATATGGGAGAAAGGTTTTGGTTAGGGTTTTTGAGTTTTGAGCGGGTTGGAGAAGATGAAGTGTGAGGGTCTTTTGGTTTACTTTGTTTCGATGTGATGAGAGAGGAAAGTATTGGGAGTTGAGGGGAGGTAACTGACATGAATTAAAAGAGAGAGAGTCTTGGGGGTTTTGGGCGGCGTGTATGAGGTAAGGACAAAAGGGGTTTTAAATGAAATGGTGAAAAGTAAGAAAGAGAAAATACCTAGGTAATAATTACTAGGGTTCTCTTTAAATGAAAAAGGTGAAGAGGTTAATTAATTCCCCCTCTTTTTGCTCTTTTTGAGCCGACTTCCTCTGATGTTGGAAAAGCTTGATTGCTTATTCCTTATACCCTTATAAAACAAAGGACTGATATGCCGTTGCACCCTGACCTGCCATCTGTGTCCTTGGGGTGCTCAGATGCAAACAAACAAACCTGACATTAAGGTATAATAGAACAAACAGAAAAATGGGATTAAAAACCTAGAGTACGAAATAAAATAAAGATTAAACTACGTTATTTATGAACACGAAAACACAAAATGTTGTAGCAAAATATAAAAGAGAAGGAGGTGGTGCAAACGCTTAAGCATCTTGGAGGATGAAGAATGATTTGTCACGCAGGACTAGGGCTCCATTGTACAACTTCAGACGCTGTCCATTGACTTTAAATACCGTGTCATCATCAAGCTTTTTAATGTCCACCGCACAATGGGCATAGACCTTGTGAACTAGGAAAGGTCCTGACCATCGTGACTTCAGTTTGCCTCGGAAAAGCTTAAGTCTAGAGTTATAAAGGAGCACTTGTTCCCCTTATGAGAAATGTCGTGGCAAAAGATGTTTGTCGTTCCATTTCTTTGTTTTCTCCTTGTATAGGTGGGCATTCTCATAGGCGTGCGATCTGAACTCTTCCATCTCATTTAGCTGTAACAGCCTTCTTTCTCCAGCCAATTGTGCATCCATGTTAAGCTTCTTAATAGCCCAATAGGCTTTGTGCTCAAGTTCAACAAGTAGATGACAAGCTTTCCCATAAACAAGCTTGAATGGTGACATTCCCAATGGTGTTTTGTAGGCAGTACGGTAGGCCCAAAGAGCTTCATCAAGCTTAGGAGACCAATCCTTCCTTTTTGGGTTAACCACTTTTTTCAAGAATTTGCTTGATTTCTCTATTCAAGACTTTACATTGACCATTAGTTTGAGGATGATATGTTGTAGCAACCCTATGCCTCACACCATACCTCTATAATGCTTTAGCAATTAGCTTGTTGTCAAAGTGGGTTCCTTCATCACTGATTATTGCTCTTGGTGCTCCAAATCTCGTGAAGATATTCATGTGAAAGAACTTCATGGCGGTCTTGGAATCATTCCTTGGAGTGGCAACTGCTTCAATCCATTTAGAGACATAATCCACAACCAAAAGAATGTATAAATCTCCATAAGATGAGGGAAATGGTCCCATGAAGTCTATTCCCCATACATCAAAGAGTTCAACTTCCAAGATTCCTTGCAAAGGCATTTCATGCCTCCTAGAAATGTTACCCGTCCTTTGGCAACGATCACATGATTGACAAAATGCTTGCGCATCCTTGAAGAGAGTGGGCCAATAGAATCCCGACTGTAGAACCTTTGCAGCAGTCCTAGCTCCTCCAAAATGTCCACCACAAGGAGATGAATGACAATGGAAAAGTATCTCCTTGTGCTCTTCTTCGAGGACACACCTTCTAATGATCTGGTCAGTACTTTTCTTGAACAAATATGGTTCATCCCAAAAATAGGATCTCGCGTCATGCCTGAATTTTCATTGTCACTATCTATTCAAAACAAGAGACAAAATACCACTAACGAGAAAGTTAACAATATCAGCATACCATGGAATTGCTGCAGCATGTAGTATTTTCTCATCAGGGAATTCCTCCTTAATTTCCATTTCATTATGCTTTTCACTCTTGTTTTCTAGCCTAAAAAGATGGTTGGCTACTTGGTTTTCACGCCCTTTTCTATCCCTAACTTTCAAATCAAATTCATGCAAGAGTAATATCCACATAATAAGTCTAGGTTTAGCATCTTTTTTGGTCACTAAGTATTTAATAGCCGAGTGATCGGTGTGAACAACGACTTTAGTGCCTTTAGATATGACCTAAACTTATCAAAGGCAAATACAACAGCCAACAATTCTTTTTCAGTCGTAATGTAATTAATTTGTGCATCATTCAATGTGCGACTAGCATAATAAATAACATGAAAGAGTTTACCTCGGCGTTGTCCAAGAGCTGCTCCTATTGCGTAGTCACTTGCGTCACACATCAACTCAAAAGGTGAGCTCCAATCAGGGGGGACAACAACAAGTGCTGAAGTAAGTTTCTTCTTTAGTTCTTCGAAAGCGCTGAGGCATTTTTCATCGAATATGAAGGGTTTATTTTGCAGTAGCAAATTACACAGTGGCTTGGAAATCTTGGAGAAGTCCTTGATGAACCTTCTATAGAAGCCAGCATGGCCCAAAAAACTCCTGATGCTCTTCACATTGGTGGGAGGAGGCAGCTTCTCAATAACCTCAATCTTTGCTCTATCCACCTCAATACCATTCTTCAATATCTTGTGACCCAAAATCGTTCCTTTGGTTACCATAAAATGACATTTTCCCAATTAAGCACCAAATCAGCTTCTTCACATCGCTTTAGCACTTTGGCCAGATTTCCCAGGCATGAATCGAAATCTTCCCAGAGACTGAAAAATCATCCATGAAGACTTCTAGAAATTCCTCAACCATATCTGAGAAAATAGCTAGCATACACCTCTGAAAAGTTGCTGGGGCATTGCAGAGCCCAAAAGGCATTCTTCTGAAAGCATAGGTTCCATAGGGACATGTGAATGTTGTCTTTTCTTGGTCCTCAGGTGCTATAACAATCTAATTGTATCCCGAGTATCCGTTAAGGAAACAATAGAATGCTTTGCCTACCAATCTATCTAGCATTTGATCGATGAATGGGAGAGGCAAATGGTCTTTCTTGGTCGCTTTGTTAAGCTTCCTATAGTCCATGAAAATCCTTCATCCCATTACCATCCTTGTTGGTAACAATTCATTCTCATCATTACTCACCACGGTGATGCCTCCCTTCTTAGGCACACATTGGACTGGACTAACCCATGAGCTGTTCAATATGGGGTAGACTACACTAGCGCCAAGCCACTTGATTATCTCTTTCATCACCACCTTCTTTATGATGGGGTTGAGCCTTCCTTGGGGTTTAATGGAATTGTTGTGAGAATCATCAAGCAAAATTTTGTGCATGCAAATAGTAGGGCTAATCCCCTTTAAGTCAGCCATAGTCCTACCTAAAGCTCTTTTATGTTGCGATAACATATGTATCAAACTAGCTTCTTGCTTAGGTGTAAGACTAGATGAAATTATCATAGTAAAAGTTTCATTACTACCCAAATAAGCATATTTAAGATGAGATGGTAAGGGCTTTAACTCTAATGTTGGAGTATGCTCAAGTGAAGGTTTAGGAGGAATAAATTCTAAAAAATCAAGAGGTTCAAAGTGCGTACCTGGTTTGGCTTTGAGCAGGCTCGATTACTCCACCTTCTCAGATAATTCCTCGAATTCCTTATACTCGATCTCGCAATCCTTCATATTGTCATCATCTTGGATCTGCTCATATTCATCCATTTCTAAAATATTGCTGAAGCAAGAGTCTGCAGTCTCCCTTTTTGCTGTAGCATCCATGTACTGACACTTTTTGTATTCATCCACATATTTGAGAGTGTTGAAGACATTGATTGTCACCTCTTGATCAACCACCATCATGGTAAATTTACCCTTTTCACAGTCTATCAAAATTCTATCGGTTGCTAGAAATGGCCGCCCCAAGATAATGGGTGTGTTATCATCCGCCTCACAATCAAGGATAAGGAAGTCAACTGGAAAGATGAACCTTTCCACCTTTACTACCACATCTTCTACTCTTCCTTCCGGGCGTACATAAGATCGGTCGGCTAATTGCAAGATAACTGTAGTTGGCCTTACACCTCCTATGTCGAGCTTCATGAAGACTGACTTTGGCATGAGATTTACACTAGATCCAAGGTTACACAAGGCTTTTCCCACACAGTTATCACCTATTGAACACTGTATAATAAAGCTGTCAGGATCCTGTCTCTTAGGAGGCAATTTGCTCTACACAGAATAACATTCATTTGTTGTAGCAATTGTCGTATGCCGCTCAACCTTTCTTTTCTTGGTGACGATGTCCTTGAGAAACTTAGCGTAAGTGGGCATCTGATCAATGGCTTCTAAGAATGGGACCTTAATATGCAGCTGGTCTAAAACATCCACGAATTTCCTAAACTAGAGGTTCTCGTTTTGTTTCTTCAATCGTTGAGGAAAGGGAGGTGGGGGTCTAATTTCTTCCTCTATCGATGCATGTTTCTCTTTTGCCGTAGCATTTCCCTATCATCAATAGTTTCATTCACCAAATCCCCGTCCTTCTCTTTCTCACAGGATGTTTCATCTTTCAAATCTGGTTCCTCTTGCACTTCTTTAGAAGCAGAGTCTTCTTTCTTGTTCCCCCTAAACTTATCTTCAGTGTTAAGCTGGGTACCACTTCTCAATGTGAGAGCACTGCATTGCTCTTTTCCATGCTTTTTAGTGACTTCAGTATCACTAGGCAGATTTCCTTGAGGTCTCACATGTAATGCTTGAGCAATTTGACCAACTTGCGTTTCCAACGATCGCAATGATGAACTATGACTTTGCAACAAGGCTCCTTGATTTTTGATGGTCATAGAATGATCTTGAAGCAATGTATTAGTAGATGAAATAAATTCCTTCGTGGATGTCATGAATTCCTTGAGTGTTACTTCCAATGAATTGTTGTTTGATGAAGATGCAAAACCCTTGTTGTTTTGCCACGTCATATTCTGCCGTGGTCCGTGTGATTCTCCCAGATTCTGCTGATTTACGTTCGCATAACTGCTATTTCCTTGATTTCCCTAAGAGAGATTAGGATGTTGACGCCATCCAGCATTATAGGTGTTCGAGTAGGGATTGTTATTCCGATTGGAATTCCCTACATAGTTAGCAGATTCTTGGCTGTTCGGACACTCGCTCAAGTGGTGGTTTCCATTGCAACGAAGGCAAGTTGATGCCACTTTTACTTCCTTCACCTCACTAGGCTTTTGGAGATTCTTTAGCATGGTCATGATAGCAGTCAATTGGGCTGCTACTGAGGCATCCACATCCGTATCACGTGATACTTGAGTTTTCCTCCCCATTCCAAGTCTTGATGAGGGAAATTGATAATCGTTGTTGGCTATTCTATCAAGGATGCCAAAGGCTTCCTCGAGTGACTTGTCTAGCAATGTCCCATTTGCTGAGGCATCTAGCAACATTCTGGTGAGAGCATTAACATCATTGTAGAACATAACCGCTTGTGTCCAATCATGGAAACCGTGATTAGTGCACTTGCGCAGTAATCCCCTAAATCTGTCCCAACACTCATACATTGATTCGTCATCAGACTGACGAAAGGATGCAATATCGTTCCTCAACTGAGTGTTCCTATTTGGTGGATTATACCGCAGCAAAAAGCTCTTGCACAAATCTGTCCATGTTTCCAATGATCCGGCTGACACACCACTTAACCACTTTCGTGCTCGATCACGCAAAGAATAAGGAAAGAGTTTGAGTTTCAACACATCCTCGTGCACCCCTTGTTGACGGAAAGAGTCACATACTTCCAAGAAAGCACGGATGTGTTGTCTAGCATCTTCATGAGGCAAGCCTCCAAACTGACCAATTGAGTTCAACATGTTGAACATGACAGGTTTAAGCTCAAAGTGGGCTGCCTGAATTTCGGGAGCAATAATCCTTGGATTAAGATCATCCAAGACATGATTTAGGTGATCTCTAATAGCTCTGGGTCTTGCTGGAGCATTTTGACCCTGGTCTCCAATTACTGCAACAGGTTCCCCTAGATTCTGAGCTTCGTTCATGATTCTAATAGCTTCTTGTATACGTCTCTGCTCACGATGTTTCCTTCGGCGCATGCAATAGCACAATACCTAAAAAGACAAACAAAAACAAGCTAAGAAAAAAATATACACAAATAGAAACAAAAGCAAAATAAACTAGTGCAAAGACTAAACCAAAAACAACCAATTGCCAATCCCCGGCAACGGCGCCAAAAACTTGTTGCTTGCGTGAGATGTACTATAAATGATACACAAATAGTGCAAGTATACACGTCGAACAAGTAATAAAGTGATGAGTGAGTATCGTCTCCACAGGGATTGTAGGTGTTTTTAGGCAAGCTTAATCACTCAAGTGTCACGAAATGTAAATGAAGAATGTTGTGGAAATTTTAGTCAAAGATATGAATGTTGTAGCAAATCAGAGCAAAGATATGAATGCGATAGCAAATAAAGATAAAAGATAGTGAGCTAGAATCAGATAGACAAACAGATCCTCTTACACGTGTGAAACTCTCTTGGGAATTACTGGCTGGGCTATCAGGTTTACCTATGTTTTACCTCTCTACTAGGGTTTACCTCTCTAACTTAGTCTATGCTTGACATGATTTACTTAAGGTGTCCTTAACCATCTCTAGCCAGGAACTTGGAGCAGGAAATGCTACAACAATACCTCTCAGCGTGAACTCTAACACTCCCCTACCCTTAAAGGTCTATCCCTCTTAGCTGTTGAAACCCAACACTTATCTCTAAGGTGGATTAGAGATGTGCCTCTCAGCATCCAACTCCATTCTATGCAGGTTATGGAAAGCTCTCTCGACCACTAACCTCAACTAACACATAAGGAAAGGCCAACTCTCGAGGGCTCTTACAACACTAAGCATATAACAACATAGACAAAGCATAGATGCGAGCAAGAGATAAATAAACATTAATAAAAGAGAATAAAACAGAGTTCATCCAACAGCCCTAGCCACCTAAATCAGTTCATGGCTGGGAAAATATTCAAAGTATCTTCGTTCATACAACCCATTTTTTCAGATATAAAATAAATGCTAAAGCAACAGAAAGGGAAGAGAAGAACTCCCAATCCGTGATGACTTTCAGCGCCACGAACCGCCCTAGGCTTGCCGCCTCGTCTCAAGGTCAGACCCTTGGATCTTCTACGATGGAGGACACCAAGTGGTGGTGGAAGAAGAAGAAGAAATGAGCCACCTTTACCTTTCTCTCCCTAGCCCTTTTTGTTACCTTTTCACAATCTCCCCTAAATGAGGATCTTGTGTCCTTTATATAGTGGGGGCTCCTATGGTTTTGTGCCCTAATGATTCTTTGGAGTTCTGGGAATATTCCCTATGCATGTGGGGCACAACCAGACAAAAGGGGGTTCACACATGTGGGTGATCAGCTTGCGTGCATTACTTTGTCGTTTTCTACGCCCAGAATTGCTATCCAATTTGCTATAGCATTTTTCCTTCCTTGACTTGCTTCAGCATCAGCCTGCACAACATCATACCAGCAAATACCCTTCAAACAGCATCTAATCTCATGAAATAAAGCCAAACACCAACAAATAAAGATACATGCAACTATATGCTCTAAATGCACCTACATGCTATGAAATGGCCTCGAGAACAAAAAAATACTTAAGCTAAAAGGTGTAAAATATAAGCATTTTGACAAGTCATCAGTCGGCTCTTCAGACTCCTCATTCAACTTCTCCTCGTCATCCAGTTCTCCGATATCATCATCAGTGCACTAGCAAAGTTGTGACATGTCCTCATCGAAAATAGGTTCCATGATTTCGACATCTTGGAATTCCTCGGGTTCATCTGCACACTCGAAAGCTTTGAAAACGTCAACAATAGTACATGCTTGTTTTACCAAGGTAGGGTTGGCAAATGATGGCTCAACTAGTTTTACCAAGGTGGTGCTAGCATCCGACTACTGTCTGGCATTGGATAGCAGTCTGGCATCAGATAATGGTATGTCATCATCAACCTCTGCCCCTTCCTTCGATACTTCGTTGGGTTCACCTACTGGCACTGATTTATTCTCACGGCAAACAATTGGATCTTTTCCATGCATTAAAATCTTGACTTCTTTGCCACTTAGGAGAGTATCAGCTTGGCATTGTTCTCTCTTTTTTTGCCGAGCATCCTCTGTGTCACTTGGCAGAGTCCCTGAAGGTCTGGCAATAAGTACACTGGTAATTTGTTCTATCTGAACTTCCAAGTTCCTCATGGACGCTGCTAGACTTTGAATGGTGGCATCGTTATGCTCCATATAATCAATCAGGCTTTTCTCATTGGAAGATCTTTGCACTGGCAGTAGATTATTCTGGGCTCTATGTGGCATTGCATTCCGATTGAATCCTAGCATGGCATTATTGTTCTGTCGTTGGGCATTGTATTGGTCACCGCTTTGATTCACCCAAGGAAAGTTTGGATGTTGCTTCCAACCTGTGTTATAAGTATTGCAATGTTGGTTAAAATTTTGATTAAAATTACCAACATAATTTACCGATTTAGGTTTGGCATGACAAGCATCCACATGATGATCCTCTCCACATATAGTGAAAAATGGTTCTAATGCCTTGACTTCTTGGGGTTCATTACTCTTTTGCAAAGTTTTCACAATGCTAGTGAGATTGGAAATTTGAGCGTTAATGGATGTTAGTGCATCAAACTCCGATTTTCCAACTATATTTGTCCCTGTCCGTAGTTTGGCAGTAGGATACTGAAAATCGTTGGCAACAATCCTTTCAAGGATGTCATACGCCTCCGTGTATTTCTTGTCTAGTAATGAACTGTTTGTCGAAGCATCTACAAAGGTCCTGGCATGATCATTGAGTCTGATGTAAAAAAATCTCTATTTGGGTCCAAGTAGGGAATCCATGCATGGGACATCTTCTCAAAAGGTCTTTGAATCGCTCCTAAGTATCGTAGAAAATCACATTATCAGCTTGCCTAAAGGTAATGATTTCATATTGCAACTTGGCATTAATTCTAGGTGACTGGAATTTCAGCAGAAACTTCTGGCATAATTTTGCCCACGTAGTGACTGAACCTGGTGGCAATGAATTTAGCCACAATTTTGCCTTATCTCGTAAGGAAAATGAAAAGAGCTTCAACCTTATTGTCTCTCACTCACACCATGCTGGAGAAATAGTTGGCAAACCTCCATGAATTACTTCAAATGTTGTATTAGGTCTCCATTAGGTGATCCATCAAATTGACCTACATCCATTAGCAATCGAATCCTTATCGGTTTAAGCTTAAAGTAAGCCATATTTACCTCTGACTTGATCAGTGCTGGCATCAAATCATCTATAGTGGGTGCTAGTTGTTCTCTTATAGATCGTTCTTTAGGTATCTAAGTAGCAATAATATGAGCTGGCGGTATAGCTGCAAGTCTTGTTGGCATCTCCTGGTCATTGGCATTATTTATGGCACTATCTAACTCACCATTTCCGTCCAACATCTCTTGGTTATTGGCATTGATTATGGCACTGTCTAGCTCACCATTGTCGTCACGAGCCTTTTCTCGACGTTCTCTTCTTAACCTACGTAGGGTTGGGTCATCTTGTAAATCCTTCTTCATAGTGTTGCTCCTGTATATATACCAAACAAAAAAATAAAAACAAGTAAAAATCAAAACAATCAGTTCAGTTGCAATCATCGGCAACGGTGCCAAAAACTTGTTGACGTAATATTACATGACAAAAGATTAAGTATTCAATGTAAATAAGCAAGTAAAAACAATGCCAAGAATACATCTTTTACGTGCAAGTATACACAGTCAACAAGTAATATAGTAGTAAGTTGAGTATCGTCTCCACATGGATTGCCTATAGGAATTAATTGCCAGAACTAGAAAATAAAAGATGATTGTAATAGATTGAGGCAACGAATGAAGTAAGAGACTAGAAGTAAAATAAGCTAAAGTAAAGTAAAGATTACGGTGATGAATTGATAACAGTCTGGCAAACAATGGGTGCAAGAATGATAACAAAGTTTTGGCAAAGAATGTCTGAATTTCATGCTAGCAATGTCGACTAGTAATAATGTCATGCCTTGGCATTGATTGCCAAGCATATTCAAAGTTGGCATTGCTTCTCTCGATGGCAATGCGTGAAATTAACCATGCAAAAACTCACATATCTCTACAGTGATGTTTTTCATAAATCAATTTGATTAAGTCCCAATCTATACTCCTAAGGGGTAGACTCACTCCCGAAGTAAGTTCATCTACTTGAATATCTTCTCTCGAAGCATCTCGTGTTAGTATCCAACAACTGATCGTTGCCACCCAAGTTTGTTAAGATATTCAGAAGCAATAGGCCAAAAATGCCAGCTCTCGCTTGGCAAAGTATTTTAAAAAATAATGCCAGCTTTCGCTTGGGAAGACAATTAGAAAATAGTAAAGCATGCCAGATAAACGAACAATGCCAAAGCGTTTGAATTATTAACAACTAAACATAAAACACAGCAAAGATAGATTTGAAAACATTCTTAAACACATGAAAGAAATAAAAAAGATCAACAAGAATTAAAGCGAGGAAGGAGGTCTCTCGATGAGCCCTTCAATGGATTCCCGATGTTCCATGGAATCTTCAAGCCTTTGATCTTGTTGTCTCCGATTCCCCATTCTCCATTGTTGCAGACCACCTCTCAAGTTCAAGCCTTCATATTTTTCATCATATTTTTCTTTTTCTTCAATTCGTTGTCCTAGCGATGATCGATCTCCTCTTTAAATAGGCTTACGTAGAAGCCCTAGGATAACCCTTTGCATTTGAAATTTGAATGCGCAAGGGATAAGGCTTGCGATCACCTTATCATTTGTTTGGAGTGCAAGGCTAATCATGTGATAAGCTGATAAGGCTAGGGCTGATGTCATCATGCCGACACTGCCTTGGCATCCAAGCTTGGCATGTCTTTTTCAACATAACTTGGCACCACCTTATCCCTTATTTTTTCGGAGGTTGATCCAATTACGATCTTTCAGGAGCCTGATCTTATCCTATTTTTTCAGGGTTCAACAACCTATTGGCATGGCATCAAGTTCACTTCTCTGCCAACAAGTTCTTAGCACTGTCTGATGCTTCTATGCCAACAACACTTGACATTCTCCTTGGCAAACCTTAATGTATTGCTTTCTTGCACCGAAACCTATGCCAAACCTGCGAAATAGCCAACAAAACAACATTTCATATTGTATAGATAGAATTCCTAACTCCTTATGTAAATGCATGATTTTAACATCCTAATGCAACTAAATGTACCTAAAAACAAGCGAAAAGATTGTAAGATTGGCATAAAAAACAGTACTTTTGGAGAGGTAATAATAAGCAGCCAATTTGCCAGCCCTTAATACTCAGTTCCACCATCAGTCTGAAGAGTTTTGATTTTACAACCAAACTGAACTTCCACCAATTTGTAGAAATTAAGAAAGCATTGTGCTACCTCAAATTTTCTTTTTAACAGATACAACCAGGTGTGTCTACTATAGACATCAATGAAGGAAACATAATATGTAAATCCACTGGAATTAACAGGGGCAGGTCCTCAAAGATCAGACACAACTAAGGAAAAAGGTTCTTTATATTCAGTTTTAGACTTACAAAAAGAAAGTTTGTGAGCGTTCCCTTGTAAACAAGCAGCACACAAGTGAGACAATTTATTTTCTTGAAAGTGTAAACTACAGGAATTCAAAACAGTCTTGAGTATACCATCAGAGGGATGGTCAAGCCTATTATGCCACAAACTAAACAAACTGGAATGCAGATTATCTGAACTGTGAGTGACAACAAAAACAACACCATGAGACTTATTGACAACAAATTTGTTGAAGACAGACAAGTCAGAGAAAGGTAACAGCTGATAGAGACCATAAGGAGTGAGCCTCCCTTCTAGAAGGATCTTCTGAGTCTTGGGGTCCTTAATTTAACAACAATCAGCGTGAAATTCCATAACAACATTATTATCTTTAAGTAATTGTGAAACAAACAACAAATTCTTTCTTATTTTTGGCACATGTAGAAGATTTTACAACATAAGAGGCTTGGAAGAAGTGTATAGAAGACCTTGACCAACATAAGCAATATCGATACCATCAGCATTACCCATAACCAACTTATTGTTACCTGTGAAAGCAGACCCTCCTTGAAGATTGGACTGATCATGTGTGATATGGTAGGTGGCACCAGAATCAGGGTACCACGACCTATCAGCAGAGGATGACCAGTTTGAGGACGTAGAAGCAAAGGAAACAGGGGCTATAGAAGCTGATGTATGTGGAAAAACAATACCTACAAAAGGAGAGAAAGAGTTCCCAATAAATTGGGATGAAGAACTCCCAGTGAATTGTGTTGGCATCGACGCATTATAAAAGGTATTCCCTATCTATCATGGAGCATTACTTGGCACAACTCCATACTGAGAGGAAGGAAAAAGCCCAGGTTGAACTCTGTACAAATAAGGAGAAGTTTGACTCACAACATGAGTATAAACTTGCATAGGATTATCTATTCTTTAAGCATATGTTGGTGTGTTTGTATTAACATTGTAATTATGATGTCCATCATTTTGACTATCATTGTTATGATAGGTAGATTCTTGATAATTCTGATCAAACCTGATAACACTTCTGCACTACATGACCAAAGCGACCACAAAGCTGACATTGAGGTCGATTCTGATTATTTCTCCCACGACCTTTGCCTCTATTATTTCCATTACGCCAACCCCTTGTATCTTGTTGATAGTTTTGTTGATTGTTACCATTAAACCAGCCATGTTGTTGATTCTGTTGATTGTTACCATTAGGCCAGCTATGTTGCTCCTGTTGCACACCATTCGGTGAATATAAGCTACTACTCGAAGCATCATTCTTAACACCAATGCTACTTACTTCATGATGAACATCAAGATTAGCATGCATAGGCAAATTCTCTTGAAGAAACATCTTTTGCCTAGCTTCACAGTGACTCCCTAGAGGCAATAGCAAGCACTGACTCAAATTCTATGGATAGACCAGCTAATACCGCACTAACATGTTCTTGCTCAGACACAGGATTCCATGAAGCTTTAAGAGTGTCACATATAATTTGGATCTTAGCTAGGTACTCATTTACAGACATACCACATTTATTTTGTGTGTGTAGACTATGGCAAAGAGAAGAAGTCTAAGAACTAGACCGAGCCTCAAACATTCGATTAAAAGTACCCCAAATAGATCTAGTTGTATGACAATTCGTAAGATGAGGAAGAAACTTGGCACTTACAGTTGAAAACAACCAAAAAGCCAACAATTTATCCTATCTATTATAAAGAACAAACTTAAGATTTAGAGTAGAAGAACCTGAATCACCTTGCACAAACAGCAGGAATAGAAGTCTCCTCAGAAAGAAAATCCGTTAGTCCATAACCATCAATTATCAAGGTAACCTAATGCTTCCAAAGTATATAAGTGGACTCAGACAATTTAACATCTTGTTTAGGTATTTACTGAACAGAATTCATACTAATAGTAGTCATAGATAAAGATTGATTTGAACTAGTCTGTGTATCTTGAGTCATTTTCTATAACCGTCTTATAGACAAAAATCAAACATATAGAGAGCAAAGAATCACACGACAAGGAACACACAGTATCTCAAAAAAACCTTAACAAGTTAATGAGATTCAATCAAAGATCTGAAGGATGTCGAACACGGATCACCAGTCTTCTCTTCCTCCAATGAGTCACTACAAGACAGACGTTCTAACGATCTAACACAACAATCCTGAACTATTAGGGATCTTTGTATTGATGCAACAAGCAACCAGACATTCCAGAAATCAATAGGAAATATCCATAATCACGAGCTACAGAGAACTAGAGAAACACACCACAAAGGAGAATAAACAATTACCAATTGAATCTGGAACATCACGGAAGAGTTGCAAACTGCAGTGTATCCAAGAAAACAACATAGTACAACTTCATGAAGAAGAAGAAGAAGACGAAAAGTGGAAGGCGACGACCAAAACCTTGAAACGAGCGACTGATACCATGTTAGGATCTACAAACCAAGCTTAGTGAGTAGAATATGAACAATGAAAGTAAGAGAATAAGAAACTGTTAATGGAGAAAGAGAGATGGTACTCTCTGATAGTTTTATTGATTTTGTAACTGTAATATCTTCAAATGAAGACCAATTAATATATACATGAGGTAGAAGAGGTGTTGAGTTGGTTAAGAAACCACACTAACAAATTCCTAACCAACTTTAGTCACCTCAGTCAATAACACGTGACTAATTACATTCCTAACAAGCAATTTTTCATTAAATGGTGGGAATTTGATTCCCTTGGATTTCTTAGGTATTTGCCAATTCTTCCCCCTTTGGACCATATTGCCCATATATTAATAAATTTTGTTCACATGAGTCCTTTATTGAATTTAGTTAGATGGTTAAATATGTGTGGTATGAATTAATTAAATATTTTTATTCAATATTAATTTAACATTTAAATGATGTTACACATATTTAAATATTATTTTAATATTTAATGTATTTTTATTAATATTATATTTATGATATTTATAGGTTATATGTTGGGATTGCATATTGCTTGAAAATTAATAAGCTAAGAGTTGGTGTTTTTAATCTTTTTTGATCGGTAACAGTATGATTATTATTAAAGAAAATCATACAATATCAAGATGAACTCCGGCCTCGTTAAAAACCTCCGGCTAAGCCTAGGTGGAGGAAAAGAGTATCAAAGCCATCAAAGACCAAAAAACCTCAACGGACTACCCAAATCCATTGCTTACACTCAATCCCACCCTTAGCTAATACATCCGCTACCTGATTCACCTCCCTATATATATTATTAAAACAAACACGTGGCAACTTATCACAATACAAATCGATCAATGCAAACAATTGCCTAAGCCTCCATGGTCGCTTCTCCACTTGCAAAACCCACGATACCGCAATCCTCAAATCCGATTCAATAACAAAAGACAAAACATCAACCCAAGTGGTCTCGCTTAACAAACAAAGTGCATACGAAATGGCCAAAATTTCAGCTTAATTAGAATCCACCACGCCAACTGAACCAGAGAAGAAAGCACAAATACTACTATCGGCATCTCTCAACACGCCACCACAACCCGCTGGCCCCGGTTTACCTCGAGAAGCACCATCCACATTGAATTTCATGACCCCAAAGCAAGGCGGCTCCCAAACCACCCCGACACGAGGGAGACGCAAGCTCAATCTCGAAGAACACCCAAGAGGCGACTCTCACCATTCAGCTTCGGATACACTATCAATCCCCACAACGACTCGAACCCAATGGAACGATTTCAATTATGCCAAAAAGAATAAAGAAGCCGCATCCTTACGAATCCCATTAAAAATCAAATCATTCCTCGCCAACCACACTGTCCACAAAATTGAGGTACAAGCAATTATCCAAAACATATGAACATCATCCGAGAAGAAACCATATATAAACTGATGTACAAAGTCCTGTATAGTTATCGGAAGCACAACAGCAATCTATCACCATTGGAAAAATAAATTCCAAAGATGGTTCGCCAAATCGTAATGCATAAAAATATGACTCGAGTCATCCACCCCATTCAAGCACCAATAACAATGTATACTAGCTATCGCTAACCCTCGATCCGCCAACATTCGTAAAGTAGGTAATCGATCGACCAACAAAAACCAAATGAATACCTGCAGTTTCGGAGGGAGTTTCAGCTGCCAAACACGGGCCAAATCAAGTACCTCGACAACCCCAAACTCGTCATCAGCGAGTATAAGCAACCAACCGAGAACACCCCTGAACGCTGATGCTTCCACAGCAAACGATCAGCACCAGGTCGCAGGTAACAACCAGCCACACATCCGCGTAATTCCTCCAAGTCTCGCTGCTCAAAAGAACGCAAAGGTCGCCTAAATAAAGCAGGCCAAGCCTCTCACGATGTCTCCAACATAACACGCACCACACAAAGTTTATCACAAGCCAATGCGAACAATCTCGGATAAACCTCACACAATGGCTCTTCTAAAATCCAATTGTCGCGCCAAAACAGAATAGTCTCCCCATCACCCAAAATCCAAAGGAACTGAGAATCACTCATGAATTTTTGAACATAAGCATTATCCTGCATCGTAACAATTTGTTTCCACAAAGTCGACATACCATGACGACCAGTGGACATGAAACGCCACTCTAAAGCAGAAGGTCCATACTTAGCCAAAATTATCGACTTCCAAAGAGAATCATTACTAACAGCATATCGCCAACACCATTTGGCTAACAAAGCAAGATTTCGTAGTCTTAAATTGACCACACCAAGACCCCCAAATCTTTTTGGAGTACAAGTGTCCTTCAATTCACCTGACTCATCTTTGTTCGTTCTTGTTTACCACCCCATAGAAAATTCCGACGAATCCGATCAATCTTAAGAATCACCTTTTTAGGAACGACAAACACTCCCATATAATATAACGACAAAGCGAACAACAAAGAATTAACTAACACTAGCCTCCCAGCAAATGACAACGAGTCTTTCTTCCACCCTTGAAGAGTTTTCCTAAACCTTTGAATCAATGGTTCCCACACCTCTAATCCTCTCGAATTCACTCCTAAAGGCAGCCCTAAATAAATCATCGGTAAAGCTCCACACGAACAACCAAGGATAGACACCATATTGAACACAATAGAATCCGAAAGTTCAACACCATAAAGACAGGATTTGGCAAAATTGATTTGTAATCCCGACATGTACTCAAAGCAAGTAAGAACTCTCTTAATGTTACACGCATAATCAATCGATCCACGTAGAAAAATTATTGTATCATCTGCAAATTGCAGATGCGATAAAGAAACCTCCGAAGCAAGATTAATCCCCTGCACCAAACCAACTGCCTCGACCTTCACAAGAAGCAAGTGAAGAAGTTCCGCTACCAGTACAAACAACAACGGGGATAGAGGATCGCCCTAATGAAGTCCTCTACCTATCAGAAATTCCCTCGCAGGGCTACCGTTCACCAGAACAGACAATCTAGCTGTTCAGATGCAAGTTGTCATCCACCTTCGCCACCTACAACAAAATCCCATATATCCCAGGATCTGATCTAAACAATCCCACGATATACAATCGTAGGCCTTCGCAAAATTCAGCTTCAAAATACAACCCCCTGTTCATCTTTTTTCATCGAATGAATCACCTCATTCGCTAGCAAAATTCCATCCGATATTTGACGACCACTGACAAAACCAGATTGTACATCACTAACCAGAACAGGCGCCACCTCTTGCAACCGTTGCGCTAAACATTTCGCCAAAATTTTATAAACATAGTTTAATAAGCAGATAGGTCTAAAATCTGCCAACACTCGGGGATTCTCCCTTTTCGCAATCAACACAGTAAAAGCCGAATTAACCCCCGGAGGTAATCTTCCATAAGCATAGAACTCCGATATGAAAACCATAATATCCTGCTTTAGAAAATTCCAACACTTCTTAAAAAATTCAAAAGTGAAGCCATCCGGGCCAGGAGCCTTAGAACCCTCTGTCGACCCTATCACTGCCTTCACCTCGTCCTCTGTAAAAGGGCGTTCCAACCTTTGAACCTGATTTGGAGTTAAGCAATTAAAAGCAACTGACAGGTCCAATGATCCAACACGGTTCACCTCAGCAAAGTGATTCCGAAACTCTCTATAAAACACATACTTTAGACGTACCGGATCCGTTACCCAAGTCCCTCGAACCTGTAAACTCAGAATATGATTCTTCATCCGTCGAATCTTCATCACCTTATGGAAGAAACTAGTGTTTCTATCCCTTTCCTTCAACCAAATGACTCGCGATTTTTGTCGCCAAAAGGATTCGCGAAGACGCGCTACCCGCCATAAACGAACATATAACTCCCTTTTTTGCAACACGTCAGACTCACTCAACCCCTCTGCGCATTGTTTAACGTCCAACGCCTCAATCTTGTCTTCCAACTCCTTGCATTGCATGTCAACATTCCCAAAAGTCGAATGGTTCCATTGTTTCAGCTCTCCCTTCAAATAACGCAACTTTGGGGCTAGACATCCCTCAGCCCCTGAAACCTGGAACTTATGCCACAATAATTCTAAACTAGAGCACAGTTTATTATCCGCAAGCCAAGCATTAAAGAAACGGAAAGGAATCGGGCCAGAATCAAAAGATGCACTCACCAACACAATATATATATATATCATAATAGAATAGATATAGATCATATTTTATTATTTGATTTATAAGATGTATATCATCTTATAAAATATTTTAGTAGGTTAAACTTATGATGTAAACGTAGGAAGACAAAAAAATAGGCATAGTTTAGAAAAGGAAATACCTTTTTTTACGTTTTTTTATTTCATCAATATATATATATATATATATATCATAATAGAATAGATATAGATCCTATTTTATTCTTTGATTTATAAGATGTATATCATCTTATAAAATATTTTAGTAGGTTAAACTTATAATATAAATTATTTTCACTATTATACAACTTTTAGATTTATTTTATTATTTACTTTAATTTACTTCACAATCTGTCACAAGTAATAAAAAATTAAAAATTTGAAAATGTTAAAAGTTTAGTATTTAAAAATTCACAAAATATTTTAATAGAGGGAAACGAGGGTATGTAAATATAAATTATATTTTTTTAAAATAGTTAAAATAATAATTATATTAATAATATGATAAATATATAATTTTTAAAAATTATAGATAGTGTAACAAAAATAATTATATTACTTTTTGTGCATATGTTTTTAATTTAATATTGAAAGTTTAACATATTAAAAAGAAAATATAATACATGGTCAATTTAGTAAATTTCACTTCCAGATAATCTTATATACCTCCAACCAATCTTACATTCCTACCAAATAAACCAAACAAGGTAATGTAACATTCCCACTAATATGTCATGTAATGTTACATTCCACGAATCTTATTCCCAGAGGTAATCTTACATTCCGTGAACCAAACACACCCTGAATGTTATCGCTTTCTCCTGTAAAAAGAAAGAATTCATTAGTGAATTGAGAAATCCTTAGTGTGGATGTTAAGGTGGCAGATCTAAACCTTGGTTGAGAAGGCTGAAGCACTCTAAACTCGATCGTGTGAAATTGTTCATTTTTTGTTTCAATTTTTGCTTCTCAACTTTACAAGAGTCTTTACACCTTTCATTGGCGATAGAAGTATTCGAGCCCAACAGATATGAACAAATCTAACTGCATCGACAAACGAACCAAAAAAGGGGATTAAGCTATTGAAAGACCATCATGAACAGGGAAGATCAACATGATAACAAATAAGTACCATCTTGATAAGTCGCGTGTCGTCAAGTCCCACCCTAAGAAAATATAAAATAAAAAAAAACGGCCAAACGACCTAGAAAGAAGATAAATGTGTCACAAGACAGAGATAAATGTGTCACATAAGCAGAGGAGAACATGTCATAAAGACACAATTATTTTTATTAAAAATTAAAAAGACAGAGAAATAATGATGAAACATAATAAAAAGGGATAATGGCACAAATGCCCCATGTACTTTACAAAATTTATCAATGTGGAGTCTGTACTTTTGAAACATTTAATTTACCCCTAAACTTTTACTCCGTCATTCAAAGTGCATCCAAATCCTAATGTCGTTATCCTAGCATGTGAAGGAACACACGGCTCTATTATAAAATGACACGTGGCTTTATTTTTAAAAAATTAAAAACAATATCTTCAAGGGCACCGCTACAAATTTTCCTTTTCTTAATAACTAAAATAAAAATTAAAAGAAAATGTTATCTTAAAAGACTAAAATTAGGTCGTGAGTTCCATTTATTCTAGTTGCTTTTCTTCCAATTTTTATTTTTTTCTTTCTTCAAATCATGAGTTCCATTTGTTCATCTTCAAACCCTAAACCATTTTAAAATCCCATTCATATCTCTCCTCTTGTTATATTTTTCGCGGAAGCTCTAATTAGATTGTTGTTGCAACTATTTGAAGAATGGATGAAAGAAGATATGGGCATGGAACCCCTAGTAAGAAATCGAATTTATCAAGCTCCCATTCAAACATAAAAAGTAAGTTCAAAGAAATTTTGTGCTACTGTGACGTTAAAGCTACTGTTTGTGTTTCAAAAACTGAGAAAAATCCCAGACAATTATTCTATGGGTGTGGTAAATATGGGAAGGTAAGAGCATCGATTGTTTACTGGTAGGATTTTGAATGTTATAAAATTCGTAATGCTAATGGTAATTGTTTTTTACAGGGGAAGAACTGTTCATTTTTTGAATGGGTTGATTCATATGAATGTGTTGAAAATCAGTCTAAAGAAATACAAATAGAGAATCAATTTTTAGCCTTTGAAATGAGAGAATTGAGGACTGAAATAGCATGGTTCAAGAAAAATGGTGCAAGAAAGTTGGACAAGCTAATGAAAGAGGTTGAAAGATTGAAAAATCAGAAGAAAATGTACAAGGAAGTGTTGAACCAAAAAATTAGGTTAATTACATTATACCAATATAGTTTATGTTTGATTTTAATCGTTTTAGTTGATGTAATTGTTTATGTCTCAAATGGAGGCAGTCGTTAACTATTTTTTGTTTGACTGAATTTATAATATGCTAATAATAGTTCATGTAAATCCTTTCATTGATGGCTTCATCTTCTGTCACAAATGTAGACAATTCCAAATTGATGGTGCAGATGTTGCCACTGCTAAGCTATTTTCTTATAAAAATACTTAGTCTTTTCATTTACTAAACTATCAAAATTTTCTTATGTCGGTATAAGTCCATTTTTTAATTTACTAAACAATCAACAATGTCTTACACCGGTGTAAGTCAGTTCTTTAATTTACTAAATAATCAACATTGCCTTACACCGATGTAAGTCAATTCTTTAATTTACTAAACAATCAACAATATCTTACACCAGTGTAAGTCAGTTCTTTACTTTACTAAACAATCAATATTATCTTACATGAGTTAGTAATCCATTACCATAAAGTGATATTGACATAAAATCACATGAATTAGTAATCCATTACCATAAAGTGACGTTGACATAAGATCACAAAAGTTCACCAAAGTTGACATAAGATTGCAGTTAACATGAAGGCCACGAAGTACTGAAGTTCACAAAAAGAAATAACTTCACATGAATTTACATAATACTCAAGCAACCACTGTAACATCCACTTTTCCGTCCTAGAATTTAATTCATAAAATTAAATTATTAATTTATTCTTAGAAAGAAACTAAGTTTATGATTAAGTAAATTAGTCAATTTAGTCCTTGAATTTCTTTTAATTGGGCAATTATTGCACCAACTCGAATTAAAGTGAATTAGGCTTTCGAATCAAGGAATTGAGTCGAGTAGATAATTTAGTTGGATGTAAATTAATAGTAACAAGATCAAACTAATAAAATTAGAGAAACTAAAAGTAATTAGAAAGGGTACATTTCCCTAGTGAAAATCGGACCAAAATAGAAGAAATAAGGAAATAGTTGTGGAGAAAATTGATGACTATTTTAAAAAGAAAATAAAGCTCAAAATTTGCATGTTAAGAATTATTATTCCTTGGGGCTGCTCTTAGTAAAAAGCTTATAATAGACATATTAAGAAGGGCAATTAAGTAAAACCAAATCCTATCAAATCCCCCAAATTAAGGAAAGTGTTTTTATCTCCAGCATTTCTCTTCCTTGTTGCTGTGTGACTTGAGAGAAAAGGAAGAGGACGGAAGCTTGAAAAATATGAAAATTTGAGCTCTAATGGTGAAGAAAATGGCTTGCATGTTGAAGGAATTAAGCTAGGATTAAGAAGAGTAGCTAGTGGTAGCAAAGCCAAAGAAGTAAGTTCTCATTCCTTCTTCTAGTTGTTCGAACAAGTGCAAAAATCATGCATGCAAGTTTAATATTGGTTTAAACATGAAATTGTTAGAGTCATGGTGATTATGTTAAGTTGAGATAATGAAGTTCTTGAAAAATTATTTGTGAAATGGTGAATTGGTTTAAACGAGGACTATTTTGAGAAAGAATGGAAGTTCATGATTAATTGAAAAATTGAAATAGATAGGGACTAAACTAGAAAATTACTATTAGGAAAAAATTAAATAGAAATGAAATTTCTATAAGAAATAGGTCTTGGATTGCTGGGAAAATGAATTCGAATGAGGGAATTTTGATTAGAATCAACATTGGACATGTATTTGAAAATGATGGAATTAGGGATTGTTTTGAATAAAATCATTAATTACAAGGACCCGGATTTTATGAAATTGACACTTAACTCATAATTTAGAATAAAGAGATTAAGTAAGAATGAAATTAGATTCTTGAATTGAAGTCGAAATGGCCTAAATTGGTGAATTTAGGAAGTTAGTACTCGAAACCTAAGAATATGGCTAATCTGGAAAATTGGTGAAATTAAGGACTTGTCTGCTGATAATAAAAATTAGTATGGACTTAAAAATGTTGTAAAAAGATAGTACAAATCATGTATTAAGTGAATTTAGAATTAGACTAAGGTAATTAGGTGAATTCAAAGCTAAATGTGCCCAATGAGTAAAATGTCCAGAACACTCGAACCATAAGTTGTAAGTTTGAAAATTCACCAAAAATAGGATTTAGAGTATTTTGAACTGAAATTTTTATGGTACAAATTTTGATATGTCTAGAAACACTGAGAGAAAATGGAATTGGATTCCAGCATGTAAATTGGAAGATATGGATTAAAGAAGTTGGGCAGTACAAGCTGTCCAGATTTATCGAAAAAGCCATATTCAAGTAATAAATTGTATTAACTCAGAATAGATACAATATGAGGTTTAAATGGTTAAAAATCTGAGTTTAATACCTTTATAATGGTGTATAATAAGTGAATTTTGGATTAGTAATTAAAGAGTTATGATTAAAATACTAATTGGTCATCCAACTAATTCAACAGCAAAAACCGATTTGAGAATTTATGTTATAACTGTATTAAATGAGTGATTGGAATTGAATTACTCTTTGATATGGTTTGTATTTATTTTTTGTTGAGTGTTAAGATCCAAATTGTGAGGATTCTTTGGAGGAAGCAAAGATTGACCAATCAAGGGGAAGGAATAAGGGCATCATAATCAAAGACCAAGCTTAAGAAGTTTGTGAGTGTAATTTGTATTAGGGTTGGGACTAGTGTTCTAACCACCTTGTTTATTGATGTAATTTATGATTTTATGCACGAAATTGGACTTAAATGATGATTGGTAATATGTTTAGTAAGGGAAGGAGACTAAAGGAAAATGGATGCATGAATTGGATCCTTGTTAATGCTTGAATGTATGAAAATGTGGACTGCCTTATGTGATCTAATTGTTATGATGTATATGCATGAATTGGATCTTTGTTAATGTTTGAATGTGTGGAAATGTGGACTGCCTTATGTGATCTATTTGTATGTTGTATAAGCATGAATTGGATCCTTGATAATGCCCGAATGTATGAATATGTGGACTACCCCTATATGGTACTTTTTTTGAAGAAAACGGGTCTCATTAAAAACCCTTGCTAACATCCTCAGGCACAAGTCCCAGAGATCCCTAAAAAGGGGAAAAGAGTACCCTAGATTTATTTATAAAAATCGAGATAAGATCTCGCCAAGTACAATGTTGCGGATACATTCAGGGTAAAGGGAACCAAAAGACATGGAAGTCATGGTTCTAAGAGCGTGGGTAGCCAGGGTATGAGCCACTAAATTAGCCCCGCAGCTTACATAATGAACATGCGCAAAAGAGAAATAAGACAGAGCTTCATGGGCTTGTAAAATCGTCGGTCCCATAGTGGAGAGATCAGGTCCCATATGGTTGAGTCTATTCGCAAGAGAAGTACAGTCCGTCTCGAAAAGTAGGCGCCTCCATCCTTGAGACTGAGCAAAGGTGATACCAGCAAGAAGGCCCACCCTTTCAGAAGTCGCAGCATCCAGACAACTGCCCAAGGGATAAGCCAAGCCCCCAACAACCGCACCCGCTTCATCACGGGCCACAACTCCAACCGCTGCTGCACGAGTGGAAGGATCATAAGTCTCGTCCACATTAATTTTAATGTACCCCAGAGGGGGGTGCCTCCAGCGAGGAGGAGAGAGGGGTGAAGAAACCGGTGGGGAAGTAGAAGAAGAAATAGCATTTGAGTAGTCCCTATGAAGACTGATAGAGTTGATGACGATTAGCCAGGGGGTTGTAGATGGCGATTATGGACCCAGTCATTGCGTTGGTTCCAAATGTTCCATAGAGTGGTTAGAAAAAGCCCAAAGAGCTTAGAAGAAAGTTGGTGAGCACCCTCCTCTAGCCATTGGAGGCCAGTGGAAGTCGTGCTGGCAAGCAAAGATCTTGGGAGGCCTACCAAACGGAGTGCCTCCGAGGCACCAGGGCAGTCACGAAGAGCATTGAGGATAGATTTCGAGCTTGAATGACAAACGGGGCAGGGACCTGAGTCTGGTGCAAAAGCCTGCAGACGGGACCCCATAGGTAGAGCCTCAGATCCCATGCGCCAACCAAAGGTTTTGACTTTAGGCAGAGCCTTAAGTTTAGACATAACTTTCCAAATCCGAGCAGGTCGATTTTGGGGTTTCGGAGGGCGTTGTAAAAATTGGTAGCCGGACCAGACCGAATAAATGCCAGAATTATTAGGGTTCCAAAGGATGGAATTGCGAGAATCATTGATAATGGGAATAGACAAAATAGCATCGGCATCTTCCGAAGTAAAGTAAGCTCGGACCTTAACAGGATCCCAAGCTGCTTGATTCCGAAGCATAAACTCGCGGCAGCGAACATGGACTTCATCAGAGATTTTGTAATCCCCGTAGAGGTGTATGGTAGAAGAACCTCCCCAATTATCCTGGTGGATACGAATATTGCTATTAATGCCAGGGCGATAGAGAAACCCACTGTAGAGATGCTGCATGGCATTATAGAGGCCTTGCCAGGCGAACGATCCACGAGATGGTCGAGAGGCATCAAGGATATTGCTTGATGGGAAGTACTTAGCTTTATAGATTTGACCTAATAGAGAGTCTGGTTCGCATATAAGGCACCATATATGTTTCCCAAGAAGTGCGATATTGAAGTTATTGAGGTCCCTAAAGCCCATACCTCCTACTGACTTAGGTAAACAAACATGTTCCCAGGGAAGCATGTGCCAGCCTTTTTGTTAGTTTTTCCTGACCACCAATAGCGCCGAATAGCAGCGGTCATATCATCGATAATATTTTGGGGCAATAAATAGCATGACATAACATATTGAGGTAGGGATTGTAGTACAGCTTTGATGAAGATTTCCCTACCGCTGAAAGAAAGTAGTTACTTGTCCCAGCTGGACAATCTGTCGTGAACTTTATCTCAGATAAAACCCAGGGATGCAGTCTTATTTTTCCCAATAAGTAGCGGAACACCCAGGTAGACTCTCGGGTTAGTAACCTCTCGTACCTGAAGGGAGGAATTAATTGTATCACGTATCGAACTGGGAGTACGTGGGTTGTAGAAGATAGTTGATTTTTCAAAGTTGACTGCCTGTCCAGAGGCTGAAGCGTAGGTCTTAAGGGCCAATTTAAGATGCGCAACTTCCTCTGGTTTAGTGTTAATAAAGACGATACAATCATCCGCAAATAGAAGGTGATTGACCTTAGGCCCTAGTCTACTAGCATCAAGACCAGGAAACAGACTAAGTTGTTGAGCCTCGGAGAGATAGGCAGAGAGCCCTTTGGTACAAAAGAGGAAGAGGAAAGGTGAAAGAGGATCGCCTTGGTGAAGACCTCATTGTGGGCAAAAGAAAGGGGAAAAGGAATTGTTAACATTGATGGTAAAGGAAACCGAAGAAATGCAGCGCATTATGAGGGAGACCCAGGATGGCGCAAAACCCATGCGTGTCATAACGTTCTCAATAAAGGGTCATTCGACTCTATCAAAGGCCTTCTCCATATCCAACTTAAGGGCAACTCCTTGTGAAAATTTAGAGGTTCCAGTATTGATGGTATGAATGATTTTATGAGCAATGAGAATATTGTCGGATATATTGTGCCCCTGAACGAAGGCTGCTTGGTTGTCGCTAATGCAAAAAGGAATTGTATGTTTCATCCTATTGACCAGGACCTTGGCAACAATTTTGTAAATTACTGTGCAAAGACTAATGGGTCTCAGGTGCCGCATTGTGGTTGGATCTTTAATTTTGGGTGTAAGTACCAAAATAGTTTGGTTTACAGATGCCATGTCGGTAGAGCCATTGAGGAGATTTAGACAAAGCGTGGTGACGTCCGCACCAACCGTATCCCAGTGTTGTCGAAAGAATCCACTAGGTAGTCCATCAATTCCATGCTCAATATGCATGTGATTTCATGTGAAGTTGATGCACATGTATGTTTGATGCTATTCAAATGTGGCATGAAATTGATTAGCACGATTTATATGAATTGGTACAACTATATGATAGAATGAGCATGCAAATCGAATTATGCAATATGTATGTGCTAAATTAAAAATGAAGGATAAATTAATAAGAATAATATTCCCTCGGTCGATTAGAAGTCTTAAATAGTACGGCATGCCTAGAGTCCGAGATCTCTTGTTTGTTGTCTTGTGCAACCATTGGCTTGTTGCTTACTGCAACCATTGTTTAGTACCTTGGGTACTCTCCGACTTGATGATTGAATGTGATCTTGCTTGGTGTTCAAGACACATTGATGCTATTGAGCATCCATTGACTTGTTGCTTAGGCAACCATTGTTTGGTACTTGGTACCCTCTTGATGACTTGATTATCTGATTCGTCTACTCTACCTAGGGTAATTTAACTAAATTAAATGGAATTACCTAATTATGAAAAGCTTATGAAGTGGAAAAATGGATTGATATTGTATTGGCATGATATGATGTGAAATTAATGGGTGAATTTTGTGGATATTGGTCCTTTCGATTGTGATAAAATGTATATGAGATGCTTGTAATGTTCGAATATAAGCAATGTGGGCAATGGCCCCTTTCGAATGAATTGAAAATGAAACGTGATATATTTGATAATTTTGATTTATGGACAATGGTTTGTGACCTATTTGAATGACATACTAAAGAAGATTGGTGATTTTTGCTCTTGGCTAATTGATAATGCAACGTTATAATTGGTATGATTTTTGGTTATTTCGATTATGAAGCATGAAAATGAGTAAGCTGGAAATTGAATTGATATATGGTCTTTGACTGAAACAAAAATGACGCATGTGGATAAACTAATATTAGTCGAAATATATTCGAGTATGAAGCTATGAATGTTTGTATATGTAATGTATGAAGTCATTTGTGTTTGATTTTGTTAAGCTTAGTTGGGTATTAATTTTATGTTATCGAACATAGCTAAGTAAACTCAATGCTTGATCACACATAAATTCAAGAATGAATTAGCTTTAGCATTACCTCGCTAAGTACAATTTTGTACTTAATGCTCCGTTGATTCCTTCTTCCCACTTTAGCAAGGTAGCCTGGACCTAAAGATAGCATTCGATCGGAACAAATTACAAGACCAGAAATGTATGATCTTAGTCTCGTTTTTAGACTCATAGATGGTGGCTTCGAAGTTTGTTTAAGGGCTCGTTTCATTTTGTTTGGTCGTAGCCTAAGTTTACGTTGGTGTTTGAAGTTATATGCTCCTTGATACTTAATTAGGAGGCTAAAATCATGTTTTGTCTTTAGTTCGAAAGCCTCATTCTTTTGTTGTAAATATGTAAGTCAAGCTAGTGGTCTTGCATTATTCTTTTTGTTGTACATAGTTGATAGCTTGACATGGCTTAGGAGCATTTGATAATTGATATTTTGTAATGGGATAGTTAATGGAAATCTTGATATCATGATTTATGAATTCGAACATGACTTGCATGTTAATATTGATGTTTTTAATTATTGGTAATGTTGGTATAATTCAAAAACCACCTAGACTAAGTTAATCAAGGTTTCGAATGGCATGGTAATGATATGCTTAAGTATATCAGCATGTTTGGTTTAATTAGTATCAATGAAATAAATTGTAAATCATTAGTTAATGGCTAGAGTAAATTAACGATATAGTTAGCCTAGTGTTCGAATGGAAACCTTAAACAAAATCTTAAAATTTAAATTGGCTTGAAAATCTATAAGTTAAACTAAATGAAATTCTGTTTGGTCATGTATGATTAGAAAATTTTTTTTGTTAGCCCACTTTCTGCATGCGCATTAATACGAATAATTTAATTAAGATTGAATTCTTGTTTTTGAATTTCTGTTTTTTGACTCCGATAACGCTGCTCGATCCCAGCTCGGGCTAGGGGTGTTACAACCACAATTCGGTAACATAACTCAACAAAAAAAAATTAAAGTTTCATGTTCAACAAAAAATAACCCTAAATATAATTATGCAGCTTAAGCAAACACAAGACATCTATTTGTTATTTGCATCATTGTTGATCTCTTGTGTGTTGAGGACATCATCACCAACTATAGATCTCTTCCTTCCCAAATCCAGCAGGTAATCCTTTAATTCCTGCAAGTAATTATCATAGAAGGTTAGACACCACATATATTTTGAAATTAGATGCATTGAAAAAACATGAAAATAGCTCACATCACAGTAAATAGTTGATTGATTTGTTGTTGCTACTGAGACAGTTGCTGCTTTTTGGGTATGAGATCTTGTAGCTTGCTGGTTTGGTCGTTGGGTAGCAGTTTAACTTCTTGTTTTTGAAGTTCTTGTTGGATAAGATAAAAAATTTTGAAATTTCATTTCAGGCTGTAAATTGAATATAAATGACAACAGCTTTTACTAACCTTTTGCATATCACTCGTTATGGTAAATCTTTGACTATCATCATGTGAAAATTTTTTCTTAGACTCTCTAAAAAATCATCCCCAAGAGTATTTTGCTTCACCCTCACCATTATGTCCCTCATCCCCTTCTCTTTCAGTTTTACCCTTATCAATACTGTTATTCTTATTATGTCCATCCTCACGTGGTAAACTTGACACTGACAGTAACAATGGGGGCTCACTAAAATCTGCAACATCAACAACATGATCTACAAATATATATGAATATCCTCTTCATCTAACCAGTGTCCAATTAGGTTGTTAAAAGATAATAAATCCCAACACAACACTAAATCATCAGCTAAAGTACAACCTAGTGTTAAATAATACATAGTTTTAACAGCCTTATACCCTGCTTCTAGTACCATTTCACATAAGTCATCATGTGACACTAAATCAGGGTCCATTGTCCACTCTACTACTACACCACCAACATAATCAACATTCGGATTTTCAACAAATGAACCACCCAAATGCATGTGTAAAGGGACCTCTGTTAAAGCCATTCCCAACTAAATTTAAAATAGTCACTAAGTTTACACAGTATACAAGTTGGACAAATATACAATAATAAAAATAAGCATATTGTCACGTTCAATTTACATAAGAAAGAAATGAGTGTACACTTACAAAGCTGACTCCTTTTATCACCACTGCCGCGTGGAAAAAAAAGAGAAAAGAAAACCTGCACTTTTACTAAAACGTATTACTTCACCACAAATGTCAAGCAAATGGAATTTGAATTTTTTTCAAACTCTATGTATTGAGTAACATGTGATTTTCAAATAACTTCCATGAAAAATTAGATCAAAATCATTAACAAACAAACAAAACAATAAGAAAATAAATGCAGGTGAAAAATGAAATCAATTTTTTCAAAATAAAATACGAACCATAAAATTTTTCAATCTTGTTTCTTATATCGAACACTTCAGTTGGAGTAGCCTTCAAGTAGTATTCGAATGCTTCAACGAAATAAAAAAATTCAATATAATCAAAAGGGAGCCATGATTCTTTGATTCAAGAACAGACGAGAAAATGAATGAAAAAAGTTTCAGAAGAGATAAAAGAATGGGAAGAGTTTCAGAAAAGATGAAACAATTGAATAAAGCGTTCTCAAAAAAATGAACAGAGATTAAATGTCTCGTGTTATTCAAGACAATATATTCTTTTTAGTTTTTATTTTAATTATTAAGAAAAGGGAAATTTGCAGCGGTGCCCTTGAAGATATTTTTCTATTTTTTTAAAATAAAACCACGTGTCATTTTATAATAGAGTCATGTGTCCCTTCATGTGCTAAGATAACAGCATTAGGGGTTGGAGGCACTTTGAATGACGAAGTAAAAATTCAGGGGCACATTGAACGTTTCAAAAGTACAAATCTCACATTGATAAATTTTGTAAAGTACATGAGACATTTGTGCTATTATCCCATAATAAAAGAAAAGAAAAAAAACAACTCATGGTTAACGATTGACATCAAAATTAGTGTTGTCGCCGACTAAGTAAGAATGAAAAAAAAAATTTAAGTTCTCTATAAAGAAAAAAAGATGAGGTGGAAACCTAAAAAAACGGGAATTTTATTTAATTAGTAAATCTAAACCTACTTGTTTTGGAATATTTTGATTGGTGATTTAAAATGAATATTCTCACTTAACAATTAAGTTAAAAAATTAGATCAAATATACTATAAACAATTTATATGTTTATGACGTTGCTCGACCTCAATCCTTATTTCCCTAATTTTCATCCAACAATTTAAGCAAAGATATTAGTTTTTATCCCAACAAAAATGAAACAAAAACAGACCTGAGTATAGCGATTAATTCCGGACGCTTCATGTTAGGGGACAAAAGTTGGTACCCGTAGCCTTAAACTATATTTTCAATAAGATAATAATATGTGCCACGAATTAAAATTACTTAATTATTTTTAATTAAAGTTAGATTAGATTGATAAAATTATAAGAAATAAGGTCTAAATATATTATTATCTTAATTAAGAGTTAGAAATTAATTTATTTTAGGATCGAATTGATTAAATGTGTAAGCAATGAATATGAAATGTGTTATCTTTCAAATTTGCTTAACTACCACATCAACAATTACGTTAACGGTTAATGACCAATGCTTGATTGAAATCAAATTAAAAGTTTAGTAGTTTAATTGATAAAATTTTAATTTAACGGTCAAAATAAAATCGAATATAGTAACTTTAGGATGGTTTATTCTTTTTTTTAACAGAGGACAATCTATCCTTAAAAAAAGCCAAACGTATATATATAATTAGACAAAATAATCAAGAAGTGAAGTTCAAATACTTTGTAGTAAGAAACTAAACTAATTTGAATTAAGAAGCTAAATTTGAATACTTAATTGAAAAAAATCAAAAATCAAATAAAACTTTAAAATTAAATTTAAGCACCAAAAATGATAGGGTAAACTATCAAGTGATCACCGAACAATTAAAGTATATCTATTTTGACCACTGAACTATCGAACTTGTCAATCAAACCACCAAACTCATTAAATCAACCTATTATTTGCTTATTAAATCAATTTGATCTTAATTTTATTTTAATTAAATAAAATTAATCAACCCAATCAGATGATGACACGTGTCATCACCCAATTTGATTAATTTACTCAAATTTTAATTTAATTTAATTTATTTATTTAATATTTAATATATTTCCTCCTCCAATCAAGTGGTGACACGTGTCACCACCTGGTTACAGGAAAATTTAAAGAAGAATCAAGAGTGGCATTAGGGTGGTTCAAACTTAGGACCAAAGGGATAAATTCTAACGTCTTTACCACTAAGCCAAGCTAGCTGTTAGTGATATAATTTGTAGTAAATGTTAAAGGAAAGTTAAAGAAGAATGAAATGACATTGGAGTGGTTTAAAATTGGGACCAAGAGAATAAATTCCCACACAATTACCACTAAGCCAAGCTTCTCTTAGTGATATAAAGTGCACACTTTTATATATATATATATATATATATCTTATACTGTAGTAAATTTAGGGAAAAAGTAGTAAAAATGGTTGAAAGGGGACTCGAACTTAGATCACTTGAGATGTGTATAATCACACAAAATATTCGATTTAATTTAAATATAAAAATTATTAAATATTCGATTAAAAGAAAAGAAATTTGATTTAAAATATTCAAATATTTTTTCTTTTTTCATATTTAAATTGAATCGAGTATCTATTAAAATATTAAATATTCGATTTTAAAAAAATATTTGATTTAAATGAAAAGAAATTTTATTTAAAGAAGTATTCGATTTTTTTAAATTGAATTTAAAATACTTTAAATATTCGAATATTTTAAATATTTGAATACTTTTTAAATCAAATTTCTTTTCTTTTAAATTAAATATTTTTTAAATTAAATATTTAATATTTTAATAAATATTCTCTTTAATTTAAATATGAAAAAGAAAAAATATTTAAATAATTTAAATCTAATATTTAATAATTTCATATTTAAATTAAATCAAATGTTTGTGTGACTATACACATCCCAAGTGATCTAAGTTCGAGTCTCCTTTCAACCATTTTTACTTTCTCCCTAAATGTATTGCAATATAAGATATTTATATATATAAGTGTGCAATTTATATAATTAATAGCAGTTTGACTTAGTGGTAAAGATGTGAGAATTTATTCTTCTGGTCCTAGGTTCGAACGACCCCAATGACATTCTTCTTTAATTTTCCTTTAACATTCACTGCATGATAAGATATGTATAACAAAGTGTGCAAGTTATATTACTAATAGTTAGCTTGACTCTGTGGTAAAGACATTATATTTCATCTTCTTAGACCCAAGTTCAAACCACCCTTATGCCACTCTTATATTATTAAATGTGTAATTTTACGAATTTTCATTAACGGTTACATTACCCCTCCGTTAGTTTTTTAACGATGGTGGTTAAAATATGTTGATTTAATAAGTTTAGTGTTCTGATAGGTTGATTTAATAAGTTTAGTGTTCTGATTGACGAATTCAATAGTTCAGTGATCAAAATAGGTACGCTCTAATAGTTCGATGGTCAATGAATTAGTTTACCCAAAATGATATTACGACTATATATAAAGAAAGTTTTGTAGGAGTCACTGAACAGTGAATGTCGCGTGAAATCCAAACGCCAAACTCCATCTGATGATCAGAGTGGAGTAGAAACCAAGCTAAGTTTAATTTTTCTCTCCCAAAACAGAAATCAGAGAACCTAGACTATGGCGGATACAGCTCCGCCCAGTAAATCAAGAGACCTCGACAAGCTCCTCCTCCGACCGGGAAACCTCGTTGGCCCCACTTTCGACCCTGGCGTCCAAGTATACTTCTTTATCTCTCTCTTTGCCATTTTTACGAACAGTTTATTTGCAATCTTTAAATATTGGGTTTTTTTAGCTTTAGAGTTTCCATTTTTGAGGGTTTTGGGGTTTTTGTTTTTGCATTTTTAGTTACGGGATGATTTACAAGAATATGCGAGAGTTTTGGTGGTGGGAGCAGGAGGATTGGGTTGTGAGCTGCTTAAGGATTTGGCTCTCTCGGGTTTTAAAAACCTTGAGGTCATCGACATGGATCGGATTGAAGTCACCAATCTCAACCGTCAATTCCTCTTCAGGTTTTATTTGTTGTTTTTTTACTTATTTTTATTATGTTTCTCTTCAATTTTTCTTTTTGGTTTTTAATTGTCGATTGAATTTGCTGCTATGTTGTGATTCAATTGATTATCTAACTACAACTGGAAAGTATCTAGCACTTAAATATATTTTAAAGCTTGGAATTCTAGGGTTCGATCTTAGGGCAGGAGAGGATTTTTAGTATCTCATAGCAGTATTCTGGTGAGGTTTTCTCATTTATCAAGAGAATAACCGAGCACAGAAAGATGCATCGCTGTATTGAGAAAAGATTAGATATTTATTTGGTTATGTATATATATTTCCGTACCCGCTAATTTTTGCCATCATTTTATTTGCTTTACTACATCTTTCTGCAGTTTGTATGTCTACATTTTCTCTGCTATTTAGTTTGTATTTGGGAGTGGTAAACTTGAAGTTTGTGTAATTCTGGGTGTTAATAATACATGTAGGCTGGAAGATGTTGGTAAGCCGAAGGCTGAGGTCGCAGCAAAGCGCGTCATGGAAAGAATTAGTGGTGTGAATATTGTGCCCCATTTTTGCCGAATTGAGGATAAAGATATTGGATTTTATAACGACTTCAACATCATTGCCCTTGGTCTTGATTCCATTGAGGCTCGGAGCTACATTAATGCTGTGGCTTGTAGTTTCCTTGGTGTGTTCTTTTAACCTATTACAAGATGACTTTATTCACTTGAAATTTGCTTTTTATAGCTATTATGTTTGGCCAAGAGCATTTAGAATTCTTGTTTCTGTATTTGGAGTTCTCGGAATGCATCTTAAAGTGAGGGATAGAAAAAAAAATACTCTAATACTCGTCTATGGGTTCATCATCATGACACAGTGATGGTACGTAAGGGAAATAGATTATAAGTAGCCTTATAGCATATACTTCCTATGCTTATTTGATGAGATGTGAAAAAAATGAGATCTGAGAACTGTGACATGTTTCTCAACATTTTTTAATAGCTGGAGAAAGTTTTAATCCCATAATACTTAGCGCTGAAGGATGCGTGAATTGATGGCCAAAAAAGGTGCAAATGTGATGCTTTGAAGTGCAAAAATGAGTCGAACCTGGTGGCCGGTAACCATACCATTTGATTCTTTTCTTTTCCCTTTTTGCTAGCATGTATTTTCTAATATTCTGGCCTCTAGGTTCATCTCCGTGGCCTAATGAAAGTACATAGGAGTAATATATCATACTTAGTCATATGGCATATGCCCCCTATGTTTATACGATGAGATGTTAGAAGCATGAGAACTTAGGAGCCAGGACTATGGCATGTCTCAACATGTTTTGAGTCTCTCAGGCATTTTTAATCCTTTAATACTTGGTGTTGGAGGAGTGAGTTTGATCATTTGAAGTATAAGATGATTGGAAGAAGTTGTCTGGTAACCATACCATTTGACCTGTGTGTATTCTCTCTCTCTCTCTCTCTCTCTCTCTCTCTCTTTATCATGAATGCTGAAAAGATATATTTTGTCATCTACACTTCTTTCCTGCAATGTGCGCGACATTTATTTGTCACAAAGATTTTCTGTGTTGAAAGTGGCTAATCCTTTAATATGCCTCTTTTATTTAAGAGTATGATTCTGATGACAACCCGCGAGAAGAAACAATGAAGCCTATGGTAGATGGTGGGACTGAAGGTTTCAAGGGCCATGCTAGGGTGATTGTGCCCGGGGTCACACCATGCTTTGAATGTACAATTTGGCTATTTCCGCCTCAAGTGAAGTTTCCTCTATGTACCTTAGCAGAAACCCCCAGAAATGCAGCTCATTGTATTGAATATGCTCACTTAATTAAATGGGATGAGGTAGTAATCTTTCTTGTTTCTGCTTTCTTAAATAGATGGCATCTGCTGATTCTGATATTTTATGACAATTCTGTTCTCCCAACATTATAGGCTCACAGTGGAAAGGCTTTTGATCCAGATAATCCAGATCATATGAAGTGGGTCTATGACGAGGTTAGTTATATGGATCTTTCTAGCATTGTTTTCCTTCAAATTGATTTTACTTTTTTCGTTCTTTCACTAATACATCCATATATCACAGGCTGTCAAGAGAGCTGAACTTTTCGGCATTCCGGGAGTTACTTATTCTCTTACTCAGGTATTATGGGATTTGTGGTTTATAAATTATATCTGCTTGATTGCCGCACAGCTACTACTACTGGTGTTCTTACTGCTTGGTTGTCCAACGTATCAATGTGGTTTCTTAAGTGTTTTCTTCGAGATTTTGATTATGGAGTTTCTTATTATTAGCAAATGGCATTCTTATGCCAGATTTAAAGTAATAGTTTTAATCTGTTAAAAGTATAAATTGTCACATTCAGAGTGTCTTCTTCTCTTTGACTATGGAGTTTCTGTCTTCCTTCTTTGCTGCAAGTGGTGTTAAATTATAATATTTCTTTTTTACTTACAGGGTGTTGTAAAAAACATCATACCGGCCATTGCTTCCACGAATGCAATTATTTCTGCTGCATGTACTTTGGAAACCTTGAAGATTGCATCTGGATGCAGTAAAACTTTATCAAACTATCTTACGTACGTACAGTTCTATATCATTGCTACTTGTGATGATTTGGTGGAAATATTTGAATGGTTTCGACATATAATCTTGATATGTTGCTTTTTTTTAGTTATTTTCCATGTATAGTGCGTGCATAACACAATGATAGTAACGATTATCTCTGAATCTTGGCTACCTTAGGGAGGGAGGATAGTCTCCCTGAAGCCATGCAAGAATGTCAATTTTCCTATTGTGATAAAGTGATGAAATCCATGAGCAAGCTTGATATTTGCAGTTGGATGAACAATTATTGTTTTATTATCATCTCTGGCTTTAGAACAATGATATCGATTTGCTTATTATTATTAATATTAATTTATTATTATCATTTCGTGTTGCTTATCTAATTAAACCTCGGAATCCACTGTCAAAACTGCTTCTGTAGGTATAATGGTGTCGAAGGTCTTCATACAAAAGTGACTGAATTTGTGAAGGACAAGGACTGCCTTGTCTGCGGTCCGGGGGTTCTCATTGAGCTGGATACTACAGTTACCCTAAAAAAGGTTTAGTTTCTCAAAATTAGTGAAGCTGTTTCCTTGTGTGAATTTTAATATGCAATCTCATTTATGCTTTGTTTCCTTTTGTATTGGAGCAGTTTATCAATATGCTGGAGGAGCATCCTAAGCTGCTGATGACAAAGGCCTCGATCACGTATCACGGAAAGAATCTATACATGCAGGCTCCTCCGGTTCTGGAAGAGATGACCCGGTCGAATTTAGAGTTGCCCCTATATGATCTAATGGATAAAATCCCCAAAGATGTCCTCCATGCAACCGGTACAATCGAAAAGGACAAGAAAAAGTCATCAGGTTTAAGAAAATTGCGTGTTGTTTTTAAGGGAGTTGATGGGGTTATAGATATGGATATGGCTGGTGGTGCATGAGCATACTGATTCTTCACAAAGTTTTTAATCATGTCATTGCAGTATTTGTCGAAGAATATATTGCTTAGATTCAAGTATTGTTACATTTTTAACTTTTAAGTTTCAAATTATATCTGTTTTAACTTGAAGGTTCACTATGTCGGCTTATTTACTTCTATTCTATCATCATCATCATCATAATCATAATCATCATGCTCCAGTTTTTCCATGAGGCCAGAAAGTTTATTAGCAACGGGTTGGGCTCAAACATGAGCTGATTCCTTCCTAATGATTCGGTGGTTGGGAACGGATTATAGATCATCAAATTCCCTATTCCCTCAAATTGAATGAAAAGTTGGTGCATGTAAATGATCAAGGCCTCGAGGCTGGAACCCCAAGGCAATCTTTGAGTTACAGCTTGGGACAAAGACCGAGAAGGGCCTTGGTCACAATACCACAAGTGATGGTATTATGAGTATGACTGAAGGATCAAATTAGAGCTTTTGTGTTGTTAAAACCGAACAGATCGGTTGAACCTGTTGAGATAATGATTTTGATATAACTTAAAGAAAAATGTTTTTGGACTTAAATTAATTTATAAAAATATTTTAAAAGTCCATTAACTTGATAAATATGTTTAAAAATTTTTCAAATGGTTCTTGACATGTTTAAATGCTTTTAAAATAGCCAAAGTGTCAAAAACATGCTGTGAGTATCGATACTCTTTCCTAGGTATCGATACCTAGTCAACTGTATCGATACCCATTTTACCTGTATCGATACGCCCCTTTGGTTTTTTAAACTCCAAATTTTAGTAGCTAAAATGAGTATCGATACGGCTTAGACCGTACAGATGGGTCTGTACCGATATGCATATATCGAGTACCGATGCTCAATGTAAAATTGCTTCAACATCTATTTTTTATTAAGGCAGGTACCGATACTAGACCTCGAGTACCGATACGCCCTAGTTTAGAAGTGCATTTATTGCTAGAACTAAAGTCCCCAACGGCTCCAAAACATCCCAACAACTAGTAACTGCCACAAACACATTTGAGGGTTTAAAAGACCTCTTTAAGCAGCCATGCAATAAGAAGAAACAACTTGCTAACATTCAATGATAGAGAAAGTGTCCTAGAGCTTAAAATTGTCATATTTATTGTAAAAAAACACTAGTGAGTCAAATTGTCACATTTCTTCAAGTGTTTAAAATTTTGGGTGAGAGCTTATTTGTGCAAACATATTTACCTTGTGATGTTTTTCATTTGTTTGCTAATTTGTATTCTCTTAGTAAAAGAGTGTTTCTAAACTTTGGAGTATAAGGCTTTGTTGGTATGAAAAATGAAAAATTTGTTAATCAAAAGGTGGAGATTCATAACCACCTTCTTTCTTTGAATATTAACCATTTGATTAACAAATTTTCTATCATTTCACATTTCCATCTTCATACCAAGCAAAGCTTAAGTGTTTAGGTTTAGTAAATGTGTGAAAGATGTTTAGTGTGGATAGTTAAGGTAGTGGAGGTAGATTTGATTTACAAGTCGAACCACTATAAATTATTGTGTCACAATTTTTATTACTTAGTCATTGATTCACCCAAGTGAAAATTCAATTCGCCCCCTCTTGACACATTCGGTTGATCGTTCAAGCCTCCCAACATGACCAATTCAACCGGTTGTTAGAACCAAATCATAAATTAATATGAAATCTAAACCCCAATATCTATCATGTCAAATCATCAAGAACAATAAACTGAATGCGGAAGCGTACCTGAATTGGCGATAAACTAAAAACCTTGAATCTTGATGTTGAAATCCCAAATCTTTGGTATTGATCTTCCAAGAAGATAGATTATCTCTTGAAGTAAAACTCTCTGACGGGGAAGGAGAGAAAAACAAGTTAACCTATTTCTTGGGGACCACTACCTCTTTATATAGTTGATTTATTAAATCAACTATTAAATATTTATAACCCTGTCCCTCATTGAATTATAAATATATCTTACGGTATCTACACTTTTATTTCCATGACATTTTAATACCTATGACACGCTTAACTTAATTGGTCACTTTATTTTGTGTCATACTTTATAATAGCAACATACATTTTACATATGTGCCCACAATTGCGAATTTTAATCCAACAATCTCTCACTTGGGCAACATATGTTTCCTGATAAATGTACAACCTTATGAGCTCAAAACTTTGCTATTATATAATAGGTATTCTATAACCATCTCGTCCATCAACTATATCCACATAGGATCAAAGCGGTCTTCGCCATATCAATCATGACTGGACCCATCAATGGTCACGTATACAAATATAGTCAAATGACATAGATCAATCATGGATGTGTAGCATGGAAAATTACATGAAATGTGAACCATACATGTCTATTTCCAACTGGTCCTCCTAAACCTTAATGAGATCAACTTTACTGAATTCAGAGTGTACATAAACCAAAAGAACTTTATTTCTGCAGAAAATAATCTTAAATAACTTTAAACTAAAGTAACCGAAATTGTGTCTAAACTAAATGAGCATTTTTCAAAATTACAAACTCCCACTAAAACTGAATATCCTTAAATAACATTACACCCACATGAGTAGTGTGCTCATGAAAGACCTAGGGTGACAGTTTCTTAATATGCGGGCAATTATGGAGTTTGTACCAACATGCTCTATAGACGCACAACCACTCTGAATTTTCTTTAACAACTAAAAACTTAATATTTATGTGCTTCAAATTTGAAGTGTTCCTATTGTTTATAGAATAAATGAATGCATATTTATTGTCACAAAATAACTGAAGTGGTCTTTCTATTCAATCTACAATTAGCAGCTCAAGTGACAAAATTCTTTTGCATCAATATTCTATTAGAACCGAAGTCTGTAAACCTGATGATCTCTAACTTACCAAAACTTCGACATGTGAGCATGTAATTTTTGTTCTCTGAAGATATCACATAACCCTATCGGCTGCTATCCAATAGTCCATACTAAATTTTCTTAAATATCTATCTAACATTTCAACAATGTACACAATTTCCGAACGCATACATATGTAAGCATAAATTAGATTCTCAATAGCTTATGTATAGAGAACCTTTTGGATTTTCTAAATTTCAAGGTTACTTTTAGGGCATTGAGTAAGATAATACTTATCTTCTTTAGCAATATGAGTGTCACTTGGTTTACTCCCACTGAACTTGTAGTATATACAAGTGTCAACCAAATTTATCTCAAAACCGAATGAGATAATCAACGTGAAATTTATAATTTCATTAATAAGAGTCCTACATAAGCTCATAGTTAGATTTCTTTAATTTACATATCATTGATATTGTATCATAAGACACAACTCTATGATTGTACCATATAAATAGTTTCTTCAATGTCGTCATTGAAAAAAAAAACAAGTTTAACATCTATCTAATGTAGCTTAAGACTAAAACAAACAACAAGTGTAATAATTATCTTGAAAGAGTCTTTCAATAAAACTTGAGAAAAAGTGTCTACAAAATCAATGTCTTCTTTTAGAGTATATCCTTTAGATACAAGACGCACTTTATACTTATCCACATTACCATTTACATCCCTATTGGTTTGCACCTTAAGGTAATGAGACAAGTTCTAAACTTTATTGTTTTGCATAAAATTATACTTTTCTTGAGTGACATCAACCCATTTTTTAGAGTTAGAATTTTTATGGTCTGATAAAAAAATAATTGATTCACTTTCTATCATTCCATTGTTACCCTTATTTTCTTGAGGAAATATAATAATATAATCTCAAGTAGTATTTCTCCTTCTTCTCGTGGACCTCTCTAACGACACTTTTTTTAAGTTGTTGAGTTTGTTCTTCTGAAATAATTATTTTATCTTGAATGAGAGTTGTTCAACATTGTTTTGCTTAGATACTTGATTCACTTCTTGATAAATGATAGATGTGAAAACCTAAACATCATCAAAAGTGATAGTAGGAATTATATTATAATGTAATTCCTCCCCCAAAACAATGTATCTAACCTTACTTCTCCCTCCAAACTCAACATCCTAAAAAAGGTTAAATTTTTCCTTAAAATAATCTTAATTGTGGGATCATAAAATTTATAGCCCATGGATCACTCAAAATAATCGAAGTAGTTGCTCGCTTTTAAACTTTAATTACTTCACATGTGTCCTAACTTGTTACAAAAGAAATCAACCCTTTGTAATTTATTGTTGTTTCTTTTAAGTATGACCCTTAGAAACTTTATTTTAATATTTTTTTTATTGCCCTTATCTTAGAGACACTAACTAAATGAGTACTTTTACACTTATAATGCTTCAACTTTTCTTCCTCTTGAACATAATGAGAAATGAGCCTAATTAGAGTCTATTTCTTCTTTTTGGCAGTTGTAATTGAATCTGAATTGGTTAAACTGTATAGGAAGCGGTACCAAAATCATAAGAACAAACAATTGTTAGAGAGTTTGATCTTACGTGCCTTAGATTTTGAAGCAATATTAAGAATTTTCATAATCTACTCCCTAACATTTCCTTGACCCTTATACTTCATAGACATCAAAGAAAGCATAAGTGATATCATCTTAACCGTAATGTTTTGGGTAAAATATTTCTTAATTTCGTCAAGGAAACCCTTAATATGAGTAATCTCTTTAGATTTATGCTCCATAAGACATCTAGAGTGTTGTACTTTATGATCATTAGACTCATGCAATTCGAACGATCTCACCTCTCAAAATACCTTTTATGGGTGCTTACCGCTGTGAGAGGTGCAAAATGTTCTTTCCTTAGTGCAAAGTCTAAGTTCATACAACCAAATACTATATGTAAGTGTCTTTTCTATTCCTTGAAATTAGTTTCACTAAACATGAGTGTAGAATGTATTTAACAGATATTGTGACAACAAAGATAATTTACCTAAATATAGAACAAAAATAAAATAAAATAAAACAAGCTCACACAAATATTCGTAAGTAAACAAATAAATTCAAAATAATGGCTAATTCCCCTCAAGATACCAATCACAACATTAATATCAAGTCTTTGGATAGTAATATTAACTGTAAGCGGTACTCTTGTTGTAGCAATCAAACATTGACAATAAACTATGTCAAACAATAAGCTAATCTTTGGACTAACGTATTGCTCACATAAAATACCTTTTAATTGTCACACATTTATCGCCACAATTGTCGTTGTAATTCTGCCAAATATTAACTTTTCTTTGGGCCAATTAATAAACGCATGAATTACAAAAATCCATAATTATCTTAATATTTTAAATAAACTAATCTACACAAAAACGGTCACTTTGGTGACATTATGTTTCAATTAATTCATTAAAATATTAGACATCCGCAGCCAAAATATGAATTTAATTGTTTCAAAATGTTTGTCTTAATTTTATCTTTCAATCAAATTAAAAGATAACCAAAATAATAATAAATTTGAATAAAGGTAAACATCATATCAAGATATCGGACACTCCATTAATATTTCGTCTTTGGACAAAACATTAACTTGCAAGTGATATATTGGTACAGTAATCAAACATTGATAATAAGAACATGTCAAACAGAAATCTTCCTTTGGGCCGATTTATTGCTCACATATAAAACTGAATAATTATCGCATGTTTATTACCACAGTTGCACATGTAATAATGTTGGTTATTAACCTTCCTTTGGGCCGATCAATACTAACATAATCCGACTTACATGCACAAAAACTTCTATATTTCAAAATAAAATAATTTTCACAATAGAGGTCAGTTTGGTGACTTAATGCTTCAATTAATTTATCTCAAAATATATAACATAAATATACCGATATTAAATTTAAAATTTGTAACAGTCAAAACTGAAATTTCTGATAATACTTAAGTTTTCAAAATAACCCATAATAAGGTTGTCTGAATGAGGCTATCAGAACTCGAAAAAACCTAAATCTTTGACTGTTCCTTAAAAGAAATGTCTTAAACCTTAAACATGCATTTACCAAAATCAAAGTCGAATTCAAAACATTCAATCTTTAACTAAAAGCCAAAATTATGAATAATTCATATAATGATCACATAAAACTTTAATATACCCATAATAACTTAACGATCAAAATTGAAAATTTTATCGACCGAAATAGAAATATATATCAATTCCAAATATATGCTATATAATTCACAACATTAGCTACATATAGACTTATATATTCAATAAGTAATATAAAGACTAATAATATTCGATATGAAATTGCAAAATAGTATGCAACCAATAATCTGAACCTTAGTTTCAATATAAAAAAAATCTGAACCTTAGTCCAGTAGCAAGCGATAATCCACATCTTACAATCAAAATTGATTATAAAATTTACAAGCAATGTGCCGTATATAATTAAAAACTTTATTGTAACCTTATGTCATTATACCAAAGCAACCAAACCCGAAAGGATAATAATTAAACTAACTTTGTTATAAAGTTCCGAATCATAATAATTTATTAAAAAAAGATTGAATGTTTTGTCAACGAAACTTTAATTTTTGTAAGGCGAAAATATACTCATGATTATACCTTAAAACAAACAAAAGAATTGATTGCAATTAGCAATCATACAATCCATCATTGTTATTATAAAACCAAATAATTACAATAAAACCAAAATTCCTTGTATTTGTGGTTCATGATCAGTATAGCAATTCATTGTCGCATAAAAAAAGAGAGCATGAAAACCACTACTCAACCATCGAAGTTGAAACAATAATCAAAGAACAAAGATTAACGATATTTTAGAATTTTAAATCGTATAAATCTATTCGAATAATAAACCCTAAATCTGAATTCATAAAAAACATAATCCAAACACCATATCAAAACTGAAACCTTTAAAAAATTCAGAACGAATCAATGTGAAAAATAAACCAATTGATTCTCAATGATTCTGACGAAGCTCTGATGCCACTTGTTAGAACCAAATCATAAATTAATATGAAATCTAAACCCCAAGATCTATCATATCAAACCATCAAGAACAATAAACTGAATAAACTGAATGCGAAAGCGTACCTGAATTAGCGATAAACTAAAAACCTTGAATCTTAATGTTGAAATATCAAATCTTTGGTATTGATCTTCCAAAAAGATATGTTATCTCTTGAAGTAAAACTCTCTGACGGGGAATGAGAGAAAAAACAAGTTAACCTATTTCTTGGGGACCACTACCTCTTTATATAGTTGATTTATTAAATCAACTATTAAATATTTATAACTCTGCCCCTCATTGAATTATAAATATATCTTACGGTATCTACACTTTTATTTTCATGACATTTTAATACCTATGACACGCTTAACTTAATTGGTCACTTTATATTGTGTCATACTTTATAATAGCAACATACATTTTACATATGTGCCCACAATTGCGGATTTTAATTCAACACCGATGACATCGAACCAGATATGGAGAATTGTTAAAATTGATTCAAAGGCAAAAAAAGGGGGAAGCAACAAAAACAAAAGCAATTTTCACATTTAGATCAAAAGGCCCAAATGAAAGCTAAATGTCAAGCTTGTGTTGCAAGTTATCAAATATGCAAACAGCACGTACAGAATAGGCGGAAAAAAAGAGCTTTTCCTAAGGGTGATTCAAAAAAATAATAAAGGGTTACATATGTTGGTAAAATAGAACTGCAAAACTAGCTGTTAGCACTGACTGGAAAAATAAAAAAAGTATGTAAATATGTGAACCGTGTCGTGGTATGGTGGCCACTACCTTAGAAACAAAACTGCCCCGAACAGTGTAGTCGCTTCACGGGCAGGCTGTCCCCCGAGGTGCACACGGACGCTCCTGGAACCGTACACTCGACTCCGGAGTGAACAACAGTGGTACTGCTCGAACTAACACTGGAGGAAACAGAGAGAATTGATATGTTTTGTAATGTGTTTGATATCTCAAATGGTGCATGCATCACCTCTATTTATAGGCTGGATATCATGTCTATAATTGACATTTCACTGTCCAAATAATTACAGAATTAAATCTGTATAACAGCAGTATTAAACATGCTGTAACAGCTTCCCAATAACACCATTTTAATTCTGTAATTTAAGCTCAGTAACCATGCAATAACAGTGTTGTTACACCTTGAATTTGACTGAAAAACAGTCTAAATTCATCCACTAAATAGACTGTACATATTCGAATAATTTCGAATAAACTGCACTGAAATCAAAAACGTTTGAATCAAACAATTATTCTGAACGTTGCAGTTCAGATATGAATTAAAAAATAAATTCTGATTGATTCGAACAGTTTTCTCAAAAGCCTATAAATAGGAAAAAATTCTTTCACATATAGTCTTTTGTTCATAAGAAAATTCCATACGAATTTTCTCTAAAAAATATATATACACGCACGTGTCAAAAACACATGTTACTTGAGCCCGAGCCTACCAGATGGCAACAACAACGCACAAAGACTTTCTTTGTTCTTTCCCACTCAACAAAGGAGGGAGGAAGCATGGGTATAAATACCCTTCCCTGGCTATTTTCCCAACCAATGTGGGATATAGCTTTAGTAACACTTGAAGCATTACCAACAACATATGGCCATCTAAAGTTACAAGTTGAGACTTCTTGGCACATGTATAAAGAAATAAGCAATGCAGGACGAAGACAAGCTCAGTTGCAGTAGATCATCTCTCCCGTGACAAGAACGTTGTCGCCACCAGCAATAAGCAATTGCCAAATGCATCATTGATCCCTCTGAAGCACAAACAATACCATGCTGGTTATAACCTAAAATCTGTGTCGAAGGAATATTGAATTTGCATACATCAAAAATAAGTTACAGAGTGTTGATTTTGTCCCAATCTAGAGAGGTCTTAATCCCCCTCTTTTTGTTTTTTGTTTTTGAAATACATGAAACAGGTTACATACAGAAGCTTCTCTGCCCCAGCACTCATCTCACGCTGTACTCCCTTGCAAGAAGCTTCTCTGCCCCAGCACTCATCTCACGCTGCACTCCCTTGCAAGAAGCTTCTCTTTCAGACCTCTGCTACCTTTAGAAATTCATTCCTTGTACCTGCTGCAATACATTCATGCCTTTAGCAACAAGTAGATCACTCTAAAAAACCTGAATGGAAACACAAATACCATCCAGAAGCATTGGATATATATGCAGCGTGCCTGGAATGTTTTCAGGAGAGGTAGAATCCATGCATCAATATTCATAGGACATGTGTCCTTCAACTGTAATAAACAGATTACGGGAAAATTAACAGTAGACTTCAAAGCTCATAGACCTAATAATAAATCAAATCAAACACTAAAAGTAAGCGATCAGCCATCACAATTCACCTCAAAGCTTAAAAGGTAATAAAGATCACAAAATCAAACAGTAAACAATCAATTAACAATCACAACAGTAAACGCAAAGTCATCACTAAGCAGTGAGTCCAACCAATGCTAATTAAACAGTGACACAAAATCTCAAAGAACTACAATCAACCTAAACTGCAATCTACCATCTCGATCATCAATTAACAACAAGTTCAAAAAAAAAGGTTAAATCAACTATTTAAGAGGAAAACGAGAAAGATTGATGATTCGTACAGTGGTAGGGTCATGAACAGTGAAAGACTCGAGACAGATACAACAGTAGTCTTCAACACCATCGTCAAGTGCTCCCCCGAGAGACAGTGTAACCCCTAAACTCGGCCTAGAAAAAATGGTCGAATTTCGAAAGTCACGTTTGAAAACTTTAAACTCAAGAAATCAATTCGAATTATGATATTAAAATAACGTAAAATAAATTATTTATGATAATAGTATAAAATATCTCAATAATTATAAAACTCAAACGTTAAAATAATTATCATATAATTTAAATAAAACATTCAAATTTAAGTCTGAAAACGCATGTAAAAATAATAAGTCTCAAATCTGAAATTACATTAAAATCCCACAATAATCTTAATAATAAAATACTCTCGAAACTAAAGTATATCCATACTGAAGATAAAATAGGTTCAATAAAATAAAGAGATCCTCCGAGTACCAAGTCACCTAGAGTCTAGGATATCCAAAAAAGAAAAACTATGGAGGAGTAAGCTAAAGAGCTTAGTGTGTTTTTAAAGTGCAAGAAAATCATAGTCGTAAAAACATAGTAATATTTTCTTAAAATTCTTTAAAGCATAACACATAAATCACAAGCGCAATGCAATGCACCCAACTACAACCGCCAAGAGGAAAGTTCCCCAGAACTCCTCACTACAACAGTCAATCCGAAGTGAAATTCAACCCGAAGGGTAAAACCACTGAACTTCCCCGAACAAATCCCAACCCATGCTCATACAATGATATGATGATTAGAAATCAAATTTCATAAACAAAGTTCTATAAATCCAATATTTCGTAAACATACTTCATAAATCATAGTCCATAAGTTCATAAATCATAGTTCATAAATCGTAGTCCATAAATCACGGTTCGTAAATCATAGTAAAAATATATTCTGAAAATGTATGCATGTGATGTCAACCATAAAAATCATAATACATATAAATAACCACACAAAGGGTAAAACACCAACACATAGAAAAATAACATATAATTTAATTATAGCACCAGAAGAAACACACCTTAGCCAAGCTATACTCAACCTATTGATTGATGTGATTTCCTATGATCAAAAGTATTAGATCCAACCGTATTAGTATTAGATTAAAGTTGGGTTGAAGAGATTTTTGCGGCATTCATATATTTTTCTTTTCCTAATTTCTTTGTTGCATAACTATAACTATATATATAGAGAGAGAGAGAAGTGGGTGGTGGTTAGTCATTAGTAATTGATTAGGTTTAAAATTACTATATATATTATATGGCTAAGATTAATAATTATAATAATAATTAAAAAATAGAGGAAGAGACGGGCCGCAGAAACTAATTGAATTAAAATTTAATTTCATAAAAGGAGTTATTTATGGAGTCAGTCCTTAAACTTTTCAAGAAATTTCATATTAACTTTCAAGTTTCATAAAAAAAATTTATTCAATCTCTCATAGAAAATTAGGGTTTTGAAATAAAATTCTCAATTGTTAGAGTTTTTAATTACGATTTTAAAATTAAGGATTTTACGAATCTAGTGAACGTAATTTTTTGGGTGTTACAACTCTCCCACCCTTTAAAGAAATTTTGTCCTCAAAATTTTCAGACTTAATGATGTTTACGTACAAGTTTAAAAGAGCATTTCGAATTAAGTTACAAATGACAACACAAAGTTTTCGGATAGGCTTTAAACTCGCATTTATAGGAACGAGTATGATCATGATCAGTCGTTAATCTAGAGCTCCTATGAGATGACATAATAGTCTATCTATAAAAGAAATCAGCCTAGATTTAGAGTTGATACTTGGAGTTTCTATTCAAAACATATATTGTATTTAATTCTTTAAAATAATAAATTTATCAGAAAATCTCATTTTGCCCCAAATTAATATGCATGCAAAAATCATTTTTTACTTAAAATTTTATGTGAGTCTCACAGTCCGATGGTTGAACTTAGCTCTGATACCACTAAATGTAACCCCCTCAACTCAGCCTAGAAGAAATAGCCGAATTTAGGAAGTCACGTTTGAAAATTTTACTCTCAAGAAACCAATTCGAATTATGATATATTAAAATAGCGTAAAATAAATTATTTCTAATAATAATATAAAATATCTCAATAATTATAAAACCTAAACGTTAAAATAATAATCATATAATTTAAATAAAACATTTAAATTTAAGTCTGAAAACGCATGTAAAAATGATAAGTCTCAAATCCGAAATTACATTAAAATCTCAAAATAATCTTAATAATAAAATACTCCCGAAAGTAAAGTATATCCACCCTGAAGATAAAATAGGTTCAATAAAATAAAGAGATCCTCCGAGTACCAAGTCACCTAGAGTCTAGGATATCCAAAAAAGGAAAACTATGGAGTAATAAGCTAAAGAGCTTAGTGTGTTTCTAAAGTGCAAGAAAATCATAGTCGTAAAAACTTAGTAATATTTTCTTAAAATTCTTTAAAGCATAACACATAAATCACAAGCACAATGCAACGCACGCAACTACAACCGCCAAGAGAAAAGTTCCCCAGAATTCCTTACTACAACCGCCAATCCAAAGTGGAATTCAGCCCGAAGGGTGAAACCACTGAACTTCCCCGAACAAATCCCAACTCATGTTCATACAATGATATTATAATTAGAAATCAAATTTCATAAACAAAATTTCATAAATCCAATATTCTGTAAACATACTTCATAAATCATAGTCCATAAGTCCATAAATCATAGTTCATAAATCGTATTCCATAAACCACGGTTCGTAAATCATAGAAAAAATATATTCTGAAAATGTATGCATGTGATGTCAACCATAAAAATCATAATACATATAAATAATCACATAAAGGGTAAAACACCAACACATAAAAAAATAACATATAATTTAATTATAGCACCGGAAGAAACACACCTTAACCAAGCTATACTCAACTTACTGATTGATGTGATTTCCCATAATCAAAAGTATTAAATCTAATTATATCGGTATTCGACTAAACTTGAGTTGAAGGGATTTTTGCGGCATTGATATGTTTTTTTTTCTTAATTTCTTTGTTGCATAACTATAATTATATAGAGAGAGAATTGGGCGATGGTTGGTTATTAGTAATTGATTATATTTAGAATTACTATATATATTATATGGCTATGATTAATAATTATAATAAGGATGAGTCTATCACGTGCGACGAACACCGATGAACACCACTAATGATGAACACCGATGAACACCATTAAATTAATTAATAAAGATGTAAAATTTCAAGGACCCATCATACAATTAATAATTATTTTAAAAAATTCAATTAAATTATTTTTTATATAAATTAAAATTTTATTTTTTTAATAAGGGTAAACTATATATTTAGTACCTTACATATTTTCGTATTTCTATTGAACCCTCATTATTTAAATATTAGTTCAATTTGACCCTATTCTTTATAAAAATAATTGAACCCTTAACCCTCAACCTAAAACCCTAAACTATTAAACCTTAAACCTTTAAACAATTTGGCGTTGCTGGTTTCAATACAACTGCACGATGTCCATGGGCGAGCCCTTTCATCAACGAAGACGGGCGGAAATGTCGTTGTTTCGGGAAGGACAAGAGAAGGGGGAGCTGATGATAAGGCAGTGCCGGTGGCGGTGGGTGTTCCTTCGTTTGCCGACTCCGCAAACAAACCCAGCAGCCCTAAGTTGAAGAGCATGGCTTTTAGATTAGCCTCGGGACCAAGCAGAAAAGGTCCTGGACATTGATGAATCTTAAGCATATTCCGGTGGACTCGTTTTTTTCTTCAACTTATACGAGGACCCAGGTGGAAGTTATTGTTGCACAGATTTGTAAACTACAACATTTGGTTTCCCTCTTCAAGGGAGATTTGTTTTTTCATTCGTTTAAGAAAAGATGTTCTGATTGTACTTGTAATTTGACAGTTTTGACAGTGATACACTTTTAGACAGCTTGGGTTTTAATCAAGCGCAATGTTGAATATAAACCATTGCAGTTTTTGGCTTTTGCATTCGTTTATCGAATTTTCGAGAAACTGAAAGCCTTTGAACCACCTATATCACCGACGTTTACAGTGAGTCATATTTAAAGAACTCAAGTCCATATTTTTTTTAATCTTTGTGATATCACATAATGAAGAACTTGTACCGACTTTGATCATCACTTTTCTTTTCTTCAAATTGTTGATTATTGAATTTTTTAGGAGAATTCAACAATTCATTGAATTGAATTGAATCGATGATGATGAAATTATTTTTAATGGTATATGGTTTAGGGTATAGGTTTAAGAGTTTAAGGGTTTAAGGTTTAATAGTTTAGGGTTTTAGGTTGAGGATTAAATTATTTTTATAAAGAATAGTGTCAAATTGAAATAATATTTAAATAATGCGGGTTCAATAGAAATACGAAAATATGCGAGGTACTAAATATATAGTTTACCCTTATTAAAAAAATAAAATTTTAATATATATAAAAAATAATTTAATTGAATTTTTTAAAATATTTATTAATTGTATGATGAGTCCTTGAAATTTTACATCTTTATTAATTAATTTAATGGTGTTCATCGGTGTTCATCATTAGTGGTGTTCATCGGTGTTTGTCGCACGTTGTAGAATTTTCCTTATAATAATAATTAAAAATTTAGAGGAAGAGAAGTGCGGCAAAAACCAATTGAATTAGAATTCAATTTTATAAAAAAAAATATTATTTATGAAGTCAGTCTTTAGATTTTTTAAGAAATTTCATATTAACTTTTAAGTTTCATAAATTTTTTATTTAATCTCTCATAGAAAATTAGGGTTTTAAATTAAAAATATCAATAGTTAGAGTTTTTAATTAGAGATTTCAAAATTAAAATTTTAAAATTAAAAATTTTACGAATCTAAAATTTATAATTTAGACGTAATTTTTTAAGCGTTAGACGGCGACGAAGATGAAGCTGCCGTTAATGCGATCAATTTCTCGAACAACGAACAAGCAACAACAACAGTAAAAGGTGAAGGAGATGAAATGAAATCAGCCATTGAAAACAACAATGTGTTTGGCAGAGCAAAGAAGAATAGAAACGTGAGTTCTCAAAAAAGAGAAGAATCGAAGGAAAGCAACCCTAGAGGCTAGAAGAAAGAATTTTTTTTTTTGTTTTTTCTGATTTATAATTACGATAATTAAAAATAAAAAAAGAGAACAGAACTGAAAAGAGGCAAAAGACGGAAAGAAAACCCAGGCGAGGGAAATAGACAAATTTCGATTCAGACGGTTTGCTTTTGATGGAATCAATAAATAATTTATCATTATTATTAGGATTATTATCCTAAATATTTTCAGTGAAAATTAAAAGTTTTTACAAGTGTTTCAATTTTAGGATTTAAGGGTTTAGTTTAGGGTGTAAAATTTAGGAGTTTAGGTATAGAGATTTAAAATTTAAGGACAGTTGTTAGAATTTAAGGTTTAAGGTTAGAATTTAGTTTTTAGGGTAATATGGTGAACATTTAAGTTTTAATCTATAAGCCCCAAATTATAACTCTCTAAATTTCAACCACAATCTCTAAACTCAAAACTCTTACACCTAAACCCATAAACTATACCCTCTAAACTAAGTTTGTAAACACTAAAACTAAAGGCGTTTGTGGAAATTTTTAGTTTTTACCACCAGTGTATCAAATAATTACCATTATTATTATGGGTAAATTATACAAAATTGTCATTAAACTAATTAACACTGATTTTTTTCTCATTAAAATTTTAAAAAGTTACAAAAAATTATTATATGTACTTATTAAATCGCAATAATAACTACATGTTATAAAAAATAATAAATTTGAGATGAGAATGATGAGAAAGTATAAGAAATAAAGAGTTTTTTTAATGGAAAATAAAAGAGGAATTTAAATGTATACTTTTAGGTAAAAGTACGATCCCTTTTAATCTTAAAATTAAATAAATTGATCTTTACAAAAATAAATAATTTAATCATTGTTAATTTCATAAGTGAGTGATTAGAAAAACTAATCAAGGTTTTAGTGGTTTCTATCATTTTTCTTTACATAATTTTGATTGTTATTATTATTTAACCGTCACTGCTAATACATTATGTAAATTTGATCTAAATTTTAAAAAAAAAATTGAACATATAATCTATACATTGGACAAATATTGGAGTCTAATTATAGTTGTCGATTTAAAAAAAATAAAACTCACAATATATAAATATTAAAGATTAAATTTATCATATCAATAAAATTATATAAAATTGATGGGAATCATTGACGTCATAATTACATATATTTAATTACTTTATTTCAAAATTAACAGGAGTTAAATGGTTCTTCTTCTTATTTTTTTATTATAACTCTATTCTACTTCTATCTAGAGGGAGAAGGGGAAAATTTAGGTGAAGATAACGCTCCTGAGAAGTCTTAAATCTGAGACCTAAGAGAAAGAGAATAGAGCAGGTAAACTTGCTCTGACCATTAGACCATCCTCGGATGCTCAAATAATTCTTTCTTTTCAAATGAACTAATTTGTCTAATTTTAAAATTAAGAGACCTAAGAGGTCATTTTACCTATTTTTTACTTATAGTTGGAAAGTTTAGACTATTGTAGTTGGGGACGGAGGGACAAACGTCCCGGGAGGTGACATGCCCCCAACCTCTTTCTTTTTTTAATCTTTGTAATATAAATGATTTATTTGACAATTAGCGGATAGCTAATAGCGAATTATATTAACTAATAGTGAATAATATTAGTTGATTTGATTAGCGAATTACATTAGCTGATAGTGGATAGTTGATAGTTGATTTGATTTGATAGCTGACATTAACTGATTTGACTAGAAGATTATATTAAGTGATTGTATAAAATTGTTTGGTAAAATTAACTGATAGTTGATAGTTGTTTGATTATTTGAACAACCAAAATGACATATAAGGACATGATTACATCTGATACTTGTTTGAACAATTTATTAGTTTTAACATTTTGTATCTATTAATATTAATTAGATAATAAAAATTAATTTTTTAATATTATTACTGAGCATATATGAGGATGTACATATTAATTTTTTTATTTGTGAAATTATCTTTTTAATATAACTATAATAATTAGGTAAAACTACACCACTGACCACCAAACAAATTGGGGATATATATTAGTGTAATTAGTGTTTAGGGTTTGAGCTTTTGGCTTATAAATGTAGAAACTAATAAGAAATATATATTATATCTGGAAAATTATAGCACAAATTTGTGCTTGGTGTAGTGGCAAAGCCATTAGCTTTACCTTTGGGAGACCCAGGTTCAAATCCACCCCAGCGCATATGAAGAAGAATTTATTTCTCTCCTCTAAATTGGATTCTGATTGGAGGGGGGGAAATAAATTAATAAAATTAATGTAACACCCGTGTTTTGGGGCTACCTAAATTGTGATGTAATTGAACTTTAATAAAGAAGGGAGAGACCTAAATTGTGATGTAATTGAGCTTTTGAAAAACACCCATTATTTCACGTGAAAAACACCCACCACCATCTTCAAACCCTCTCAAACTTCAAGCTACTATTCCATTGTGTATCTCCCTCAATTCAAGGTGTTTTTCAAAGGTAATCATGTTTTCTAACTCTCTTATCTATTCCCTATCCATACATGGTCTTAGATTTTAAAGATATGAACTTTTGAAAATTAGGGTTTGATTTAAAGTTTGAGTTTTTAAGGGGTTTTTCATCTTGTTTTGATAAATTGAGTTGGAGCTTTTTTTATTCATGTTAAAATGCACATTATATGTTAATTTGGTTGAATGAAAACCTGAAGTGGGTTCTTAGACCCATTTTTTAGATGTCAAAAACTCCATTTTTTGGTGGGTTTTAGAGTGAAATTAGAGGGCTGATGGTATATGTATGCTAGGAGGATGTTTTGGGACCATTTAGATGTCATTTGGATGTTTGAAAATGGAATTTTCTGTTGGGTAAAATAGGAGTACGAAAATGGGAATTTTGGTGATTGTTTGGGTTGGAAATTGTTGGAGCTTGGCTTGCACCTATGGGTTGATGTTGTGGCTGAATTTAGTGATCATTTGTGAGTATAAAATGTGTTGGAAACTTGAGTTTTGGTAAAGGTTTATGGGCTGCTCGAATTTGATAAAGTTG